>CAMAPF010001079.1:1200000-1731446 GCA_945859915.1 Cuscuta epithymum
TGACGTGTCCGGTAGGTCCGGGGCGTGACAATTAAGTTGGTATCAGAGCCTTAGTCCGTAAACTTCATAATGAAGCTTCAAAATTCTTGTGAAAATGATTTTGAAAACCATGAGCATAAAGTTTTGTACTTATAGAACTTTTGGTACTTAAGTTGCAATGTCTCTAATTGTTAAGATGGTACCCTTAACAATTGGTATGGCGGTGATTTGAGCCAAAAGATGTCTTTAAGTACCTATCCGTCACTTGACAATTGATACGAGTCTAATGGCTCATTCTAAACTTCTTTCAGAAATGGAGCCAATTGGAAGAATCACTAGGAGGAACCCGACGGGCCGTGTACCGGGTGGATCCGAACGCGGCAGCCGGGGGTCCACTAGGGTGTCAAGGGGAAGGGGCCGTGGAGGCCAACAACAAACCGTGAGCGATGGCCACGTTGACACGGAGAGTGAAACTTATTGGTCCTATGAGGACTCAACTTATAGGCCGGAAACCGAGCCGGTGGAAACCCCATATGATGGGGAGGATGACGACGTGAGCGGGGAGAGTGACGATAATGGCACTCTTGGGAGAATTGAGGCGCTACTCGAACAATATCATCGGGAGCGTGAAGAGAGGAGGCAACGCCGAAGGCGCCGAACGGGGCAACCTTCGGGTATGGCTTCAAGAGGAGGAAGCCACCATGCATCTAGAGTCCATGTGGAACCACATGGAGGCCGAAATGATGGAGGTCCAACCATAAGGATCTCCAAGTTTATCAAGGAAGCAAGGGACTTGGGGTGCAAACCCTTTGACGGGACCGGAGACATTTCGGTTGCCGCCCAATGGATCAAGAGGTTGAATGAAGCAGCCCTTGACATGCAAATCACGCCAAACCTTAAACTGAGAATCGCGGTAAGGTTGCTCGAGGGGATGGCATCCAAATGGTGGGATGGAACCAAGAGCAAGTATGGCGAGGGCGTCGTTTGGGAGGACTTCCAACGGGAGTTCTTTGCCCAATATTACTCCGACTTCGAGGTGAACAAGAAGGTGAGGGAATATACCCTCCTAACCCAAGGGGGAAACATGACAGTGAAGGAACTTGAGTACAAGTTCCGGGATCTCGCCGACTACATACCGGAGTATGCTTGTGACGAGAACCGAATGGTGAACCACTTTTGGGACGCCCTTGACTTGGAAATACGTGATAGGGCAACACAATTGCCTAACATGACCTTCGCCCAAGTGGTAGACCAAGCCTTGAAGGGCGAGAAACAGTGGGAGGAGAGGAAGAAAAGGGACGCCGAGGAGGCGAAGAAGAGGAAATGGGAGAGCAATGGCCCCCAAGGTTCCAACAAGAAGGGGAACCACGGGGGAGGTGGCTCATTTAAGGCCCCTGCCCCACCATCGAGGGCGAATCAAGGCCCAAGCGGGCAAGCCTCGAGGTCTCAAAACTCGGGAGTACCAAGGTGCAGCAACTGCAAGAAGCTTCACCACGGCAAGTGTCGTGATCCCCCGAGATGCTACCAATGCGGGGAGGTCGGGCACATGAAGGTGAGTTGCCCACAGCTTGGGCGAGGTACAGGTTCCGGACCGAGTAGTGGGACCATGGTGAGCAGGAACCGAACGGGAAACCCGAGTGCAAGCTTGGGGCACGGTGGAGCTAGCACAAGCAATGCACCGTCCGTAAATCAAGGGAGGACCCAAGCGAGGGTCTATGCGATTACGGAGGCCGATGCACGCGCTAACCCGGACTCCGTCGCGGGTAAATTCTTGAACTTTTGATGTTATTCCCTTGTAAACAATATAAGTGTTAAAATGTGTACATTGTATAGCCACCGGGAATGTGCTAGTTCGAAGAGGTGGATGGATATCCGCCTGGGACGAAAGCCGCCCGGCATTGACGAAAGCCGCCCGGCTTTCGCCTTCGAATTTCTTGGAAAATCCTACGGCGACCATAAGCCGCCCGACGTTGACGAAAGCCGCCCGGCTTTCGTGTTTGATTTTTGTTTAAATCATTCGGCGTATAAAAACCGGCCGCGTTTCGTGAAAACCGGCCGGCTTGTGTTCAGGCATTCCGGTGTGAAGCGCTGTTAACGAAAACCGGCCGGCTTTCGTAAGAACCGGCCGGCTTTTATAAATGGAAAATCTGTAATACTTTCGGCGACCGAAAACCGGCCGGCTTTCATAAGAACCGGCCGGCTTTTATAATTAAAAAGTTGGAATTCCTTCGGCGACCGAAAACCGGCCGGCTTTGGCAAAAACCGGCCGGCTTACGTAACCAGCCATTCCGAGCCGAAGGCCAAGGTACGAAAACCGGCCGGCTTTCACGAAAAGCGGCCGGCTTTCACTTATTGGTGCACGGTGTTGGTTTTGGGTGGGAACCGGGATGGAATCGGGATGGGGCGTTAGATGACGATCATCCAAACCATAGCCGGGGTACTCTTTTACCTAAGAAAGGAGTCTAATAAGTGGGGAGTGTGTCTTACATTGCTTATGAATGTAGGAACACTAAAGATTAACGGGAGAGACGCAAGAATCCTCATTGACACCGGGGCGCAACGATCATTCGTGAGTGAGGCGTTTGCCGGGGGATTCAAAGAACCACTTGTACCGATGACTCAAGCCCTATTGGTATCCACACCTCTAGGGGAAGACATCGAGAGAGATAGCCACTATCCATCGTGTGAGGTGGAAGTGGAGGGCCAAAACTTGACGTGTGATTTCGTACCGCTGAGTATGATTGAATTCGATGCAATCCTGGGGATGGATTGGCTTGAGAAGCATCATGCTAGGGTCGATTGCTACACAAAGATACTTGAACTCGAAGGCGATGAAGGGGTAACCTTACGCTTCGAGGGGGATCGGGCCAAATCCAATAGTTGTATCATATCCGCCGTAAGAGCTAGGAGTATGATGAGAAAGGGTTGCCACGCATATCTAGCATACGTGGTAGACAAAACAAAAGAAGAGACGAGCATTGATGATGTGAGGGTGGTATGCAAGTATCCGGATGTCTTTCCAAAGGACTTACCGGGACTTCCACCCGATAGGGAGATTGAATTTGTGATCGAGGTCGAGCCTGGCACCAAACCAATCTCCATACCGCCATACCGAATGGCACCCGCAGAACTTAACGAGTTGAAAACCCAATTGCAAGAGCTTTTGGATAACGGTTTCATTAGACCAAGCCACTCCCCATGGGGAGCACCGGTCCTTTTTGTGAAGAAGAAGGATGGAACACTTCGAATGTGCATTGACTATCGTCAACTGAACAAGGTCACAATCAAGAATAGGTATCCTTTGCCTAGGATTGATGACTTGTTTGATCAACTACGAGGAGCAACTGTGTTCTCGAAGATTGACTTGAGGTCGGGGTACCACCAATTGAAGATCAAAGAGGATGACATACCGAAGAGTGCTTTCCGCACTAGGTATGGACATTTTGAGTTCCTTGTTATGTCGTTTGGGTTGACAAACGCCCCGGCGGCATTCATGGACTTGATGAACCGAGTATTTCACAAATACTTGGACCGATTCGTGATTGTGTTCATAGATGACATCTTAATCTACTCAAAGAGTGAGGAAGAGCATGAGGAGCACTTGATACTCGTTCTCGAGACCCTACGGGAGAAGCAACTCTATGCCAAGTTTTCTAAATGTGAATTTTGGCTTAAGGAGATTGGCTTTCTCGGGCATGTGGTTTCGGGATCGGGAATTGCGGTTGATAACAAGAAAATAGAAGCCATTACCGAATGGGAGAGGCCAAAGAACGTCAAGGAAATTCGTAGTTTTCTTGGGTTGGCAGGCTACTACAGAAAGTTCGTGGAGAAGTTCTCCGTTTTGGCATCACCATTGACGAAGCTCACTCGTAAAGGAGCTAAGTTTGTATGGGATGACAAATGTGAGAAAGGTTTCATTGAACTAAAGAGGAGATTGACCGAGGCACCGGTACTCGCATTACCCAAGCAGGGTGTGGGGTACGATGTCTATAGTGATGCCAGCATCCAAGGGTTTGGATGTGTGTTGATGCAAATGGGGAGGGTAATTGCCTATGCTTCACGACAATTGAAGAAACATGAGGTAAATTATCCTACTCATGATTTGGAGCTCGGGGCAGTGGTGTTTGCACTTAAGATATGGAGACATTATCTCTACGGGGAGACATGCCACATATACACTGACCACAAGAGCTTGAAGTACGTGTTTACTCAGAAAGAGTTAAACATGAGGCAGAGACGGTGGATGGAGTTGATAAAAGACTACCACCTGGTGATTGAGTACCATCCAGGCAAGGCCAATGTGGTGGCAGATGCCTTGAGCCGGAAGAGCTCATCTGGGGCATTGATAGCAAATTTGAGGGCATTAAGAGCCCAACTGGAGGTATCTAGCAATGGTGCCTTGTTGGCACGGTTTGAGGTGAGACCTACTTTGCTTGATGAGATCAAGAAGGGTCAGGAAACTGACGAGGAAATCATGAGGATCCGGGAACGCATGCAAGCGGGACCAGTGGAGGACTTCAGGGAAAGAGATGACGGTCTCTTACTATTTCGTGATCGAGTGTGTGTACCGGCAGATGATGAGCTCCGAAAGTCCATCTTAGAGGAAGCTCATTCATCGGCTTATGCCATGCACCCGGGGGGCACGAAGATGTACCGTGACTTGAAAGAGAGTTACTGGTGGTCAGGCATGAAAAGGGAGATAGCCGAATACATCAGCCGATGCCTTACTTGTCAACAAGTCAAGGCAGAACATCAGCATCCAGCGGGGTTATTGCAACCACTTTCCATTCCAGAGTGGAAATGGGAGCACGTGACCATGGATTTTGTGGTAGGACTGCCACGGACCGTGAGGAATTATGATGCTGTATGGGTTGTGGTCGATAGGCTCACGAAGAGTGCACATTTTCTACCTATCAACACTACCTATGCACTTGAGAGGTTAGCCAAATTGTATGTGGATGAGATCGTGAGGCTACATGGGGTTCCTATAACCATTGTGTCCGACAGGGATCCACGATTCACATCACGATTTTGGCCGAAGTTCCAAGAGTCTATGGGAACGAAATTGAAGTTTAGCACTGCTTTTCATCCACAGACGGATGGACAATCCGAGAGAGTCATACAGATTTTAGAGGATATGCTGAGAGCTTGTGCATTGGAGTTCCAAGGAAGTTGGGACAACCATCTAGCACTGGTAGAGTTTGCTTATAACAACAGTTATCAGGCGAGTATTGGCATGCCTCCATACGAGGCATTGTATGGGAGGCGATGTCGTACACCTTTGTGTTGGGACGAAGTTGGCATGGCCAAGCTTGAGAGCACAGAATTGGTGGAAATCACCAAGTCAAAGGTGAAGACGATTCGTGATAGGCTTAAGGCGGCCCAGGATAGACAGAAGAGCTATGCCGATAAACGCCGGAGAGCCTTAGAGTTTAAGGTGGGAGATGAGGTATTCTTGAAGGTTTCACCCTGGAGGGGAATCATCCGATTTCAGAGCCGAGGGAAACTTAACCCACGCTACATAGGGCCATTTGTGATTCTTGAAAGAATTGGGGCCGTAGCATACCGATTGCAGTTGACTCCAGAATTGGAGAAGATACATAACGTGTTCCACGTGTCTATGCTAAAGAAATATGTGCCGGATCCGTCTCACGTGTTAGAGAAACCACCCGTGGAAATACGTGAGGACTTGAACTATGCCGTTCGACCGGTAAGGATACTTGATAGGCAAGTAAAGAAGTTGAGGAGCAAGAAAGTTCCAATGGTTAAAATCCTTTGGAAAAGTGACCGAGTTGAGGAAGAAACTTGGGAAACGGAAGCCTTAATGAAGGATCAATATGCATTTCTGTTTGAGTAAGCATTTGTGAATTTCGGGGACGAAATTCCCGTTAAGGGGGGGTGAACTTGTGACACCACACCCGAATGTACTTGAATTTGAAAGTGGATATGTAATTGATTGGCATATTATTTAATGTGCGATTAATTAAATTTTTATCGGGTCCAGTATATGTGACTGGGCTACCAAATATTTAGTTGGGGCATCATAATAAAATTATAGGAGTCCAATAAAACGCCAACCGAAGTTGATAAAAATATTTGGACAACCAGAGTGCTATTTTGGCCCAACCTGCCAAAAATAGCGGGAGTAATTGGGAGGAACTTCCTACACCCACTTGGGGTGTTTTTACACACCATTTGACCTCAAAATAATGGAGAGGGGACATGTTGGCATGGCTGGGGCGGATTTTGAGTGAGGTGATGTGCTAGACAAACACCCACTCCCATTTTTGTCTTGGCATACTCTTGATTGGGAGTGTGATTAAAGAGGATACCCCCCTTGCCTCTTACCCCATTCGAACCACACAAGGGAGGGATAAGCTCCAGGAAGCTCTCCCACAATTCAGAGCTTGAAGGAACAAGAAGAGAGGATAATCCAACAAGAGATAACTTGTGTTGAAGGTAAGAACTCAAGTGTATGTCTTTAACTAGTAGTTAAGCTTGTATGATTCTTAAGAAATCATACGTTGGATTGAACATGAGTTTTTACACGTTTAAAAGTGTAAAATATTGTTATAAAGTGGTGGTATTTAACATAGAAGAGTCGTGGAATCGATAGGAGTTGAAACCACCGGAAACCGCCAAGGAGAAGAAGCTGTTCGTGTTGCAGACGGACGAACGTCGCCCGGCTTTCACGAAAGCCGCCCGGCTTTCACCTTCTGTCCAGACTTTTCACTCTTGATCGGTTTAGAACGGGGATCGATCGAAGGGCTTATCAAAGGCAACTAATCCAGCACTTCATAAGGTGAGGATGGCTGACTATGTTGTTTATAATCTTTGGGTTAATTTCGTAAGATTACCTAAAGTAATTAAATGTTATTTTCGTGGATTATTAATGATTAATAATGCCTAAATGAAAATATTGTTGTCAATGAATAAAGGAGCATAATATACAAATTTAAGGATAAATTGTGTATGATTATGTAATATGAGCATATTGGCTTGATGAAGGGATTAACTATGAATATTATGTTGAAATATAATTTTAACTTCATATAAGGATATATGAGTGATTAAAGATTATATTTTTGTATATTGATATGAACTATATTTTCAATGGAAAATTCGTTTGAGAATTGTCTATACGACTATGAACTGAAATGAGATTTTGTTGGAATTTATCCGACTAGTATAATGATACTAGTCGGGGTTTTGGAATGAAATATGTTAGAATTGATCCAAGGTTTGGATTGTAAATTGTTGAGCCTTAAGTAGTCTTAAGAGATACTAAGGTGGATAAGTGATGCTAGGGGTAGGCCTTAAGGGATACCCAAGATAAAGTGAATAATAAATTGATCCTAGGAATAGGATTGGCCTACGGGTGTATTCGGTAGTCTTTAAGGATTAGCCGATAGAGTATTGGTAATTAGTAAGGACCATGGCCCTTCCCGACTCTAGAGAGCGGGGTTGGATAGCATGGACTTACATCGTGATCACGGGTTAGGGTGGAATCCGAACCGGAGACCTTACGAGGCTCCCGACAGCGGTAACACATAAGATAGGACCCCGAATGGACCTTACCTTCCTACGGGACGATGGGTATGAGTTCAGGGGCGGGATGTTGGACTCCGGCCCGGGGACCCGGTGAGGCCTCGGAGAGCGGTGACAAGTCTCGTAAAGGATGATAAGACCTACGGGCGGTGTCGTGCTAACGACGGGTATAATGAAATATATGAAAGGGGCCGTGTGCCGACAAATAAATAAATTTACTTATTATAGAGATAATAAGTGGGAAATATAAATTATTATTTATACTATGATATCACCCTATTTTGAGGGTCTTAGAAATTGAAACATTGATTATACTTGGTATAGTTGTCATTGTACTTGTCAAATGCTTCCAAGTACTGACCTCCCCTTCACGGGGGAGGCCACCTCACAGTTTCAGGTAGGGAGTAAAGCTTGCTACCATCGCCCGTTGCTTCGGGGAGCTCAGGGAGAGAAGACGTGGTTCGTGCTTCCTCCGTTCTATTTTTAAAACATTAAATTAATGCTCATGGATATTATTTTGATTAATTATTTGGGGCTTGTATGCCCATGTTGCCGAAGTGTGGCATAAACACTTGTATTAAACGTTTCCGCTGATTTAAATGATTATTTTACATTATGTTTGTTTATGGATGTACTATTGTGAATGATATTCAAGACGCCTAGTATAGTATGGATGAGTTGGACTGCGGTTGACTATTCGTACTGTACGGCGGGTTGTTGACGTGTCCGGTAGGTCCGGGGCGTGACACTCTGTGTGGCTCATTTTTGGCAAATTTTATATCTCTTTTCTCATGCACAACATATCTAACAAGAGCACTCTTGAATTGTGTACCATCTTCAAAATACATTCCCACCTGTATGTTAGGAGGCTCACAATCTGGATTATAAGTACAAAAGTGTTCTCTAGGCTGATCATGTAGTTCTGGTTCACCATTGTAGCGTCTTGGATTCGATGAGTCATACTCAACACTATCTTCCCCTTCTGAGGTGTCACTTTTAGTTTTGTATTCCTCCTCTTCTACTGTTCCAGCTTGTTGTATATGTGAAAGACTTCCTTGTGAACCCACATCCACATCCATTAAGCTTTCATTATCATCTGCCAGACCTTCTTTTTCTATACTCTCTTCATGTTCTTCTTCAGATGCTAAACCATCACCCTTTGTGAATTCCTGTTCTGCATCGTGTGATGTTAACCCTTCACTCGTTTGGTCAACATCTGCATGACCACCTATAACAGGTTCTTCATTTAATGTGAAACCAACAGGTTCTTCATCATGTTGAGGTACAGGTTTACCATTGGCATTCGTAGTTGGCACAGGTAATAGAGGAATTTCAACTAATTCAGCCTCATCAAGACCGTGATGTACATAAATCTCACACTTCCCACACCTTGTACCCATATATATCAGATCTAGGGTTGATGCATCATTGAACAATTCATGTAACATCTCCATTGGTTGTTCTGGTGTTTTGTAATACAGCCCACAAATGTTCCCATATGATCCTGATTTTAGAGACTTCATCATATGAGTATAGCTTATGAAATCAGGATCTACTTTAATGATGTCCACTTCACCACCTACGTACATGCTAGGAGGAGTACTAACGAAGTTCCCTCCATGGTGAATAATGAGCTCGACCCTGTCAAACATGCTGTACAAAACAACCAATGAATCACTTCAAGGAAAAAATCACTACTCAAATTACGAGAAAACGTTTTAAACAGGTACACACACTGACAATCATTTCCACTTAAGTGTGTCAAACAAGTTGTACACAACAACAAATGTTTCACTTCAAGGCGAAAATGTTTACATTAGGGGAAAATGTTTAAACACACACTACCAATCAATTCCACTTAATCGTGTATACAAACAGAGTTGGACAAACAGCGAATCCGACCAAGCAAATACATGTAAAAATGTGTGGGGTTGTATAAAAGTAGAGTTCGAATATTACCTGTGCGGTTGTACTAAATCTGACCACTCAAACGGATGTTGGTTGCGCTTCACTTCTGGTAAGGACCATTTCAATGGCGTCGTTCTTCTTCACTGAGAGCTGAATGGCGTCGCTGGCAACATTGAAACATTAGGGCTTAATTTGAAATGGTTAGGGTTTAGTTTTTTATTTTTTAATATACTCCCATTGCATCTTTAAAAATATTTGACATGTCAACTTACTCAGCCAACTTAAAAACTGCCACTTAGGCTGCCACATAAGCAGTGAACGGGGTTACCGGTTGGTAACCTTCCAAACGGCCTAATTGGTTGTTTTTTTAGACTTCGTGGACTGAAATGAACGAATTTAGAGTAGGGGGCTTAATTGACTTTCCGTACAAAGTAGAGGGGCTTATTTGACAGTTTTCCCTTCTCATTAATATCCTCCCATCACTCATTTACATAGTACAAAAGTATAACTCCATTAATGGGGGTTGAAGAAGCTAATCTAAGAGAGGAAGAAATAAGCAGGGAGGGAGAAGGGAAGCAAAAGAGAGATCCTTAATCAGGAAGCTTGGCTCCTTATTTATAGAAGGGGAGGGAAACCCTTTTATGCTAATGGGCCAAAAAGGCCTTAATGGGCCAAAGCAAGCCCATTTAGGCCGAGTGGGCCTAAATGGCTCTAAATGAGCCTCGCCGACTGGGCTTCATACCGGGGTGATGTCTTGGGCCGCTTGAACAGTAATAGGCCGGGGTAATATACCCCAACACAAAAAAATAAAACAATCAAGAAATCAGAAACAAGAAAAGACAAAAAGTCAAAGTTCTGCAACACACAATTTCATTAAAATGTATTCGTTGATTTCTACAATGCTAGGAACGTTGCATCAATAGTTTCTCAGGATATGGTGGCTGTGAACAATGGTATGAGCACACAATCGATTGTTTTGACGAACGGAAACAAAGCAAGAACACTGATGAAATCTCAGAGAGTTGGAAGTGTTTTTAGTTGAAAACTTATGTGCTAACTATGTTGTGTCGTGTGTTGTTGCATATCACCTGCTAGCTATATATATGGATGAATTTGTTGTGTGCTAAGTGAGCTTTAGTGGACCTAAATGCTGGACATAAATGACTAGCACGTTGGGCATTAATATGTCAAAAAAATTGTCCATTCAAAGACGCATTAAAGGAGAAGAACATTAGGCATTAAAGATTGTCAGAACCGTTTTGGTGCACGACCAGAACTGAACCGCTTCTGGTGCGAACAGAACACCTTTTATTCGAACAGAACAAAAGCGATGTTCTAACGCGAATAGAAGCGCTCTTATGAGGCGGACAAAACCGAAGCATTCTGCCAGTCCGTTGATTTTGGGGTAAATATAGGAACGTTGATTTTGGGAAGAAACAAAAAATTAATCGTATCTGTGGGTTGCCCACGCACGTAAGCCATGATTGTTCTTCTCCATTTTTTAGATTTGATCGACACCCCCTCTGCGCATGAAGAGACCATTTCCACCTAAGAATATTATGTCCTTCGTAGAGGGTAACCTTTATAAAGGGGGTGAAAATCTCATAGATTTTCCAGTGTGGGATGAATCAGACTAGAAATCCATTCTTTTCCCACTTTTTCCATTTCAACGAGAAAACTTCGAGAATCAATTTCTCATTCACCCGTTATCTGTTTTGAGTGTACCATATATCCAATTGAAGCACTTAACAAGCAGAATCTGAAACCACTTTGACTTGATCCAAATTGGAAGTGGGACCCACTCAAAATTTTGCCCCAAATTGATCATTTAATGCAATTTTAACACATATTTCCAACAAGCTGTACTCCTGGAGGCAAGCGGACCGCAGCGGCGTAGCAGCGCAGGTTGGAGTGCGAGAGATTGGAGGCTTGACGAATGACAACACACTTCCAATCTTGCATAGGCTTTCACGTTTAACAATAATTTGTTGGAATGCACATATAGGAGGACTTCACGCATATAGGGAAGTGAGAGAGATAGCTACTATCGTCGTAAAAAAGGGCCAAACTACAAAACTGAAAAAAAAGATGGTAGAAAAACTACCATTTCATATTCTAAGTATTGTGAATTAATATTTTCAATCATTCTACTTTAATTTTTTTTTATCTAAAGTGAAAGACTAAAAATGTCAATGATCGTGTTTGATAAAAGCAGTTGTCTGCTAACTAATAGCCAGTTGAATCAACTTATTGATACTAGCGAATTTCGTTAGCTTTTTTAACTAATCGCTTTCATTGGCGGTTTGAAATTAAATGCCATAATTTAGCTGTTTGCAATTAGTTTTTAATACGTAAAATGACCATTAACGTCGCGAATTTAAGGTTTATATACTTAACTTAATTTTATTCCTTTTATTTTAAATAAGTCACATAAAAAGTTTTATAAATTGCATTCACATTTATTTTAAATACATACTAACACTATCATTTTTAACCTATATACGTGCGCGTGCACACACATATAAATTAATATATTTTTTGTATTAATATTTTAAATATGATTATTTATTAGATTTTTTAAAAATCTACTCCATTTCGTTAACTTTTTTAACAAATCGCTTTCACCGGCGGTTTGAAATAAAATGTTAGTAACCTAACTATTTTTTATTAAAAGTTGAGATGTAAAATGACCGTTAAGGATATCAATTTGAAAGTATATATATTTAACTTATTTTTTTTTTTTAATAAGTCTTGGAAAATGTTTAAAAAAATATATTTACTTTTACTTTAAATAATTATGATGTCGATTAAAAAAAGAATAATAAATAGTCACATGGAGTAGAATTTTGGAGTAGATTTTTTTTTACTCCAGGGTTAGGGGGGCTGGGGAGCCTGGAGTAATCAGGGCTGAAACCCCTCACAAGTCACAACCAGTTGGGCTGGGATGCTTGAAGTAGATTCTTAAAATGCAATAGCTTTTTAAAAAATTAATAAATAGTCATATTTAAAATATTACTTGTAATACTAAAAAAATATTAATTTATATGTGTGTGGTCGCGTTAATGTACATGATGGATTATAGGGTATCCAAAGTATATAAAATAGGAGAGATTTGAACAATATTGTGAGGAAGAAGATGAATAGTGTTGTTGTGTATAAGTTATGTTCTAAGAGTTAGGTTTACAAGACCTCCCATGGGGAGTATAAATAGAAAAACAATGGGCGGGGCCTCTAATATGGGCCCAAAAAGCCCAACTACATAAATGGGTAATTTAGAAGATACAAATGATATAAAAATTGTGCAATAATGTAAATGCTATCTGGTAAGCGTTGTTCAGGCCCAATAGTCGTGAGACCCGGGGGTCCGAGTTTATATATTATATCTGTACATATGCTAGAAATGATGGTGTTAGTAGTTATTTAAATTAACGTAAATAATTTTTCTAATACTTTTTCCAATACTTATTGAAAATAAATGAAATAAAATTAAGTTAAATGCATACACTTTTAAATTTATAGCCTTAATTGTCATTTTACATCTTAAAAGCTAAATACAAACAACTAAGATATTCACAATTTATCTCAAATCCCTAATGAAAGCGGTTGAAATTTGCTGATTCAACCGGCCATTAGCTAGCAGACAACTACTATTCTCAAACACGATCTTTGACATTTTAGGTCCTCCGCCTTTGATGACAAAAATCAAAGTATGGACTGAAAATATCAATTTCACAATACTTAGGATATGAAATGTCTGAAATTTTAAAGTCGATGATCAAAAGTGTCTAAATTTCAAAAAAAGGTTTAATGCACCAAACTCCCTTGTGATATAGAAATTCGGCGCATTAGTCTCATGTGATTTAAAAAATGCGTGAAATCTCTTTGTATTTTAATTAATCATGCACATAACCCCTTTTATGAATAAATTAACGATTTGAAAATCATTTTTCCTAATATTTTGATTGAATATACAGGTAAATATGACAATTGAATTTGTTCACAGAAGGGATTTAACGCATAATTAATTAAAACACAATGAGGTTTCACACATTTTTTAAATCACAGAAGGTTAATGCGCTAAATTTCCATATCACAGGGATTTGGTGCATTAAACTCTTTCAAAAAATAACCATCACTAGAATTTCCTTTTTTACCAATATGTCTCAAATGATTTTTTTTACCCATCTGATAAACCCATATGGGGGGACAAAACTGATATGAGAAAGATTTTATTATTATTATTATTATTATTATTATTATTATTATTATTATTATTATTATTATTATTATTATTATTATTATTATTATTATTATTATTATTATTATTATTATTATTATTATTATTATTATTATTATTATTATTATTATTATTATTATTATTATTATTATTATTATTATTATTATTATTATTATTATTATTATTATTGTTATTATTATTGTTATTATTATTGTTATTATTATTATTATTATTATTATTATTATTATTATTATTATTATTATTATTATTATTATTATTATTATTATTATTATTATTATTATTATTATTATTATTATTATTATTATTATTATTATTATTATTATTATTATTATTATTATTATTATTATTATTATTATTATTATTATTATTATTATTATTATTATTATTATTATTATTATTATTATTATTATTATTATTATTATCATCAGTCCTAAAAACCAGACGGTTTCTCCCTCTCTCGCTGCGTTTTTTTTAATAAACTAGTACAGTACCCGTGCATACGCACGGGAAAAACAATTGGTCTATATATACTTTTATTCACGATCTAATTGAATATGATTTTTTTTTTTACAATTTACATCATATAAAACACTACATATAAGAGAGAAAATTCTTGCAATCAATTATTAGTCCTCTTATCTTATACCTAAATACATCACGTAATAGACAGAAAATTCTCCCGCTCAAGATTTAGTCGGCTTATTTTCTTATACCTAAAAGCACTACATATGAGAGAGAAAATTCTCTCATTGCATTGTTAGCCTTGTTATCTTATACTTTAAAGCACTATGTATGAGAGGCAAAATTCTTCTGCTCAAATTTTAGCCGGCTTATCTTATAGTAGTATATGAGAGAGAAAATTCTTCCTCTCAATTTTAGTCGGCTTATCTTCTTAACTTCTTATGCCTAAAACTACATATGAGGGAGAAAATTTTCCCGCTCAAGCTTTAGTTGGCTTAACTCATCTTATCTTATATTATATCAAAAAGTACTACGTGTGAGAGAAAAAATTTTCCCGATCAATTGTTTTAGATGGCTTATCTTATGCCTAAAAGCACTACGTATGAGAGAGAAAATTCTTCCGCTCAATTAATAGTCTGTTTATCTTATACCTAAGAGCATCACGTAATAGAGAGAAAATTATCCCGCTCAATTATCATCACATTGATCTTCGTATACCTAAAAACACTACATGTAAGAGAGAAAATTCTTCCACTCAATTATTAGGGGAAAGTTCCCGAAATAGGACTAAAACAGTTAGGAAATTCCAAAATATGACTGTCATGTTTTTTATTCCCAAAATAGGAGTAATTACTGCCAAGTTTGGGAAATACTGCCATGTTTGAAGTCTGGTACTGCCAAAACATGACAGTAATTAGTCCTATTTTAGGAATAAAAACATGGAAGTCCTATTTTGGAATTTTCATACCTTTTTAGTCCTATTTTGGGTAATATCTCAATTATTAGTCCTCTTATCTTATACCTAAAGCATCACGTAATAGACCGAAAATTCTCCCGCTCAAGTTTTAGCCGGCTTATATTCTTATATCTAAAAGAATTACATATGAGAGAAAATTCTCTCTTTGAATTGTTAGCCTTCTTATCTTATACTTTAAAACACTACGTATGAGAGGTAAAAAATTTCTGCTCAAATTTTAGCCGACTTATCTTAAATATGAGAGACAAAATTCTTCATCTCAAATTTTAGCCGGCTTATCTTCTTATCTTCTTATGCCTAAAAGCACTACGTATGAGGGAGAGAAATTTTCCCGCTCAAATTTTAGTTCGCTTAACTCATCTGATCTTATCTTATACCAAAAAGCACTACGTGAGAGAGAGAAAATTTTCCCGATCAATTGTTTTAGACGACTTATGTTATGCCTAAAAGGACTACGTATGGGAGAGAAAATTATTCCGCTCAGTTATTAGTCCGCTTATCTTATACCTAAGAGCATCACGTAATAGAGAGAAAATTATTATCCCGCTGAAGCTTTAGTCGGCTTATCTTCTTATATCTAAAAGCACTACATATGAGAGAAAATTATCCCGCTGAATGGTTAGCCTTCTTATCTTATACATAAAAGCACTACGTATGAGAGGAAAAATTCTTCTGCTCAAGTTTTAGTGGGCTTATCTTGTTCTTATGCCTAAAAGCAGTATGTATGGGAGAGAAACTTTTCCCGCTCAAGTTTTAGTTGGCTTACCGCATCTTATATTATCTTCTTATACCTAAAAGCACTACGCGCGAGAGAAAATTTTTCAGGTCAATTGTTTTTAACGGCCAATCTGATGCCTAAAAGCACTACGTATGAGATAAAATTCTCATGCTGAATAGTTAGCCTTCTTATCTTATATATGAGAGGCGAAATTCTTCTGCTCAAGTTTTAGTCGGCTATCTACTTCTTATGCCTAAAAGCACAACGTATGAGAAAGAAAATTTTCCCGGTCAATTGTTTTAGATGTCTTACCTTATGCCTAAAAGCATTATGTATGAGAGAAAAAATTCTTCCGCTCAATTATTAGTCCGCTTATCTTATATCTAAGAGCATCACGTAATAGAGAGATAATTCTCCCGCTGAAGTTTTAGCGGGCTTATCTTCTTATATCTAAAAGCACTACATATGAGAGAAACTTCTACCGCTGAATAGTTAGCCATCTTATCTTATACATAAAAGTACTACGTATGAGAGGCAAAATTCTTCTGCTCAAGTTTTAGTCAGCTTATCTTTGTTGGAAAAATCGAGTATCTCAAATGAATAAATTATTTGCTAATTTTATTTATTTTGATAATTTGTTTATTCAATTAAATGTACACTTTGTACGTTACTTCTAAAAGGAGTAGTGTGTGTTTATTAAAGTTAATTTGCACCAGTGAGCTAAGTCTATAATGATGATGTGTGCTGAACTTCGTTTTGCAACCGCTTGGGCTAACTCGTTGTTTTCAGGAGTTACAACAATGAAAGCCTCAACATTAATTTTATTCAATAATTTGAACGTTGGGTGTTTATTATTACAAAAACGTTAGCAGCAAGCCAACAACTTTCATTTTGAGTATATATATGTGTGTTCTGCCAGGCTATTGTGTTGGCTACGAAAAAGATTATTTTTGAGCTAAAAACACCCTTCTATTTTTACTCTGCTGGATTAATAATCTTCTACTCTCGTTGTTCTGTTACCGGCTTATGCCGAAGAGCTCGTTTTATCTTGGGGAAAGATTTTCGTTAATCGGAAATACTTTCTTGAGGACAGCGTTCACGCGACTCGAGCTATTTTATTTTCTAACGTTTTTGCAGGTTTATCCGGCCAATTGCTACAACAATCTCAAGAAAGTATTTGGCGTCAGATATGTCTGCATGTGTGATCTCACAAGGCGTTGTCGCTGCACTCATCACGGCCATGTTATTCTTGCATGTGTGGTGTGATTTAGACTGGTATTTGGATATATCTCTACGTATAATGCTTACTCTCTTTACTTTCCTACTTACAATAAGTCATACTTTAACACCAATTTTTGAGAAAAATATTATTCCTTTATTTAGTGGTAAAATGACAACTATGAAAAATAACAACC
This sequence comes from Cuscuta epithymum, assembly GCA_945859915.1. NCBI lineage: Eukaryota > Viridiplantae > Streptophyta > Magnoliopsida > Solanales > Convolvulaceae > Cuscuta > Cuscuta epithymum. Next base: position 1,217,265 of record CAMAPF010001079.1, read on the forward strand.
CACTAAAATCAAGTTTAAACTTGGTTAGTAGTGATGATAATTTTATTGCGGTTGTTTCTCAAAGTTGTAAAACGAATTATGTGAATGAGTGGGTGGTAGACTCCGGGGCTACCAAGCATATTTGTAAAAACAAAAATGCTTTAACCTCTTATACTATTATAGGAGATGGAGAAGAGCTCATATACCTAGCGGACTCTAAAACCGTTAAGGTACATGGAAAAGGGAAAGTTCTTCTTAAACTCACATCGGGGAAAACTTTATCACTAAATGATGTGCTTCATGTGCCTGAGATTCAGACTAATTTAGTTTCTGTTTATCTCTTGGGAAAAGTTGGGGTTAAAGTTTCTTTTGGTTGTGATAATTTTGTTATGACCAAAAATGATGTTCTTGTGGGAAATGGCTATTGTAAGAAAGGACTATATATACTTGGCATTTCTGAAATATTGCATGATAATGCTTCTGTCTGTTTAGTTGATTCTTATAATGTGTGGCATGCTAGATTAGGACATGCAAGTAATTCTTATATTAAAATGCTAAATGATTGTGGTTTGATTTCTAGTAAAAATAAAAGAAGAAATTCCACTTTTGGTCCTCCGAGTTTTGCACCAATTCCACATTTAGTCCCCATCTTTCACTTTATCCATTTTTGGTACCTGACTATTGTTTTTCCGACCATTTTCAGTCCATCTCTGGACATTTTTATTACTGAAAAAGGACTATATATGGTCAAGAAAACAATAATCAAGTACCAAAAATGGATAAAGTGAAAGATGAAGACTAAATGTGGAATTGGTGCATAACTCAAAGGACCAAAAGTGGAATTTTTTCAAAATAAAATGACACTAGAAAAATGCGATGTTTGTGTTCAATCTAAACTAACCAAAAAACCTTGTCCCTCCACTTATAGGGAATCTGAATTGCTTAGTTTAATTCACACGGATTTAGGTGATTTAAAAAATACCATCACTAGAGGTGGCAAAAAATATTATGTCACCTTTATAGATGATTTTTCTAGATACACTAAAGTTTATTTGCTTAAAAATAAAGATGAGGCTTTTGATAAATTTTTAGTGTATAAATCTGAGGTAGAAAATCAATTAAATAAAAAGATTAAGAGAGTTAGATCAGATAGAGGAGGTGAGTATATTTTATTTAATGATTTTTGTGAGAAAGAAGGGATAATCCATGAGGTCACTCCACCATATTCACCTGAATCTAATGGAATAGCTGAAAGGAAAAATAGGACACTAAAAGAGATGATGAATGCTCTTTTAATTAGTTCCGGTGCACCTGATAATCTTTGGGGGGAGGCTATTCTTTCTGCTTGTCACTTACAAAATAGGATTCCTCGTAAGCACTATAAAAAAACCCTTATGAATTGTGGAAAGGCTTTGCACCTAATTTGAAATATCTGAAAGTGTGGGGGTGTTTGGCTAAAGTCTTATTGCCTGATCCTAAGAAGAGGAAAATTGGTTCTAAGACTTCTGATTACATGTTTATTGGTTATGCTGGATCTAGTGCTGCTTATAGATTCCTGGTTTTGCAAAGTGATGTACTTGAATGTGATACAATTGTTGAAACAAAAAATGCTGAATTTTTTGAAAATGTGTTTCCTTTGAATGTACACTTTGTACGTTACTTCTAAAAGGAGTAGTGTGTGTTTATTAAAGTTAATTTGCACCAGTGAGCTAAGTCTATAATAATGATGTGTGCTGAACTTCGTTTTGTAACCGCTTGGGCTTAACTCGTTGTTTTCAGGAGTTACAACAATGAAAGCCTCAACATTAATTTTATTCAATAATTTGAACGTTGGGTGTTTATTATTACAAAAACGTTAGCAGCAAGCCAACAACTTTCATTTTGAGTATATATATGTGTGTTCTGCCAGGCTATTGTGTTGGCTACGAAAAAGATTATTTTTGAGCTAAAAACACCCTTCTATTTTTACTCTGCTGGATTAATAATCTTCTACTCTCGTTGTTCTGTTACCGGCTTATGCCGAAGAGCTCGTTTTATCTTGGGGAAAGATTTTCGTTAGTCGGAAATACTTTCTTGAGGACAGCGTTCACGCGACTCGAGCTATTTTATTTTCTAACGTTTTTTGCAGGTTTATCCGGCCAATTGCTACAACAATCTTATGCCTAAAAGCACTATGTATGGGAGAGAAACATTTCCTGCCCAAGTTTTAGTTGGCTTACCTCATCTTATATGATCTTTTTATACCTAAAAGCACTACGCGCGTGAGAGAAAATTTTCCAGGTCAATTGTTTAAACGGCCTATCTTATGCCTAAAAGCACTTCCCGCCAAGTTTTAGTTGGCTTAACTCATCTTATTTTATCTTATACCAAAAAGCACTACGTGCGAGAGAGAAAATTTTCCCGGTCAATTGTTTTAGAAGACTTATCTTATGCCCAAAAACCCTATGTATGGGAGAGAAAATTCATCCGCTCAATTATTAGTCCGCTTATCTTATAGCTAAGAGCATCACGTAATAAAGAGATAATTCTCTCGCTGAAGTTTTAGCAGGCTTATATTCTTATATCTAAAGAACTACATATGAGAGAAAATTCTCTCGCTGAATAGTTAGCCTTCTTATCTTATACATAAAAGCAATATGTATGAGAGGCAAAAATCTTTTGCTCAAGTTTTAGTCGGCTTATCCACTTCTTATGTCTAAAAGTACAACGTATGAGAGAGAAAATTTTCTTGGCCAATTGTTTTAGACGTCTTACCTTGTGCCTTAAAGCATTACATATAGGAGAGAAATTTCTTCCGCTCAATATTAGTCCGCTTATCTTATACCTAAGAGCATCACGTAATAGAGAGAAAATTCTCTTGCTGAAGTTTTAGCCGACTTATCTTCTTATATCTTAAATAACTACACATGAGAGAAAATTCTCATGCTGAATAGTTAGCCTTCTTATCTTATACATAGAAGCACTACGTTTGAGAGGCAAAATTCTTCTGCTCAAGTTTTAGTCGGCTTATCTTCTTCTTATGCCAAAAGCACTACGTATGAGAGAGAAAATTTTTCCACTCAAGTTTTAGTTGGCTTACCTCATCTTAGACATTTTGAAGAAAATAACATTAATGTTCCACATATCAAATATGCCCTTTAAAAATTAAGCATAAAGTAATTATGGAAAATTATATATACACAATATATTTTATCATTACAATATAAAAAAATACAAAAAGTTGCTAAAATATATGACCACAATACTTATTTTGTCTATATAATAGGAATTATTTCTTTCATTAATAAGTAAATAATTCGTGGTAAGGTAAGAAAACTATGAATCTTGATATGCTTTTGTTAAAAATGGATCAGTGATGAAAATGTTTTTACTATTGAGAGAAAAAAGGGTTTTTTAAAAATGTGTTATTGATGTTTGTGTAGGGGAGATCAAAATAGGTTCAACCACAAATTTATTACTTTAAAAGAAAAGTGACAAAATTTTAAGGTTAAAAAATTATCGTAAAAAAATATAGGCAATATTGATGTCATATGAAAGATCGTAAAAAAATCTGATGTTTTTGTAAAAATTGAATTAATAATGAAAAAGTTATAACACTTTAAAGAAAAAAAGATGTTTTTTCATTTTATGGGACCCACCGAATACATTTACACGCTTTGATATTTCGTGTTTGTTCATTGAATTTTAGAAAGAAAAGAGCGAAAGAAGTGTAAGTTGCCACGTGTCAAATTTTTAGAAATTGAGTGAATCTTGGAGAGTTAGCCACATGTGAAGTTAGAGGGCAAAATGGTGTTTTTTGTAACGATCAGAGTACAAATAAAAAAGATATAGCACTTCAAAATTTAGGGAAATACATTTGATTGAGATAAATTAATAGAAAATCTTAAAACCAAGTAAAAATTAAATTTGAAAGTTAATAAAAAATTATTAAATTAGATATTTTTGTAACGATCATACTACAATTAAAAAAATATAGCACTTTTAAAAATTAGGATGCTTAATTTGATTGAGATAAATTAAAAGAAAATCTTAAAATTAAGTAAGAATTAAATTGTACGGAGTAGTTGCTTAAATTCTTTAGAATTAGAGTACACAAATTGCACACTTGTGGATTCCTGGTACGAATTACGTAGCATGATAGGTTTTATCTCTTAGAATTATTATTATCACTATTATTAGAAGACGAAAAAGGGAGTGAACGAATAGTAATGAATGCAGAGGAATCGGGTGATTGTTTTGCTTCCGTTTTTACAAAAAAAAACTCAATTCATTTGGAAAGAAGCGGCCACGTGGCATTAAGCAATGAGAGGAGAAAATTATGGAGAGAGTGACACATAGCAATGAAGGATGTAATTGTCATTTAAGGAGCTATTTGTTTTCTTATATATAATAAATAGATAGAATAGAGAGGCCGTCTTTCTCTGACCAGTAAAGTAGGGTTTCTCCTCCGACGCCAGTCCTGTACTTTTCCTTCTGTTCACGGTGCACTGCTGTGATCTATCTTACGCCGCCGTCAGAGGTAAGCTCTTCATCACACGCCGTATTTTCAATATTCTTTGATATTCCCCAAATCAAGGCACAAGTTTGGGAATTTTTATCTCTTACTTTCCGATTTGTTGATCGTTATAGACGCATTCTGTTCGATTGTTGATTAAGCCGGGGCAGTGTTTTGCTAGGTTTTTGCTGCTTGCTGTACGATCTATCGGCGAGTGAATTCGTGAAAGATTTGTTCTTGGGACGCACGGGGGAATTCGTGAATTCCATCTAACACTAATGTTTTACGGAGTATCATCTTTTGGGGTCACTAATGGAATATTAAGCCTATCAAGTGGTGTATTTGTTATTTTAATAAACCTGATTTATCATTTGGTAGTTTGACCAATCCTTGAAGGGAAATGTAATTAACCATTTTTAACCATTTCATGCAATTTTATTGTACTAATCATCATTAAAGTTTATGTTTCTTATTCCAGGAGGTCGGCAATTGGGAAGTCAATCAAGGGTTGAAGAACCACTATCAGTATCCCTTCCTGCAGATCTTTCTGTTGAAAACCATCCAATATCTTTATGGCCACGTGTATCCGACCCTCAGAATCCTTCAGGCCAGATGCTTTCCCATTTTCCTGGAGGACCACCGCCTTCTCACATCCCTATCTATGAGATGAATCCTGTCTTGGGTGGTCCTATTTTTTCCTTTGGGCCTCACGAAGAATCAACTGTTTCCCAAACTCAACCCCAGAAGAGTACTGGCACAGGTGCATGGCAACAGTGTCATTCCTCCATCACAACCTTCTTTTTTCCAGTTTCGCCAGTTCAGGTATTCACCTCCTATCTCCCAAGGAATTTTGCCAGGGACAGCTCTACCAGTGTCTTTCATTCAGCCAAAGCTACAAAGCAATAAATATAATGTGAATCAATGTAATGGAGGTTACCGTGGGCAGTCTCACAGAGATGATTCAGAACTAGATTAGTCATCGGTAAGAGCTGCAGGGAACAATGCTCAGACACTTGTGATCAACTCCGAGGTTTCTGGTCATACTGAGACCAAGGAACAGGATAGTGTAGATATGCAGAGTAATCTGGAATCATCCAAGGGGCAGAATGTATCGACTGTAAGTCGGGTGATTTCTGGTGGATTTAAGTCTCAAGGTTCATTCTCTGGCACAAAGGGTAAGAGGTTCACTTATGCTGTTAAAAATAACAGTGCTAGGTCAACTTCTAATGCTTTTGAGACTATTTTCTCAGATTTTAATGGGTTTCAAAGGAGACCACGACGGACAGTCCAACGGACAGAATTTCGAGTTCGGGAGAATGCTGATAAGAGACAGTTTTCTGGTGCTCTCCCAGTTAATGATACTGGTTTTGATGATAAGGCAGCATACGGTGGAAGGTATGGAGGGGTTTTTACAAGAAGTGGATCCAAGAGAGGTTCAATCATTCAATGCCTAATAAATCCATGAAACACACAGTAGAAGCTGAAAAGTCTAGTCAGGGAAGCAATGGTTCTCGAAATATTGCTACTATGAAGGATCATGTTATTAAGAGGCAGAGTGGTCTTTCTAATATTCGGGAGGGAAATTTGAAGAGGAATAACATATATGAGGAAGATGTTGATGCTCCATTGCAGAGTGGAGTTGTACGTGTTTTTAAATAACCTGGTATTGAAGCCCCTAGTGATGAAGATGACTTTATTCAAGTGAGGTCTAAAAGGCAAATGCTGAATGACCGCTGGGAACAGAGAGAGAGAGAGAGAGAGAAATAAAAGCAAAATCTCGGGCCTTAAAGGTTCTAATGATGCATATAATATTTTAGCTACTTCATGTTAAAGTTTAATGTGTAGTTTTTTAGTCCCATTTTTCAGCTAACTGACTATGTTTATTAATTTATCTTGTTTGACACAGCAACCGCGTAAACCTCACATTGCCAGACAAAACAATGCAGCTTCAACCAGCTTAAATAAGGCATCCGTACATATTTCCTTGAAAACACACTCTGCCTTTGCTACGACTGAGGGCCAAGGTTCAACCAACAAGCCTGAAGCCATAAGTTGTTTTGCCAATCTCGTGCAGCCAATCGCTCAAATTTGTACTCCTGCCATAGATGCTGGAACTGAATCAGATATCAGATCAAACAAGTATGCATTTTCTGTATTAATTTTGTTATGAGGCATTAAGGGTGTGTATGGTTCAAGGAATGGGAGGTTGGCAGAGGGAAAGTTATGGAGGAGAAGGGAGTGCTTCTTCTTCTTTGTATGGTTGTGTTGGACTCGGGTGGGATTTAGATTCCCTTTTCAAGACCCCCTCCCCCAAATATGAAGCAGAGGAAAATATGGGGAGGGAGAACATAGACCTCTCTCTTGCAAAATTTCTTAACCAAATGATAGGACGTGAGAATTGTCATTTCCCTCCTCTCATAGAATCAAACCAAACACACCCTAACTGTTATTTTTAAATTATATGATACTCATTTATGAGTTTTAAAACTCTTATTTTCTCATATTTACCAGATCTCTTAAAGCCCCCCCTGCTACTGTCGTATCTGGTAGTGGAAGCGATGGAATGAGCTTGATGTTTGAGGGAAAGAAATGTGAAGGTGCTGTTATGTCAATGTCTTCGAAGTCCTGGTGCACTCCATTTGTGAACCAACAAGTTAGTACAAAAACCAAATCCATCATATTACTGTAAAAGATATTTGTTTAAAATGTCTGACCTACTGCAGTTTGAACGTTGCTGCTTTCTACTCGCTGATGCCAAATTCAGTCTATTGAGACATATACTCCCTCTAATAAAAGAGCCCTTTTTAAGAATTTCTTGTGCCCAATAAAATGGAGCCCCAAGTAGCTCTAATGGTTTTAAGAAACTACTTCGATCATTCTGGGAATTAAGTTTTATTGGTATACAAGTGACCTTCATTACTTGTAAAATCTGATTAAGTTTACTAAAAAAGAAAGTTGCCCACTTGCACCTTGGTCTAACATTACCTCTTTTCAGACTTATATAGTACTAGTACTAGTATGTCAATGAACCTATTGTTTTCACTATGAACTGTACAGCACGAGTACCTTAAAAAGTTGCACCTTATTCTAACTTAAATTCTTGTTAAGCGTGTACCTTAAAAGCGTATATCGAGTACCAGTACTAGTTAGCGTTTTTTGTTTTAGCTCAGTATCCCACTTAATGAATCAATTGTTTTCATTATGCTGTTTAATTTACAAACTGTTTAAAAGATTCTCTCACTTACTCATGGATAGGTTTTAACATTGACACAGAGCCAGCTTGAGGAGGCTATGAAGCCAGTGAAATTTGAGATGCAAGATTCTTGTTCTACTTCGGGGAGTCATATTAGTAGTTCAACTATAGAGCCTGCCTTACCATCATCATCATCAATTATGATGGCCAATGACAAGTCTTCCTTTTTGCTGACAACAAGTCCAATTAACTCTCTGCTTGCTGGAGAGAAAATCCAATTTGGTAAATGTTTTTATTAACTGTAGAGATATTTCTGCCACTAACTGCTCCATTTGGATTAAGGTGAACCTAGATGAATTTAGTGATTTAGGTAAGTAAGTAATACGATTCACTTCTTTTAAGGATTTTATTGATACCATTACCCTAAGTTAACTGGTATAAATCAATCATCTCGATTCTCCCTATTTTTCTTTCACCCAAACTCAGGGGTTGTATCTCATATTTTTAATAATAATTGACTTCAACCCAGACAAGGTTAAAACAACATTCACTAGATAGAACTATATTTTCTAAATATTTTTTCTAAACTTTCTCCTAATTTAGGTTATGTTTAAAGTTAACCGTAACCGAGTTGAATCTCAACTCAACCCAAATGGAGCATTAAAGATAATATCTTCTCACATATGGTTTGATTAATTGTCATTTGCCAGGTGCTGTTACATCCCCAACAATTCTCCCTGTTAGTACCCATGTTGTTTCACATGGGATCGGACTCATCGGAGCTCCAGGTTCCAAGCGGCCTTCTGATGTACAAATCTCCCACAATCTTTCTGCAACTAAGAATGATTGTTCTCTCTTTGACAAACTCCCAAATGACTGCTCTGTGAGCTTACAAGATTCTGAGGCAGAAGCTGAGGCAGCCGCATCTGCCGCTGCTGTTGCAGCCATCACTAATGATGAAGGTGGGGAGAATGGACTTGGTTCTGTAACAGCTTCAGAAGCTAAAAAAATCTTTGAAGGTTTGGGATATTGATTGAATTCGTCTTTCTTTTCCTTTTCCTCTTGGGGGTAGTTACATTTACCTCCCTTGAGGTTGATCACATTACAATGGGGCCCGATATATTTTTATAAATTACAAGTGGAACCTTCTGCCAGTCAACTTTTTTCCTGAATGGAACCTTGATACCAAAGCATGATAAGAAATTGTGGCATTAGCAGGAATTAATATAATTTTGGATTGTTCTTTACTACATCCTTTTGAATATTATATTTACGTTGTTTCTAAAAATGGGGACAAATATTTATGAGTAATTTAGTCGTGGGTAATACTCAATTCCATCTAACACTGTAATTGATAGAGTATTAATCCTAGAGAGAAGTGAGAGCTAGAGAGAGAAAGTGAGTAATTATATTTCTCAATTTTCCCATCCCCTATAATTAGCCCCTTGGGGTCTATTTATAGGTAAAAATGTGGATTTGGGCCCCTAGCCCTGGGCTTAGGAGGCCCATTACAATAATCATGCCTTCTTTGGGCGAAATAAGGCCACTAATGGGCTGTGTACAACACTTAGTAAATACAATGAAAAACACATTCTGTCTGGACGAAGTCCGGACGATGCGGTCCATGGACGATGCGGATCCTGGACGATGCGGTCCATGGACGATGCGGTCCATGGACGATGCGGATCCTGGGCTTTGCCCAAAGAATCCGGGTGATGTCTTCTTTCTTGGACGCTGCATGCCTCTGGCCGATGCGGGTGCCCCGCTGGTGTGTTTTGGGCCATTGAGTATGTGGGCTATGGGGTCCAGGCCCATATACTCTATCAGGAGTCCCCCACTCTCTGAGCTGAGGTGAAGCCGAAGCGAAAGGGAGTACTTGTTCCTTTCTGTCTGGCCGTTGTGTGAGTCTAAGGCGTTTGATGGCCGCAGAGTTCCTGTATTGATTTTGGATGAAGCGGTTCCTTTTGATGTAGATGAAGCGTGCTTGGGAACTCATAGCCTTGATGCGGGCCGATGCACACTCTGTGGGAGTGCCTTTGAAGACGAGGCGATGCGCTTTTTGTAGATGATGCGATGAACCCTCGGTGGATAAGTTGGCATGCTTTCGTCGTTATCTTGTTTGGGCCGAAGAGCTCCCATTTATCCTTTTGGCCGTAGCGAAGACCTATTTTCATGAGATGAAGGTGGTTGATTCTGTTTATGTAGGCGATGCGCACCTTTGATTCGTTATGCAGCCGAAGCGTTTTGACTTGTGAGTTTTTGTTATGGTGAGACGATGCGGTCTTCTCAGTGTACGCCGCCGTTGCGTGCTAGATCTCGCATGGTGAGTTTCTTTTTATTTTGGGTTTTGCGGCCGACGCGACTCGTGATGCCGTTGAGGTAGCTGATGCGACTCTTAATGCTTATCTGAGGTGAATTGTCCATTTTTTGTTGCTGGTGAGCCGTTAGCGCACCCTTTTATATTAAGGCCGTTGCGCTCTTTCTTCTTGTGGCCGATACAGTCCCCCAGTCCCCCACTCCTTTGGCCGAAGAGCATCTGAGGCACAAGGGAGTAATGAGCCGATCCGGTACCTGTGCGTTTAGTCGTGACTCCAACCCTTAGGCGAACCTGTCCAAGGTAACCCTGTGGGAGAACCCTTGGACGAAGGCCGCAATGCCAGGGTTATCATCGACGATGCGCGCACAAGCAGCCGTAGCGGTCTATTTAAGGTTCCTTGGGTTGTTGTGGGGACGTCAAGTTTAGGCCGATGCGTTCCTTATTCGGGAGAATGGGCCGATGCCTGTTCTGGAGCTTTGTAGTAATTGGGCCGCAGCGGTACTCAGACGATGCCTTGCTTTTTGAGTTCAAGTTTGGCCGTAGGGGATACTTCCATGAGTAATTTTAAATTGGGGCCCCTTGATTGGTTGGAAGAGGGGTGGCCGTTGGTGGAACCAATGGGATGGTGCCACGTGTAGTGACCGTTTGGAAGTTTTCTATAAATACCCCCTTATTCCGAAGCCACTTCCTCATTTGTGTCTTGCTGTTGTCGAATTGCTGCCCAAGTTTTTCTAGAGAGAGAAAGTTCTGAGATTTTCCAAGTGTTCATCACATCCTTCAAATCTTCCAAGGTTAGCTACTTTACTCTTCCTTTGTTTCCTTCATATTTTGCTCCTTAGGGTGTTAGATCTAGTGTTCGTAGGAAAGTCACTTTGATCCTCGAACAACCCTTAGGACGTAGCATAGTTGTTATGCCGTTCCCTGACGGCCGTAGCGTCCCCTCCCCTCTTAACTTAACAGCTTCTTTAGACGAGTCGGACTGGCCTTTTGACGACGAGGACCCGTCTCCTGGAGTGAATCTTGAGATAGTTCGAGCGTTTGAAACAGAGATGGAGAATACTGCTGATTACCGCACTTCTCAGGACGAGGAGCGTCTGAGTGATGATGCGGGTTCCCAACAATCGGGCGAGGACGAGGCGAGCTCGGAACCCAAGCTTCGGGGAGACGAAGCGGGTGATGCCTCTTCGGCCGCCATCCCCTGCCCTCCACCTATTTCGTCTGTGCCGGGTGGGGCGTCGTCTTCTAGGGTTACCAAGGAACGCGCGTCGCGTCGGAGGAAAGCTGCGGCTGGCGGGTTGTCCCAGTTGGACTTATCAAATCTGTATGTCATAAGGCCCGAGGGCTCCCGAGGTGATTATCATTTGGCTCAGCTGTATGTCGGGCCTTATGGAAAGGTGAGGGAGCCTAGGCCGACGGACCATGTTCTGGATCCTCCTCCTGGGTACTTCGGGGTTTATCCGATGGCGTTCTCGCAAGGGCTACGGTTTCCGCTGCCCCCTTTTGTGATTGAGTACTTGGGGATGGTAGATCTCCCCCCGGCGCTGTTGACGCCGAATAGTTTCTCACTGATCGTCGGGTTCCTTATCCGATGCGACGAGCTGGGTTTTGAGCCCACGACGGCCCTTTTTACAAATTTGTTCCGGATCGGCCGAGGAAGCCATAAGAATTGCGCTGGTTATGCTACGCTTCAGCAACTCCCGGAGAAAAAATCTTTCAAAGACCTCCCTTTGTCTATCCATGGGTGGAAGGCGAAGTTTGTATTCGTGAAGCTGGCCGGTGGGGTTTTCTTTCCTTCGCAAGGGCACAATGGTAACTTTAGCCTGCATAACCCGCCGCGAAGCGCTGAGCTCGATGCCCAAGTTGAGGCATTCCTAAAAGGTGGGCCGAGGAGTGTGAACACGTACATTACTGAGTTCAAGATTGCGGCTCTCGGGATGATGCGGTATTACATACCTGGCGACCCGGATTGTGGATTGTGGCCTAGGATCTCTGGCTCTTTTGAACAGGCCGATGGGCCACTTCTTGGGATCCCGGCCGAGGCCGAAGGTTGACACTTGCCTTTGAATCTTTTTGTACTTGGTATTTTATTGTGTCTAACCCTTTCTTGTGGCGTCGTCCTTGCAGGTTACGAGATGAGTCGCAAAATGTTCATGGCCCAGGCCAAGAAGCAGGTTGCAAAGGAGCTGGAGGCTGCCCAGCGGGCCGAGGCGTCCAAGGGTTCTGGCGACGGCTCTAAGGGTATTGCTGATGCGGCAAAAAAACCTGTGGTGAAGAGGAAGAAGGCTGCCGAGGGGCAGCGTACTCTTACCCAGACGGGTCTGGTGCCGGCTGAAGGCGCCAAGAAGACGAAGCCGAACCCTCCCTCCAATGACGCTGCTTTGGCCGACACGCAGGCATCGGTCCAAGGGGGAGCTGCCTCTGATGTGCACATCATCGAGGATCTAACGTTGAACGTCGCCTCGTCCGCCCTAGTTCCTGCTAAGTCCGGGGCTGCTGCAAAGAAGAGTGCCCGCGCTGACCGAGATCTGACCTCCGATCTTTATGAGGTAACGGTGCGGTATCCGCCGAAGGGCGGTTTATTCAACAAGAAGGTTTCCGGGCACGACGTCCTGTTCCAGGCCATTCCCGATGCCGATAGGGAGTACCTACGTCGGCAGAGCAAGGATGTGCGCCTCTTTGATGGTGGATTGGACTACGTTGTCCTGGTAAATTTCTTACTTGGTACTTAGTAATTTTTGTGTTCCTCCTTTTTCTAATGTTACATGTTTCTGCAGGGTGCCTTCATGCTCATGGAGCAGCAGCGGCGGCAGGACGAGGAGCTTGCTCGCCTTCGCGAAGCTGCGAAGAAAGCCGCCTCTGCAGACGAGGCGCTGTCCCAGTTGGAGCGGCTTCGGGCTGAAACTGGTTCTTTGAAGGAGAGGGCTGATGCGGCTGAAAAGAAAGCTGTTGCTGCCGAGGACGAGGCGAGGCGCCTCAAAGTTCAGCTGGATGAGGAAACGGCCGCCCGTCGGCTAGCAGAGGAAAGGGCCGTGAAGGTAGAAGCCGATGCGGCTGCGGCTGCTGACAGAGCCGTGGAGCTCTTCATGGCCGAAGGGTGGAAGAACAAGACCTGCCACGACTGGAGTTTTAAGGTCGTGGCGGAGCGCTTCGAAGCGTGGTCCCAGGAGGAAGCTGGCCGAGCCCGCCTGAAAGAGGAGTTTGAAGTCTGGTACGACCTCGGCCAGAGGCGTATGCAGATGCTGGTTTACCGCCGCCTCCGCCGGCGTGTAAAGAACTTGAAGCCCAGGGGTATCGGCCTTCCCCGGATGATGAAGGACCCCGAGGAGGAGTTGAAACTTCCTCTGTCCGAAAGGCAGCCCCCCATCTTGAGCTCGGATGAAGAGGACGAGCCCTGGACCGAGAGTGATGACTACCTCTTCCGTAGCTCGGCGCGGTCCAAGAATACTGAGGATGAGCAAGACGATGCGGATAGCGGAGCCGTTGAGGGTGGCCAAGGACAAGCTGCTTAGTGCCTTCTTGTACTTCATTTCTTTTTTGCATTCATAGTTGTAGCCTCAATGGCCGAAGCGCCCTGATGTATGTAATGGCCGAAGCGCCCTTTTTGTAATGGCCGAAGCGCCCTCCTTTTAAATTATTAATGAACACTTTTGTTCAAGTATGAATGTTGTTCCTCGCCTCGTTTTCTCTTCATGTTTGGCGTTTGGTTTGTTGGTGTTGCGTCGTCTGAGTGACATTGTTTCACAAGTTTTTATCTTGGCAAATTTGCCAACTTTGAGACGATGCGCTCCATTGTTTCCTTTGTGTTGATGTGGGGGCACCCTCGCCTTTCTGGTACGTGTGTGAGGATGTTGCGCCTGTTCCCTGCATCTGATGTAAGGGACGATGCGCCCCTTCGTCGGAAATGTTGTGTTTAGAACATGTGTTTCAAAAATTTACCAAGTGTTGAAAATTTTTCTTGGCGCGGCGCTACGTCCCTTTCATCTTAGGTAAGGCATGGCCCCAAAGTTCTGAGATTTTTTCTAAGTGTTAAGAGTTTATCTTGTGATATCCGTCCGCTGACACGTAGCGACCTCCTTTCTTTGAAGACGATGCGCCTCGTCGTCCCTTGATGAATTCCATTTTTGGCTTTACGTCTTTCCCGAGTTTTTGGAACTTAATCCTGAAGTGTTGGGGACGTAGCGCATCGTCTCTCTTGTAGTGTGACTTAGAGTGTTGCAAGTGTCAAGCTTCCTTGAGGTAGGTGTTTTGCTTTGGTTCGTCATTTGGGTTTTGCTAATTGGAGACGATGCGTCCCATCGTCCAAGTCATGGACTGTGGTTCTGTATAACTGAAGCCGAAGCGATTCCCTTTTGTGACGCTATGCTTGGGGCCGAAGCGTGCGCTTCGGATCCCTGTATAGTGAAAACCTGATATGTACTTAGCCATATTTGAGGCTTGTTTTTTGTGGGGATTTTGTTTTATGCTCGAGGCCGGCGAGTGCGCGGTCCGTCGGCTTCCCTCTTTTTTTTTTTTTTTTTTTTTTTTTTTTTAGGTGGCCGGAGGGTTACTGTCCCTTCGTCCATGTGCGGTAGTTTGTCCGCCACGCTCTTCGCGTGAATTAGTGCGAGGGAGTAAATACGCCCTCGGCTTGGTGTGTCAGTGGCATCTTTTTTGGCCTTTCCACGTCTATCGTCGACGAGGGACCGGACTTGGCATCGTCTATTGACGGCCGCCCTTTGTGGTCCTGAGCGAAATTTTACTGACGGGTGGAGTTTTTGTAACCTCGGCCTTAATTCAGGCTTGTCGTCCTGCGGTTTCCGTGCGGACGACGCGGTATGCTTCTCCGTTTGAAGACGTCGGACCATGCACACAGGTCCTTCGTCCTGCATATCGCCGGCCGATTTGGGTGTTTCACCGCTTGTGCCGATACGATATTTAGGTGCGTTGTCTATGCAACGGCTTTGCAGGCGCGTTGTTTATTGCAACGGCTTTAGATGCGTCGTTTATTGCGACGGCTTTAGGTGCGTTGTTTATTGCAACGGCTTTAGGTGCGTCGTTTATCGCGACGGCTTTAGGTGCGTTGTTTATTGCAACGGCTTTGGGTGCGTCGTTTATCGCGACGGCTTTAGGTGCGTTGTTTATTGCAACGGCTTTAGGTGCGTCGTTTATCGCGACGGCTTTAGATCGCATCGGACCCGGGTGATTGCACCGCTTAGGCCGATGCGGTCCTTGGGTTTCTTTTGCTCAAATCTTAAAAGATTGGATGAAAACATGAATTTTATTCAATAAGTGGCGCTAGGCCGAGGGTGTTTTATTCAACCAATAAGCCGAGGGGTGGGGGACGTTGCCCGCTTCACCACTTCTCGAGTCATTGGTAAAATTTCACCAGGTGGTGTACATTCCACAATCGTGGTACATCTGACCCATTAGGGTTCTTTAGTTTATAAGTGCCGGCTTTGATGACGGCGCTGATGATGTAGGGCCCTTCATATTTGACGGCGAGCTTTCCTCCTTCCGTCGGCTTGCTTGCTTCCCTTCGGCGGAGGACGTAGTCCCCCACCTGGAATTCGCGAGAGCGGACCTTGGCGTCGTAGTAGGATTTGACTTGTCGTCTGTAGTTCTCTGCCCGAAGGTAAGCCATCTCCCGCCTTTCATCAATGAGGTGCAAGTCAATCTTCATGGCTTCTTCATTGGCTTCGGGGTCGTATTGTGTGACCCGTCGGCTGGGGAGGGTGACTTCAGTGGGAGCCTTGGCTTCAAAGCCATAGCACAAGGAGAATGGCGTCTCCCCAGTGGCCCTCCTTGGAGTAGTTCGGTAAGACTATAGGACGTTGGGGAGCTCGTCGACCCAACTTCCGCCTTCTTCCTCGAGTTTCTTCTTCAGCCCCTCCAAGATGGTTCTATTGGCGTTCTCAACTTGCCCGTTGGCCTGAGGGTAGGCAACGGAGGAGAAACGGTGCTTGATACCCCATTCTTGGAGGAGGCTTTGGAATGGTTCGGCCTCAAACTGGGTGCCGTTGTCTGATATGATCTCCTGAGGCACGCCGAAGCGGGTGAGGATGTTCTTGTAGACGAACTTTCGACACCGCGCTCCGGTGATGCTTGCGAGTGGTTCGGCCTCGACCCATTTGGTGAAGTAGTCGATGGCGACGATGATGTATCTGTTGTTGCCTGCAGCTCTTGGTAGAGGGCCGACGAGGTCGATGCCCCATCTGGAGAATGGGATGGCGGTGCTGACTGGGGCGTAGTTGACGGCTGGTCGGCCAGGTGCCCTTTGATAGTGTTGACATGCGCTACATTTGCGGGCGACCTCAGCGCAATCACGCGCCATCGTCGGCCAGAAGTAGCCTTGGACGACGAGGCGGCGCGACATGCTGAAGGGCCCCTGATGTGATGAGCATACGCCGCAGTGGACTTCTTCCATGGCCACTTCGGCCTCATTCTGGTGTAGGCACCGGAGGAGGGTGCCGTTGTATGATCTCTTGTAGAGCTTGTCATCCTCAATGACATAGCTTGGGGCCCTGAGCTTGGCTAGTTTGGCCCTCTCCTCGTCTTCTGGTAACGTGCCGGAGGTGATGTAGGTTGCGATGTCAGTGATCCAATCCTCCGGCTGGTGTTGGATGGAGAGTATAGGGCTGGCGTGAATGCTTGACATGCTCAACTCCTCCACCTTAGCTATCTTGGAGATGTGCTCAGGGGTGTCGGAGCTGAGTTTGGAGAGTATGTCGGCCTCGGCGTTCTCCGCCCTTGGGATCTGAGTGATCTCGTAGGTATCGAACGCCTTGAGCAATTCCGCAGCGGCCTCCTTGTATTGCTTCATCCTCCCTTCTTTGGCCTCGTAGGAACCCTCCATCTGGCTCACTACGAGTTTGGAGTCGCATTTGATTCTGACGTGGCGTGCTTTGAGGCCAGCGGCTAGTCTGAGACCGCTGAGGAGCGCTTCATATTCGGCCTCATTGTTTGATACTTTGAAGTTGAAGCGTATGGCGTAGTACGCTCTGAATCCTTCCGGGGAGATGAGGACGACGCCACCCCCACAAGCTTTGGTGGCCGAGGACCCGTCTGTGTAGAGGGTCCAGGCTTCGTCCGGTTCAGCTCCTGTGGTGGTAACGGCCGTCTCCCTTGCCGTGCACTCGGTGACGAAGTCAGCTAAGGCTTGCCCTTTGATGGATGGCCTCGGCTTGATCTCAATCTGGTACTGGCTCAGGAATATTCCCCACTTGATCATCCTTGGAGAGCTGGTTGGGCTCCTCATGAGGGCGCCCAACGGCTGATGCGTGAGGACGTGTACGGGGTGGGCCTGGAAATAGTGCCCCAGCTTTTTCACCGTGTGGACGATGGCCAGTACCGTCTTCTCGATGGGGGAGTACCTGAGCTCGGCCTCCCGCAACGTCTTGCTGACGTAGAATATTGCTTTTTGCACCCCGTCATCCTCTCTGATGAGTACAGAGCTAATGGCCGACGTGCTCACCCCCAAGTAGAGGAAGAGAGTCTCGCCGGGCTGGGGTTTGGATAGGACGGGTGGGGAGGCGAGATATTGTTTCAGCTCTTCAAAGGCTTGCTGACACTCCGTCGTCCATTTGAAGCTGGTGGCCTTCCTCATTATTTGGAAAAAGGGGAGAGACTTCTCAGCGGATTTTGAGAGGAAACGGTTCAGGGCCGCGAGGCGTCCCGTCAGCCGTTGCACCTCCTTTATGTTGCGGGGTGGCTCCATATTGATAATGGCTTGTATCTTTTCTGGGTTCACCTCGATGCCCCTTCGGCTGACCAGGTACCCCAAGAATTTACCTCCCTGGACGCCGAAGGTGCACTTCTTCGGGTTGAGCCGGAGGTTGTATCTCTTCATGATTTCGAAGATGCCCCGGAGGTCGTCGGCATGAGTTGTGGATTGTTTGCTCTTGACGATCATATCGTCGACGTATGCTTCCATCGTCCGACCTAAGACTGCTCTAAAAATCCGGGCTACCATCCTTGTGTAGGTGGCGCCGGAGTTCTTGAGCCCAAAGGCCATGACGAGGTAGCAAAAGATTCCCTCCGGGGTCATAAAAGCAGTCTTCTCCGCGTCATCTTCATGCATGGATATCTGGTGGTACCCTCTGAACGCGTCGAGGAACGACATCAACTCGCACCCCGCCGTCTCATCCACCAACTGATCAATGTTGGGGAGAGGGAATGGGTCCATCGGGCATGCCTTGTTCAGGTCAGTGTAATCAACACACATTCTGAACGTAGGCGGCTTTGGGGCGAGGACGACGTTCGCCAACCACGTGGGGTACTTCACTTCTTTGATGTGCTTGATGGAGAGCAGCATGGCCACCTCGGCCTTGACAAATTCCCTCCTGTTGGCTGAGAGGTAGCGCTTCTTCTGCTTGATGGGGGAGGAGGCCGGGTTCACCGATAGCCGATGTGTGATGACCTTCGGGCTGATGCCCGGCATGTCCTCTGGTCCCCATGCAAAGACGATGGCGTACGCTCTCAGGACAGAGAGGATGTCCCTTCGGATCTGTTGGGGGAGTTGTGTCCCAATTTTCAGCATTCGTTCCGGCCGGGAGACGTCCAACGGAACATCTTCCACGTCTCCGACCGGTTCGGCCTTTGGTATGTCTTCTTCGGCCGAGGCGGTGGTGATAGTGTCTATCCGCTCCTCGGCCTCATTGATCTTCTTAGTGAGCTTCAGGTAGCAAGCTCGGGCTATCTTCTGGTTTCCTCTGGCGTAGCCGACGCCGTCCTTGGTGGGGAACTTGAGGCATAGATGTTTCATGGAGATGATGGCCTCAAGGTCCTCCAAGGCCGGTCGGCCCCAGATCATGTTGTGGGCGCTGTCCAGGTTGACAACCACGAACTCCATGTCAATCTTCGCCTGATAGGTACCGTCACCGACCACAACGGGAAGCACTATCGTGCCCTCGGCGTCGATAGAGTCCCCGGTGAAGCCGGATAACGGAGTCCGTATCGGCCGGAGCTCGGACTTCTTCAACTTCAGTTGTCTGAAGGTGTCGACGTACATCACATTGACAGAGCTGCCAGTGTCGATGTAGTTGCGGTGGATGATGTTGTTGCCTATCTCGCATTTGACGACGAGGGCGTCCCTGTGGGGCAAGGGGCCGAAGGGGAGGTCCTTGTCGGTGAAGGTGATGGCTTCCACATGCCGCCGCTTCGGCTGAGGGGGGACGTGGGTCACCTCACCAACGTATAGGGACTGAGCCCATTTTTTCCGTTGGGTAGCCGAGTCCCCCCCTGTGTTCCCGCCGACGATGATGTGAATGTGATGCTTCTTCTGGCGGGGCTCCTCTTCGTCCTCATCTTCACTGAGGGCGCCGATCTCCCTCTTTTCCCGGAGGATCCTTCCCCCCTTTTGCCAGGGTTAACCCAAGTGTTACTCTTGGGGGCACCCTTGACAAATTGGGAAAGTTCCCCCTGTCGGATGAGGCCGTCGATATGCCTCTTCAAGGTGGTGCAATCCTCGGTCTTGTGGGATGTCTGGCGGTGGTACTTGCAGTATGTCCCTCCTTTGTGGACCGCAAATATCTCCTCCTCTGACCTGGGGTCCTTCACAATGAGGCCCTGCGCCTCGGCGTGGTCGAGGACGACGCTCACCGGGTGGGTGAGGGGGATGCGCTGTGCCTCCAACTTTGGGCGCCATGAACGGTCCTCTCTTCGCTGTCCGCCTTGCTCCTGGTGTGCCCTCTTTGGCTGGTGTTGTCCCTTGTTGGCTGGTGGGTGGTGGGGGTTGGACGAGGAGTCCTTCTTTTGTTGCTTCTCCCCACCCTTTTTCTGGTTCAGGAGCTCGTCGGCATCAGCGTGCCTATCTCCGCGTCGGAGCGCCGCAAGGTATGACCGCGGGGGCTCTGTGAATAAGCTTCGGGCGAAGTGGCTCGGCCGTAGTGCTCCGCGGAGGAAAGCCAAGAGAGTGCGTTCATCGGCCCCTTCACATTCGTCCGCCTCCCTCGTCCAGCGATCGAGGAAGGCTCGGAGCGTCTCCTCCGGCTGTTGTTTGATGGTCAGGAGATGAGCGAAATGCTTCTTTGCGCGCTTCCTCCCGGCAAAGTGGGTGAGGAAGCGCTGAGCAAGGTCCTGCCATGAGTCGATGCTCCCCTCCGGAAGGTTGTTGAACCAATCGTACGCTGGTCCTTCCAAGGTGGATAGGAACCAGCGACACATGTATTCTTCCGAAGCGTTGGTCATCATCATGTTCTGATAACGGGTGAAGTGCTCCTGGGGATCAGTGCGGCCGTCATATGGCTTGATCGGGTTCCCCTTGTACTTCTCTGGGATGGGAGCGGAGAGCACCCTCGCAGAGAAGGGGGTCCGGGTCCGTATTTGGATGACGGGCTCGTCGCGTCGGTCGGCCAACTCCCTCTCCAAGGCACTGACCTTGTGCAGGAGTGCATCGTAGTTGGGATGCTGGGATGTGTGAGCCGCTGCGCGCCCTGCGGCCTCTCGGGCCTCCATGTCCGCGAGGCGCTTCTCCAAGCGGGCGATGATCTCATCCCTTGGGTCCGTGTTGGCCGCGGCGCCGCCCAGAGGGGTCTGGATCCGGGCCGCGTGGGCCAGGTTGATTTGGTGGCGCGCATCGTCCTCAACCAGCTTTCCTTTTCCTTTATCTGGTCGGGGCCGGTCCGTTGTCCGGGACACGGACCCGAAGCTTTCCCTCGGTGATCCCGGCTCGCGGCCACCCAACCGATCCGCCACCCTTCCCGTAGGTACCCGACGACTCGCGATGTCACCCAGCCTGTTGAATGCTGAGATTTTACCGCGAGGTTGGGCCGGTGTATCCCGGGTAGGCGAGGCAGTATGGGAATGGGTGTCCACGGCGAGGACGTCTTCGTTGTTGCCGAAGAAGGTGACGCCCTGTGGACGAGGTGGCGGTGGTGGCACCGTTGCGACCTCCCCAGTCACAGGAGTGTTGTTTTCCCCAGTCTTTGCGACAAGAGCGCTGACCACGTTGGGGTCCTGGAGGATGCTCGCAACAATGGCCGATAGTGCGGCCGGGTTTATCTGGGGAGCAACAGGGTTAGAGGCCTGCTGGCCCGAAGCGCGATCAGCATTGCGCCTGTCCTCGAGCCCGATGCGGGCGTCTGGGGCAGTCTTGTTGAGCTGGGTGCGAAGGTCAGCCGCTGCGAGCTCGACCTCCTGAGCGTTCTCATCCTGAATGATGAGATCATTGGGGACGTTGTCAGCAACGTTTCCCTGCCCCTCCTGGTTCAGTGGGGCATTCCTACCAGTGTTCTTTGACCTAGTTCTTGTCATAGCTGGCGGTAGTGTCTGGTAGCGACGAAGGGTACTCACTTGATCTGTTCTAGGCTCTCAATGAAAGCACCAAATGATAGAGTATTAATCCTAGAGAGAAGTGAGAGCTAGAGAGAGAAAGTGAGTAATTATATTTCTCAATTTTCCCATCCCCTATAATTAGCCCCTTGGGGTCTATTTATAGGTAAAAATGTGGATTTGGGCCCCTAGCCCTGGGCTTAGGAGGCCCATTACAATAATCATGCCTTCTTTGGGCGAAATAAGGCCACTAATGGGCTGTGTACAACACTTAGTAAATACAATGAAAAACACATTCTGTCTGGACGAAGTCCGGACGATGCGGTCCATGGACGATGCGGATCCTGGACGATGCGGTCCATGGACGATGCGGTCCATGGACGATGCGGATCCTGGGCTTTGCCCAAAGAATCCGGGTGATGTCTTCTTTCTTGGACGCTGCATGCCTCTGGCCGATGCGGGTGCCCCGCTGGTGTGTTTTGGGCCATTGAGTATGTGGGCTATGGGGTCCAGGCCCATATACTCTATCAGTAATGTTTTACGGAGTATCATCTTTTAAGGTCACTAATGGAATATTAAGCCCATCAAGTGGTGTATTTGTTATTTTAATAAACCCGATTTATCATTTGGTAGTTTGACCAATCCTTGAAGGGAAATGTAATTAACCATTTTTAACCATTTCATGCAATTTTATTGTACTAATCATCATTAAAGTTTATGTTTCTTATTCCAGGAGGTCGGCAATTGGGAAGTCAATCAAGGGTTGAAGAACCACTATCAGTATCTCTTCCTGCAGATCTTTCTGTTGAAAACCATCCAATATCTTTATGGCCACGTGTATCCGACCTTCAGAATCCTTCAGGCCAGATGCTTTCCCATTTTCCTGGAGGACCACCGCCTTCTCACATCCCTATCTATGAGATGAATCCTGTCTTGGGTGGTCCTATTTTTTCCTTTGGGCCTCACGAAGAATCAACTGTTTCCCCAACTCAACCCCAGAAGAGTACTGGCACAGGTTCAGGGCCTCTTAGTGCATGGCAACAGTGTCATTCCTCCATGGATTCATTCTATGGCCCCCCATCAGGGTTCACGGGCCCATTATATAGCCCAACTGGAAGAATCCCTGGGGTTCAAGGTCCTCCTCCCCATATGGTGGTCTATAATCATTTTGCACCGTTTGGGCAATTCAGGCAGGTAGGTTTGAGTTTTATGGGCACCACTTATATTGCCTCTTCTGGCAAGCAGCACAACCCAAACTCCACTATGGTGGGGGATGAATGAAGGAGATATGAATATCATAAGTTCCACACAGAGAAATGCATCGTCAGCACCTGTTCAACAACATCTTGCTCCTGGGTCACCTCTCATCCCTATGGCTTCTCCCTTGGCCATGTTTGATGTTTCTCCTTTTCAGGTAAATCCAGTACATGTTAGTACCTTACTATGCCTTCTTCACATTCTCTGTTATTTGGCAAGTAGCTGCTCTATGTTGATTTAACTTTAGTGGAGTCTTTCAAAAATAAATACATTTGTTGTTTGTCACAGGAGTATTTTCTGAGTTGCCCTTGAATGAGTGGAGCACTTGGATGAAAGGAAATATAATGTTTTTAAAAACAAACAAAAGTGATCAAAATGTTACATGATCATATAGATGTTGATCTTTTCTTTTTGAGAAAAGAGTCAAATAGACCCTTGTACTATCCTAAAAACATCACATACACCCATGTACTAAAAAAAGCATCACAAAAACTCTTAAAATTAGCTCATATCAGTCAAGTTACCGGAAGTTGACCTCTTTTAACCAGTTATGTCATATTTCTTTTTTCTTTTTTCTTCATTTTTCCTTCTCCTTTACGTTCTCTTTCTTCCTTTCACTTTCTCCAGCGTAGCTCTCTCGTCTTCTTTGCTCTCATCTGCAGATTTGTTTTTTTTTCCTTTTCCCCTTTTCTTTCGCCCTGTTCTTTCTAGCTAGCCGGTTGTTCCACCCTGTTTGAAGTAGTTCTAGTGTTATATAATACTCCGTATAATATAATGGGGTAATTGATGATAATTGTGTTGTTATGCATTTATTAATTTTAATGTTTAATAATAAATTTGTTAATTTAAGAGTGTTTTTTTAAATCAAATGAGAACCTTGATATGTGACCTCAAAAAGAGGCAAGCGAGAACGTAGAAATGGGACCGAGGGGGTCATATTTATATACTTATTATACGGAGTATGTTGTATGTATGTTATGTAAATATATGCAGTGAAGGAAGGAACCTAATGTTCTAACACACTGCGTGCTTTAAACAGTCTTCATTGATTCCTTAAAAACAGTCTTCATTGATGTTTTTTGCTTTTACTCTTTTTTAAACCATTTGTCTCAGCCACCATCGCCAGACATGCAGCATTGGTCTAGCATGCACACAGCAGCTCTTCACTCCGCTCCTATCTCTCAGCCACCTCAGCAGCATCAACAACAACCAGAAGCTGCCCCGTTTGACCAAGGAAGACACTCCGCTGACCAATCATTGAACGTCGTCAATAGTAGGTTCCCGCCTGATTCTCTTGCATCAACAACGGCACCTGAGAATTGTCCCAAGAAATTCATGGAGAAGGAACCCACATCATCAGGCCTACCGCCTCCACCTCTGTCCTCTCCCACAATCTCCATTGCAGTGGCCAACCCCAAAGCCCATGCTCAAACATAAAAAAAGAGATAGAGGTGAAGAACAACCTATACAACCTTGGATTTTAGGTGTGATGAACAAAATCAAAGGAAGAATCCCTTCGATGGACACAGACAGCTTGCAATTATTTGTCTGTGCCACTTTTCTCTATGTGACAAGTAAGTTTATATTATTTAGTTTTATTTTTATTTTTATTTTATCTTACAAAAATAAGTAGATTTTTTAATTTAACTTGGTTCAGAGGATAAAGTCTTACTGTTCAGCCATCCTCTTGATGTTGAAGAAAAAGAAACTTCTCTTCTTGTGCTTCGAAATAGAGATGTCACAGAACGGATATTTCCAAGCACAAGAAGAGGAGTTTCTTTTTCCTCAATATCATGAGGAGGGCTGAACAGTAAGACTTTATCCTTTGAACCAAGTTAAATTAAAAAATCTACTTATTTTTTTAAGATAAAATAAAAATAAAAAAAGCTAAATAAGATAAACTTACTTGTCCCATAGAGATAAGTGGCACAGACAAATAATTGCAAACTGTCCGTGTCCATCAAAGGGATTCTTCCTTTGATTTTATTCTTCACACCTAAAATCCAAGGTTGTATAGGTTGTTCTTCACCACTATCTCTTTTTTTATGTTTAAACATGGGCTTTGGGGTTAGCCGGTGCAATGGAGATTGTGGGAGAGGTGGAGGCGGTAGGCCCGGTGATGTGGGTTCCTCCTTGAATTCGTTAACAGAACACGAGCCAACCGAAGATTTGGGAGACTCCGTGATGTTGGGGTGTAGCTCCTAGCAGCGATTCCCTAAGTAGAGAGGCTGGATCGTGGTTGACACGTGAAGAAGGAAGATGGTCTTCGGTAAACCTAGGACTTGTAGCGTATTTGAGAAGGGGTGTGTTTGGCGGCTTTGTAGCGCCTTTAATACCTATGGAAGTGGACAGACGTTCTTCAAATTGCAGCGGTTTGGCGGAGATGTAAAGAGTGTAGGCAGAGGAAGGTAAGGCAAAGTTAAAGCCAAGTAGTAAAGAGGGTAGGCAGAGAAGATAGTTGGAAGAAGCTTAAGGAAGGTAGGCGGAGAAGGTAGACGCAGTTAAGGTGATAAATTAGAGAAGGAAGGGGAAGAAGGCGAGCAAGTAAAAGAATATACTGTAGAAAGAATATACTGTAGCCCCGTGTTTTCTAAATCGTGAAAACGCATAAAAGTAGGTTTTCCATTTCACAGGTAAAAGGCGAGATATGTTTCGCTTTTTGTTTTCTAAAAGATGGTTTAGGTAAACAAGTTTTCTACTTTTTCTATTTCGAGTTTTCCAATTTTTTGGAAAAACAGAAAATATCTCTGTTAGTAAACAGGTCCTGATTGTTTCTGCCATTCTCATTTGAGATTTTCTCATTTGAGATTAGTGATTAGTTGACCATATTTATATGTTGAGATGTATTGGTCTACGTGAGATTGAGTATTTATTTTTACTATTTTTGGTAATAATGTGAAATGGTGAATGGTGATTGACATTAAGGGAGTAAAATGCATAAACAGTACCATAATTATTGGTAATGTTGCATTTTAGTACCTAACTCTTTAATGAAGCAAATCGGTACCTCAACTACGTTTAAATGTTGCAACCGGCGGTACCGTTAAATATTCCGGCTAAAAAATGTCATTCATCCGCCGGAATATCACGTGTATATCCTAGTCATTGTTTTTATCCACATCATATTATCCCGTCATTTGTCATAATAAAGCTATCAAAAATTAAAATTTGCCCAAAAGCCTTGGATGGGAATTGACCCCACAACCTCACGCGCGAAGTGTTTGCAATTGATTCTGCTTCTTTTTTAAAGCATAATCAGAATCAGTTTTCAGAAACTGGTCACCCCCAGCTTCTAAAAAAACTGATTTTATGAGTAAAAACGAGCACCAGAATCACTTCTGTGCTTTCACCCAAACACTTTATCTTATGTTTCTGCTCTCTCACCCGGGAGCAGAAGCAGTTTTAAGAATCAAATCCAAACACCTCCTTACTGCCAAACCATCCCCATCCGACCACAACACTCATTCATTATTTCATGGAAGGAAAGTAGACCTGCACAAAAACGGGTTCGGGCCGGGCTCGGGCCGGGCTTTTTATAATTTTTTTAGCCCATCATATGTGGGCGGGCCCGGCCCGGCCCGCAAAAACGGGCCTAACCCCATGTCCATACCCGCCCATAAGAGCGGGCCGGGTAGTCCACCGGGCCTCCGGGCCCGGAAAAACTTTATATTTTTCGAATTTTTTTAATACTTTAAAACTAATATTACAACATTTAAAAAATTGTTAATATACGTGTAATGTTTATAGGTCTTTCACCACATACAAAAATAATACTTACACAAAAATAATAATGAGAAACTATATCTAAAATTTAAAATTCAAGCACAAAGTATTATCTTTAAGTACAAAAATAGATACTATATTAGTTGGGCTAGTGGTTCAGATCTAAAAACCTAAATTTAAACATAATAAACTATAAATATGTATAAAGATAAATTATATTAGAAAATATAAATGTACATGTAAATAAATAAATAAATTATATATATATTATATATATATAATTTATTTATTTATTTACATGTACATTTATATTTTCTAATATAATTTATATATATATATATATATATATATATATATATATATATATATATATATATATATATATATATATATATATATATACGGAAAAGATCCTGTCCAGTCGGAGGGACAGGATCCTCCGTCCGGCCGTCGCCGTTTGGGGCGGTTCCCGGTGGAGTTTTTTGATGAAATTTTTATGGAATGTTCCTCATCAAGTCTAGTTTATCCACAAAAAATTTCAGCTAAAAATTCAATCGGGAAGGCAGTCAAATAATTTTTTGAAACATAACTGCGTTTTATATGTTTAAGTTAGAGCAGTTATCTTCAAAAAATTATTTGACTGCCTTCCCGATCGAATTTTTAGCTGAAATTTTTTGTGGGTAAACTAGACTTGATGAGGAACATTCCATAAAAATTTCATAAAAAAACTCCACCGGGAACCACCCCAAACGGCGGCGGCCGGACGGAAGATCCTGTCCCTCCGGCTGGACAGGATCATTCCTCTATATATATATATATATATATATATAGTAAATGTAGCGGGCCGGGCTTATCGGCCCGAACAGGCTTACACCCTAACCCAAGCCCGCCCATATGTTATTGCGGGCCGGCTCGGCCCGGCCCCGGCCCGGTGGGTAAATATATATGCCCAAGTCCGCCCATTTGTGCGGGCCGACTGGGCGGGCCGGCCCGGTTTTGTGCAGGTCTAAAGGAAAGGAAGCATACAAATAACATTCCTCTTCGGTATATATTTTTTAATACTACAGTAATTAAAATTATACGGAGTATACCAAAGATCATTCCTTTGCCTGCGCTTTTCAATGTCAGATACATTACTAGCCTCACGTTTCAATGCAAGGACTTTTCAAAGTTTTGTTTATTTTGATTTATTTTAAGAGAGACTTTGTCTGATGTTATCAAGAGTGCAATTCTTTTTGGCTAAAGGGTCAAATAGGTTTTTGAACTGACTTAAAGTATTCAATTAGCCCCTTATATAGGAGGTTCTGCCCGGCAGTCGTCAATTGGGGCGGTTCCTGGTGTAATATTTTATGAAATTTTTTATTGGGGCAGTTCCCGGTAGATTTTTTTATGAAATTTTTTGAGTATCTTCTTCATTAAGTGTAGTTTACCCATACCGAATTTCAGCTAAAAATTCAACCAGGAAGATAGTTGTGAAACAAATTTTAAGTATTTACTTAAAATTGATCGCAAATAATAATATATGAAAATATCGGGTTCAATCTCTAAATATGAATCCTCTGATTCTTCACTTGCAATTTGAAGTAATATAATTAAAGAATTAAATTAAAAATTAAATCTCTAATTCTTCAAATATTCGAACGTTCTTCGGGTCTTCGAATCTTCGTTCTTGAGATCTTCGAATCTTCGAACCTTCGTTCTTCGGATCTTCAAATCTTCTTGAATAAAGAATTCAGCTTGAAGGGCCTCCGGTTTTCATGTGGCTTGATCTTCAACAAAAGGGCCGTTTTATGGCTTGATCTTATGTTTAAGGGTCTCCCGGGATATATGGCTTGATCTTCAATTGAATCTTGATTCAATCTTCATATGAATATCTTCAAACCTTCAAAGATTCGTTCTTTATATCTTCGAATCTTCAAAGTTTCGTTCTTCAGATCTTCGAATCTTTCAAGCTTCGTTCTTCAGATCTTCGAACGTTATTCAACTTTTTGCTTTGTTTGATCAAGAATAAATGAAATCACAAAGGATTAATCATATATTCTTGACAAAAAAACGTGGCTTGATATCTTCCAATGCTTCGGAATCCTTCAGAGCCTTTCGGGAGTTCTTCAGAGCTTTTCTGCAGCGTTTCTTCGTCTGGAAGTTCTCCTCATTCCTCTCTACTGAGACCCCTATTTATAGGTGTGGAGGGGGTGAAAATATGATTTAGGGTTGCTGAAATTCGTCCATATCTTATGGGCCTCAATTAAAATGGGCTCCGGGCTCTATTTGCTTGCATTTTAATAGCCAGAAAAATCAGCACTTATGCAATGTATCTGGACAACCTTTTTAACAAGGTTCTTGGCCATTTTCCATGCATACGGACATATTTCTTAACCAGATTCATTGCTCTCTTTATCAATTGGATCATGTCTCTTATGTATCAGGCCACTATTTAATAATGGGCTCAAAATCAAGAAATTAATTAGACCAATCCATTCTTTTAAGGATTTAATTTAGGAAAAATTGAAAATAATAATCCCAACTATTGCCGGTCCGCTGAAAATAATCCCAACTATTGATTATTTTTGTATAATCCCAACTATATCAACTATCCGCCAATAATGGTCCATGACCATATATTACCTCTATAAAAAGTGAATTTTAAATAGAAATTAAATGTAAAAATTACAAGTTGAGATTATTTATAGGGATTACTTCTTATATCTCATCTCATCCACTTTAGAAACTACAAGAATTTATTCATAGGGACCATTATTGGCGGAAGGTCCCTAAAGTTGGGATTATTCTGTAATAATCAATAGTTGGGATTATTATGAGCAGACCGCCAATAGTTGGGATTATTACTGTCAATTTTTCCTTTAATTTATAATTAAATTAATTGGATATTTTCAATAACCCAAATTAATTTAATCACTAAATTATATTCGAATGGACGCATATTAATATCTTTGAAAAGCCCATCCACCATCACGGGCAGTCCACTAAGATCGACGTTGGCTAAATATCATTCGAAAGAGGCCCAAAGTGATTGAGAATAGTCTGATAGATTTTAAGAAGTCCAATTGGTCCAATAATTTTCATATGTCCACAAATGCCCCTCGAGACTTGCTTGAATATCTGAAGAGGTAAAAGTAAGTCTCGAAAATAATATTCCATATTCACCTCATCTTTCGGAAATAGTTCTGAGTGCTTAACATAATTTCAAGCAAAATGATTGGCTCAAATCATTTATTCTCACTAGCTTGAAATAAAGCCTTTCCTTGTTTCGCTCAAATATAACCAAGTATCAATTGAAATTATTTTGGATCTTCGTCATAAGCAGGCCTAAATAACCAATTTGTACAATCCCAATCGTGTACATTCTTAAAGGGATAAGGACCAAATATTGAAGTCTCCTTAACTTAAAAAAACAAACTCGTACTCTTAACTTGGAAATTCTATTAGAACTCTAATTCCACCCTTTCTAATCAGGTTCAAGCTCTTCTGTTAACGTGAATAACGCTCAAACAATTGAAAAATCTGGGCAGCTCTTTTCCTAATTCAAATATCCAGCCCAAGTAATTTATGCTTGTCGAATTAGAATTCCAGTTGAACTCCTATCACTGCCTTAAACATAAGTTTACTCCTTGTTGAATTCTCTCTCTCAGCGTGGGATCCCGATTCATATTCAACTATAAATAGGGGCAATATCAACCTGCAAGGCATCCTATTTATAATTCTGCGGCAGATTAAAAAAAATCAGCAACTCCGTAGTCCATAGAGCAAGGAAAGGCAGAAGGTAAACCTCTGTTAATTTTCTTATTATTCTTCCTTCTTTTGGTGTTTTGCAGGGAAGAGAGCTACAAAAGACGAGCCAAACCGCAAATCACTGGTCCTGCCGGCAGCTGGTGTCAATTCGAGATTCAGGGGAAGCCGCTATTGACCCTGTTGTTTTCGGAATCTGAGTTGGTGTCGTAGAAGGGTCTGCGGCGTTGCCGCCGATGGTATTGCTGAACTTGAGATAGATTGTCGCTGGCCAGAGTGTTGTTGCCGCTGTTGGATCAAAAGCTGAGCTCAAGGAGGGTCGAGTTCCAGATTGAATTGCCACTGGCCAGATTTTTGTTGATGCAACGAACAGAGACTTCAAGAAGGACTGTTGTCGATTTCCTCCTCCATCCGTACGCTCATCGAAGAAGAAGGTATGGCCGAAGTTCGGTGTTGATTTCCGGCGAGGAGCTGCTGCTTGAAGGGAAAAAGGCTGTAGATCTGTTCGTGGGAGATGGAGTTCCTGTGCCGCCGATGCTGTTATGCCGCCGAGGCTGAGGGTCGCTGAGGAAAATTGGGACTTGGCTATAAATTGGGCAAATGGAAGTTTGACCTGTTTATAATTTGAGCCTTCCCTTTTTTTAAAGGGGATATTTTTTCACAAATGGAGCTATTCAATAACAAGGAGACCCGATATCCTCCTATCTCAAGTGATTTAGGCTCTGTTTGCAAACCCTATTGAGAAGTACTTTTAACTTTTTTAAATGATTTGGTAAAAAAGTGATTAATAGTAAAAGCTGGTAGTGTTTGAGAAAAAAGTGATTTTGAAAAGTAAAAGTTGGTGGTGTTTGGTAAAATAAGTGCTTTTTGTGTAATAGAAAAAGTAAAAAGCAGATTCTAGCTTTTAGCTTTTAAGTAATTCATTTAAGTAGAAGTTGTCATTTGAAAACATCTTTTTTAGCTTTTTTAAGCCAAAAGCTGGGAAGTGCTTTTCTAGTTGTGTTTGCAAACAGAGCCTTAATCATTGCACCACTTATTAAAGAGGACGAAGTTCGACTGATTGGCTGCTGCTAGTGCCGTGGACAAGAGATGATGGTGCTGACTTTGTTGCTCTCGGCGCCGCTTAGCCCTTTGTTGGGATGGCGCCGATTTGAAGAATTAGGCCGATTCTCGATCGTCGTTGCTGCTTAGCCCTTTGTTGGGATAGGAGAGATTTGAAGAATTAGGTCGCTTCCTGATTGTCGGTGCTGCTTAGCCCTTTGTTGGGATAGCACCGATTTAAGGAATTAGGCCGCTTGTCGATTGTCGGTGCTGCTTAGCCCTTTGTTGGGATGGCACCGATCTGAAGAATCAAGCCGATTTCCGATTGTCGGTGCTGTTTAGCCCTTTGTTGGGATGGCACCGATTTGAAGAATTAGGCTGATTGCCGATCGCCGGTGCTGTTTAGCCCTTTGTTGGGATGGCACCGGTTTGAAGAATCAAGCCGATTTCTAACCGTCGGTGCTGCTTAGCCCTTTGTTGGGATGGCACCGATTTGAAGAATTAAGCCGATTTCTAACCGTCGGTGCTGCTTAGCCCTTTGTTGGGATGGCGCCGATTCGAAGAATTAGGCTGATTGCCGATCGCCGGTGCTGCTTAGCCCTTTGTTGGGATGGCACCGGTTTGAAGAATCAAGCCGATTTCTAACCGTCGGTGCTGCTTAGCCCTTTGTTGGGATGGCACCGATTTGAAGAATTAGGCCGATTGCCGATTGTTGGTGCTGCTTAGCCCTTTGTTGGGATGGCGCCGATTCGAAGAATTAGGCCGATTCCTGATTGTCGGTGTTGCTTAGCCCTTTGTTGGGATGGCACCGATTTAAGGAATTAGGTCGGTTGCTGTGTGAATATGAAGCCTTCCTGATGCCATCCATGAGGGGCGGCCATTTCGCCGTTTAAGAAGGCGATCATTTCGCCGTTTATGAATGGCTGGCCATTTTGCCAGTTTGAAGGATGACCACTTTGCTGGTTTGAAGGTTGGCTACTTTGTAAGTGTGAAGACCGACCACTTCGTCAGTGTGAAGGCTAGAGTGGCGCCTCTTGATACATTTGTTAAGATAGTGACGCCGATTCAAGATGATGTTCAAAGCTCAACTCAATCAATTTCAGGCGAGGCACAGACTTGAGAACTCCCACTTCCCGGTATGACTTTGTTTTCTGTAATCCTTTTGCAGGTATCCTCCCTTCAAAGAAACTTAATTGGGTTCTATTTTGTTATAACTGAACTCAAAAATGAAACTTTTGAGCTGCCTACATACTCCTATGAAGGAGATCAAGTCAAACGTAGTTCATAAGTACCATTTGAATAGGTAATCTAAAAGGGGGTGGGGCCGTACACAGTTTTAACTCATGCGGGCCAGGAGCTTGCCGTACACATTTTTAACTCTCGTGGGCCAAGAGTATCTATGATTATGCTCACCCATAGACAAAGTGAGATGTTTTAGCAGTTTAGCCACTTACAACATCATTGGTGGTTTAAGGCTTTCAACATTTTATTTGACATATCTATACCCCGACATCAAGGGTACTGGATTGTTAGAGTATGAACTCACATATTGGTCTTCATATTGACCACGGGTATGCACAATGGTCACTGGCTTGACTTTGAGTGCACTTCCATAAGTTACTTTAACACTGGTTTCTCGTTTCATACGAGATGGGATAAAACTTCTATACTCATTAAGACTTTGCTTTTCGAGAGGAACTTTAGTAGATGTATTGCGTTCATGTTTCAATCCCAATCGTTCATGAACAGACGTTCTTTTGAAGTTTTGTCCTGTGCATGTGTCTTCAACGTGTTTCATCATCATTGAGCTCATTCCAAGCCGTTCTTGTAAAGTCATCTTCATAACTTTCTTTGGCTTTGGACCCAATCTATCAAAGATGGAGGGCCTTGATTTTGCCCCCTCAATCTGATCAAAGACTGAATACTTCAGTTTAGAAATTACTTCATCTTCTTCATCAGCACTAATATGATGCGTTGCGGCTCTATTTATGAGGATCCTTATGGGTTTCGGCTGAACATAACCCAATCCTGTGTGCCCTTGAAGATTGATCTGCTTCAGTTTCTCTTCACCATCAGCTTCCGGAATGAAATTTCCCAACCTCTGTTCGTTGGGATTATTCCCAGCCTTGGCCAGAAGTTTGAATGCGTTTGGGTCAAATCTTTCATTTGTGCGTGCTTTAGGGAGATGAAATGTTTTAACATCATTCTTGTTTTTCACTTCATCCTCAGATGTTTTTTGAGGAGGCCTTGATATCTCGATCTTCGCAAGAGGGAATGTAAGCCCTTCTACGCCTTCAACAAGCTTTCCTTTCAGCTTTGGTCCAATCAAGGGGCGATATTCTTCCTCTTGTCTAGCATTGTCATCTTTAGAAATTTTGGCCTTTAGGTAAAACTTCGCATCTGCAAAGTATGTCTCGACTTCTGTGAATGGAGTTTCATCGGCCACTACCTTCTTTACAACGCCATTTTGCTCATACATGAAACATTGGTGCCACGTTGAAGGGATTACACCGTTCTCATGGATCCATGGGCATCCTAGTAGGAGATTGTATGAAGCCTTTGCATCAATCACATGGCATAGAGTGTTTGCCTTCAGTCCGTCGATGATCAAATCAAGACGTATCATTCCAATCGCCCTTTGCCCCCCTTGATTGAAGCCTTGAATCATCAAGCGGCTTTGGGAGAGTTCATCCATTGATATATCAAGGTCTTTCATAGCTCGAACCGTCAGAATGTTAACGGCAGACCCTTGATCAATCATAATTCTTTTGAATCTTTGTCCACGAGTGTATCCTTCAACAAAAAGCGGACGGTTATGGGGAGTAGCACCCAACATGAGATCTTCGTCTTTAAAGACAATGTCAGTGACATATGAAGTAGATTTTTGTGCTTCGACCACTTCTTTCTTAGTCGAAACTAGAGATGGACATCCACTTGAACTTTCAACTTCTTCTTCATGGGTGCTAAGACAAGAACATGAAATTTGAGTTATCTCGTTCTTGAAATCCTTTGGCATAAAATCGTTGAGAGTAATCACCCTTCGTGCAGTCTTGGAACGAACACGATCCTTCTTTTGTTTCTTTTGCTTTAACTCATTTATCGGTTGTTTCCTGACCCAATTCTTTATCACTTTCCTCGGTTGTGGCTTAGGTGTGTGGTTCTTCTTTTGTTTCTTTCGAGTTACCAAGGTCCATGATCTTCCTTGTTCATCAACATCCTCAAGTGCCATTCTTTTAGTGAGAGGAAGACATTCTTTCATTTCCTTGACAGTAAAAGGGAGCTTATGCTTGTGAGAACTTGGGTCATTGTTGACCATGAGCGGAGCAAACCTACCAAATGTAATGTTGATTTGGTTTGTGCTTACGGCAGAATCAGCTAGTTCAATCTTTCCATCACGAGCTAGTGCCATAATTTTGTCTTTAAGAACCCAACACTTCTCAGTGGGATGACTTATAATTCGATGATAGTTGCAGTATTTGGGATCATCGACTTTTATGGCTTCCTCGGGTCGCTTGGACTCGGGCAAACTGATAAGATTCAATCTCATCAGTTCCTCAAACATGAGAGGAACGTCAGAGTCTAAGAAGGGATACTTCTTTTCCAACATCTCTTCTAGAAATGGTTTAACACGTTTTGATGCCTCCAAGTCGGCTCTAGGAACTTGTTTTGAATTTTGAGTGAAGATCTTAACAGGTGCAACCTTCGCGACCATTGCTTCTTTCTTTTCAAACTTGGAAAAGGGCTTGCCCCCATTCTTGGTATCTTGCTTTTCAACAACATCATTGATGGGATATATACCCATGGTTTTCCTTCTACTGCTCATAATGCTCAACTCCATGTTACGAGCTTTGCTTGCTAGCTCATCAAAAGTGTTTGGATTGACTCCTTTGAGAATGTAGCACAATTCCCAATGCATTCCTTCAATGCACATATCGATAGCGGAACTTGTAGATATTCGTTCTTTGCAGTTTAGAGCAAGATCCCTCCAACGCTCTATGTAAGCTATCACAGATTCATCTTTCCATTGACGAGTAGTTGTTAATTCGAGTAAACTGACCACTCTCCTTGTGCTATAAAAACGGTTTAAGAACTCTCGTTCCATATCTTGCCAACTATCAATGGAACCGGGCTCCAAGTCAGTGTACCAGTCAAATGCATTTGCTTTAAGGGAGCGCACAAAGTGCTTGACAAGGTGATCTCCGCTTGTTCCCGCATTGTTGCAAGTCTCTACGAAATGGGCAACATGTTGTCTCGGGTTTCCCTTTCCATCAAATTGGATGAACTTTGGCGGTTGATAACCATTGGGCATCTTTAGGTCTTCAATTCTTTGAGTGTACGGCTTAATGTAAGAGTACGTTGCTTGGTTGCCTTCGATCTTCCCCTTTATGGTTCCCATGATGAAGTCTTTGAGTTGATCAATTGGGATCATGCCCCCAGAGGTTGAGATATCCTTCCCCGAATCCTCTTGGTGAGGATCATTCTCTTCATGCATTTCGGGATCCTTTTCATGAGTATGACTTGACTCACCTTTCAAGCTTTCTACTTTGTTGTTCAGATCATTCAACTTTTGGTCTTGAGATTGCATGAACATACTCATCCCCTCGATGACCTTAGTTAGATGGGCGATTTGTTCTTCCATAGATGTGGTGCTTGTCGTCATAGTGGGCATGACGGTGTAGACGTTTGACCATTGCGGAGTAATTCTTCGTGGAGGACTTGATGGGGGAGTAGAGTCTGATTCAGATGACGAGCTTTCACCGCTGCTTGTCCACTTCGGGGAAGTAACTTCATGTATGGGTGAAGAAAGCTTCCGGGCCATCTCTTGCGCAACTTGAAATCCATCCATAGCACCGGGAGTAGTTCCCGAGGATGACTGTGCAGCCAGGATTCTTGATCGGCTCCTAGTGATAGGGCCTTGCATATCATGACTCGAGCTTGATGATGCTCCAGAATTCAAAGTAAACACGGGCTTGCTTGACGCCATTGGTTCGCTTTCCTTGAATCAAAAGTGAAGAGATGAGAGGTAGAGTTGTCCCACTGGGCGTGCCAAAAATTTGTGAAACAAATTTTAAGTATTTACTTAAAATTGATCGCAAATAATAATATATGAAAATATCGGGTTCAATCTCTAAATATGAATCCTCTGATTCTTCACTTGCAATTTGAAGTAATATAATTAAAGAATTAAATTAAAAATTAAATCTCTAATTCTTCAAATATTCGAACGTTCTTCGGGTCTTCGAATCTTCGTTCTTGAGATCTTCGAATCTTCGAACCTTCGTTCTTCGGATCTTCAAATCTTCTTGAATAAAGAATTCAGCTTGAAGGGCCTCCGGTTTTCATGTGGCTTGATCTTCAACAAAAGGGCCGTTTTATGGCTTGATCTTATGTTTAAGGGCCTCCCGGGATATATGGCTTGATCTTCAATTGAATCTTGATTCAATCTTCATATGAATATCTTCAAACCTTCAAAGATTCGTTCTTTATATCTTCGAATCTTCAAAGCTTCGTTCTTCAGATCTTCGAATCTTTCAAGCTTCGTTCTTCAGATCTTCGAACGTTATTCAACTTTTTGCTTTGTTTGATCAAGAATAAATGAAATCACAAAGGATTAATCATATATTCTTGACAAAAAAACGTGGCTTGATATCTTCCAATGCTTCGGAATCCTTCAGAGCCTTTCGGGAGTTCTTCAGAGCTTTTCTGCAGCGTTTCTTCGTCTGGAAGTTCTCCTCATTCCTCTCAACTGAGACCCCTATTTATAGGTGTGGAGGGGGTGAAAATATGATTTAGGGTTGCTGAAATTCGTCCATATCTTATGGGCCTCAATTAAAATGGGCTCCGGGCTCTATTTGCTTGCATTTTAATAGCCAGAAAAATCAGCACTTATGCAATGTATCTGGACAACCTTTTTAACAAGGTTCTTGGCCATTTTCCATGCATACGGACATATTTCTTAACCAGATTCATTGCTCTCTTTATCAATTGGATCATGTCTCTTATGTATCAGGCCACTATTTAATAATGGGCTCAAAATCAAGAAATTAATTAGACCAATCCATTCTTTTAAGGATTTAATTTATAATTAAATTAATTGGATATTTTCAATAACCCAAATTAATTTAATCACTAAATTATATTCGAATGGACGCATATTAATATCTTTGAAAAGCCCATCCACCATCACGAGCAGTCCACTAAGATCGACGTTGGCTAAATATCATTCGAAAGAGGCCCAAAGTGATTGAGAATAGTCTGATAGATTTTAAGAAGTCCAATTGGTCCAATAATTTTCATATGTCCACAATAGTCAAATGATTTTCCGAAATGTACTATGTTGTTTAACTGCGCAGTTATCTTCAAAAAATCATTTGACTGCCTTCTCGGTTGAATTTTTAGCTGAAATTTTGTATGAGTAAATTAGGTTTAATGAAAAAGATGCTCAAAAAAATTCATCAAAAAATTCCACCGGGAACCACCCCAATTATTGGCAACCGTCGGGCAGAACTTCTTATATAAGGGGCTAATTGAACACTTTAAGTCAGTTCAAGGGCCTATTTGACCCTTTAGCCTTTCTTTTTAATGTACAATATTTATTTTTATATGTTTTTATAAAAAATACATCAAAATTCATTCTACCTAAGTATCGAAATTGTATACTTTTATGAAAACATTTTGAATAAAGAACATTTTGATATATATTTCATATCATATTCAAAATAATTTGTAGTAAAAAAACTATTATTGGTCAAAGCTCGTTGCCATTGAGCAAAAAGTCAATGTGACAAAGCTTTTCGGGACAGAGATAGTAAATTTTTATAATCTTTTATGACACTAATATTAATATATATATATATATATATATATATATATATATATATATATATATATATATATATCTTTATCTTTATCTTTATATAATATAAAGTAACAGAGTTGAGACAATTCTTGGAGGGAAAAATCCCGCCCAAAATAAGGGCAAAATAGGAAATTAATGAGAAAAATAAATTTGGTAATTAATTGTGGTAATTGATTGTTTTCCTTATTACGATACATATACTACGTATATACTAGCTACGTTTGGAACTAAAGCTAAAGTAGGATAGAACTATTTATGAAGAGTATCTAACATTATTAATGTATTATTACTAAATGCCAATTATTCTGAAACTTTATAGTTAATAAAAATGCCGTAAGACAAACACGTAGGTTATTACGGAGTATATCTCAAATTAAAAGTTATGCTATTAATGGAAAAGGGAAAATGTAATAATATTATAATACATGTTTTTCTGTAATTGTATTACAGAGTATAATACATGTTATTAATGGAAATAGTGAGACTATCGAAAAATTGGTAGAAATAGTGGGACTGTAATTATAATATGGTGATATGCTCTATTGAAAATTGGTAACTAACTAACTACACGTAATTGTGTAAATTGATTACCTCTGTACAATGTAATTAAAATAAATTCAGTTATATTACATAATATATTCTTTAATTAATTCGGTATATATATATATATATCCAATAATAATATACTGAAATTGCAATTGTTAATACTCCTAGCAATAATTATCCAGTAATTGTAGACTAAGGAAGAAAACTAGCAATTCGAAAAGTGAATACTAATTCGCATATTATATTATGATGATGTTTTCTTTTAGATTGTTTTAAGTCGCAGACCAGATCAGATTAGACTTAAACGGATCAGACTAGATAAACTTGGACACTTTTAAAGTACACATATATCAGACATTTATCAAATGAGACATGTTCAGACTGGATGAGACCAGACAAGATCAGAATCGGCCAGAACTGATTAGACCAGATCATATCAGGTTAGACCAGATCAACAAAATTCAGTCCAAGAAAAGTCAATTTAACCGATCTTTTTGGGTTGGAAGTAGTATAAGAATTGTGTGCATTACTAATTAGAAATTAATAATTATATCAGTAATTGTAATACAATAATTGAATATTTTTCATTTAAGAATAAGAATAATAATAGTAATAATAATAATAATAATTGTGATATATCATTGGGGTTTTGTTCAAGGCATATTAGAATATGTATGATATGTTAATCGAAATGTTTCCAATTTCAGCATAGACTTGACCTGACTACAATGGGCCTAAATTTCACGCAAAGCACATTCTGCGAGCGAGCTTCCTACAATGTACTTAGAGTTCATGTGAGTGTATCCATTCAGTTTTACTTCTTATGATGTACAATACCCAAATCGGAGATTAATGTAAAGTTTTTTTTATCAGATATAGTTACGTGACCAACTTAATTGTATGGCAACACTGATTTACATAAGTGCATATAAGTTGATAAACATGAATTAGTCATTGTGATGTAATTTCAGACACCTACTATGTGAACAATGAGAGTGTTGGGAGTACTCCATCCACATCCATTGTGTAAGCGTCTGCCCGAAGATGAGATTGATAGCTCGGACTTTGTAATTTCTCTATTTTTTTTTAAAGAAAGACAGCTACATATTCATTATATCAAACTTCAAGTTCGAAATTACAAACAAAGGAGGATGACTAAACCAAACTTGACAATTACGCATTGAAACAGTTGTCTAGACAAATAGTGAGCAACTCGATTACTTGATCGATAAATATGAGAAAATTTTATGCTATCTAAGCTAGCAACTGTGTCTCTAAGATGAAGTTAAAGATTTTCATTCAGTTGTGATACATCTCATTCTCAATATTTTGTTTTTAACCTTTCACAGTTTCACCTGGATTTACATATTTTTGTTTTTCTTTTCTAAATCAAATGACAAGATGAAGTTATGAAATAGATAAGTATGTTTATGATAATCATAAACATTGTGCAGTGTCCTGACTTTCTGAGTTATATTATTAGATAACCATGACTTTCTGAGGTATATTATTGGAAAACCATTTTATGTGAACAAATATAGTATGATACTGATATTAAGTTGTGTTGCTGGATTCAAATTTGTGCTGTCAAGGAATATCTAACACTTATCCCTTAAATGTTTTAATGCACTTTTGATAGATACTACATCCAATAAAAGTAATTAAAACAACTCAATTGTGTTAAGTCCAATCAATTTAATGTTAGAAATTAGAATTCAAATTAAACTAATTCAAATAAATCAGAGTAATATATATTGAATCTACGTATAATTTACTTAGTAGTTTGTTGCAGGAGATTCACTCTCCAGAACTCCTTAATTGAATCAGATGTTCAAATTAAAAGTGGGTGTACTAGGGCTGCACAAGAATAACCCGAACCCGCATAACCCGTCCGATCCAAACCTACTTGGCCATTTTTAATCGGGTATTTAATTTTAAAAAATATTCATGGGTTAAATATGTACGAACCCGCACCTAATGGGTAGGGTTGCTATGTGATGATGATCAATAAGAGTCAGGGTCAGTCATTTTAAAATGTGGAAATATTCTTACGACGATGGGTTTTAGTCATGGGGTAGCATTACGTCATTATATCTAGACACAAGATGACTAAAAATTTCTTACATGTGACGATAGCGGTAATCATTCAATTTTCACATTAAAGGTGATTTAAAGAGGTGTTACCGATTTGTAATGTTACATTTTATTTTATCTTAAAATGAGAACTTTATAATTCAAAAGGCAAATTTTATGCATTCATATCAAAATGTAATTAAATTACTACCACACAAAATAATTTTACACCCGTGCAACGCACGGGTGAAAAAACTAGTTATATCAGTAATTGTAATACAATAATTGAATATTTTTCATTTAAGAATAAGAATAATAATAGTAATAATAATAATAATAATAATTGTGATATATCATTGGGGTTTTGTTCAAGGCATATTAGAATATGTATGATATGTTAATCGAAATGTTTCCAATTTCAGCATAGACTTGACCTGACTTAAAAAAAAATTAGTTCATATCAAATCAAATTTAAATGGAACATGCTTGATACGATCAAAAAAATAAAATATATAAGTCAACCGTTTATGAGAAAAGATCATATTAGATAAAATCGGAATTAAATAGATAAGAGCAAACTGATTAACTTTTTCTACTCATATCAAGAAAATGTGATACTCTTAAATTGCACTATGAATAATTTACTTTGTGCTATTAGCTATGAAGTCATCACAAACTCTTCAAAGATGTCTATAAATCCAAGTTGGTCGAACTATTTTACTAATTTTCACCGCCAACTAATAAAATAGTTCGACATATAAACTAGATATCCCGTGCAACGCACGGGTAAAGAATCTAGTATATATATATATGGGAAAGATCAAGTACAAAGCGTGTTTATTGTGCAAATATTTGTACGATGCACCTTGATGTTATTTGCATTGCATATTGAGGTTCAAAGTATTGCATATTATATAGTCATAAAATAGCAGTTGCACATTAATGTTTAATGAGTTGCACCCTAGAAAAGTTAGGTTTTATTACAAAAATGTCACCTTGCCTTTATATCCTTTAGATCAACTCATCGGATGACCAAGATAAGTTTGTACTTTGTAAATTAAGCATGGTTTGTATTTGATCTCTATTCTATATATATATATATATATATATATATATATATATATATATATATAAAGTAAAAAAAATGTTGAAATTTCAATTGTTTGAATTTTAGACTAAGCAGCGTGAAATATTTTTTTTTTACCTTTTTAGCAAAAATATATATAGCAAACATATTTAATATGGTGTGAAAAATACATAATATACTACAGATTTATGGCGTAAAAGACCAGCTTGGGATACCCTGTATAATATGTTTGAGGTAATGAATTAGTAAACATTATGTACCGAAAGGGAATGTATTTGTATCCTTCTTTTCCCTATAATAATGAATGAGTGTTGTGGTCGGGTGGGAATGGTTTGACAGTAAGTAGCACTTCACGTGTGACGTGGATAATATGATGTGGAAAAAACGATGACTATGATATACACGTGGAATTCCAGTGGACAAGTGGCATTTTTTGGTCGGAATATTGAATGGTACCGCCGGTTGCAACATTTAAATGTAGTTGAGGTACCGATTTGCTTCATTAAAGAGTTAAGATACTAAAATGCATCATTACCAGTAGTTATGGTACTGTTTATGCATTTTACTCGTTACTCACATTAAGGGCACAAGATAATATATGTATATATTTTCAAATAAGTCCTTGTAATTTTCAATATTTGTATGTGCATCCCATAATTTTTAATATTAATAAAAAATTGTATATGCAACTAATTTTTTTCATACCCTGTGTTCAATTCCGCTTTATGTGCCCCCATTGCATATTTGCATGTCAGTTCTACTTAGACAACAAC
This sequence comes from Cuscuta epithymum, assembly GCA_945859915.1. Taxonomy (NCBI): domain Eukaryota; kingdom Viridiplantae; phylum Streptophyta; class Magnoliopsida; order Solanales; family Convolvulaceae; genus Cuscuta; species Cuscuta epithymum. The sequence continues at coordinate 1,259,602 of CAMAPF010001079.1, forward strand.
AAGAAAATCAACTACAGTAACTCAAAAAAGCAAACAACCACATGGTTAAATAAATAGTCACTAAATAGTCACAAAATCGAGAAGTTTTGAGATACTTACAATGATTTTAAAGAAAGTTTGCAAATAAATAAATAAATGGAACACACCCTTCATTTAATGTGATCATTTTTCTACTTCAACAATTTTTCTCACTTCTCTGCTCGATGTTTGACTCTCACTACATTCCACAATATCAAAATGATGTCTTTCTATTTGATGTGTTAGTCTGGGATATTGACCTTCACATTCACTGAGCAATTGCAGCACTAAACACATTTGATAAAATATTAAAATTTATAAATAAATAATGGCAATTCATTTGTTGTGAACGGTTTAATGTACAATTTGTCACTCATTAGTAGAGCTGTGCAAGTCTTGGAGTCCACCCCTTCAACATTCTATGAGCAATTTCAACAATAATTTATACGGAGTATATGAACCTTTTGAACGGCTTATTTTCAACAATTGTTTAATTGTTTTTTAATATAAAAGAGCGGGTTTCTTCAAATATATATATATATATATATATATATAAGAATCGTTTTTTATTATAATACCAAGAAATCATACAAAACAACCTCCAGTCAATTATGCCAGAGCCGATTATAAGCTCTAGAAATAGAAATAGAAGCAACCACTTCACACATAGCAACCTGATTTGCTATACACAAAATATACAAATTTAAGCCTAAAATAATCGGAACTGAAACATTATCGATCAAAAGTACTTTAGAAATCCTATCCAAACCAAATCACGTGAAGTAAAATAAAAAATAAATACTACTAAAGGAAAAACAAAAGTTAAATAAAGTCTTTCCACAAAAGTCTTCTCGACACAGAGGTGGTTCTGGAGAAGGACGGACTCTACCACTATCTATGCAATCCAATAGAAAGCAGGCAGAAATCCTTGACTAGACGAAGCTGGCCGGGATACCACAACAAATTCCTTACATCAAGGGACACAAAACAACCCGAAGCGTCAGTGCTCGGGGAAGTAACTGCCAAAACACAAGACAAATTACATAACCAAAGATGAAGAACACTCTAGTTGGATAATACCCCTACCAAGTACCAACAATCTCCACTACCTAAAACAAGACATGGAGCCCACTACATTCTTAGATGCATCGTTCGTCCACTTTTCAGGTTTACATGGATTCGGAGGCTGGACAGCAGCTTGGCATGCGGACCACAACAACATAGCAAGATGGAGTGCGAGATCCTGAAGGCCACACTTCCACTCTCGCCCAAAGTTTCACGTTTATTAACACTAAATTAACGGTTGGAATGCACTTATAGGAGGACTTCACACATACAGGGAAATGAGGGTGATATCGATTATCATCCTAAAAAATGTTACTTTTATCTTCTCGAGGTAAAATTCACCATAAATTATTTCTCATTTTACTAGAATATTTTATTATTTCGGTCGAAGAATCAACAATCTTTTGTAGATCTTATTTTTGTTGATAATGATTTATTCTTAACTAGAGTATTTTTTTCATTTGAATTTCATCTTTTCAAGTGTGGTTGTTCTTCACTATCAATACAAATAAGTTTTTTTTTTTGCTATTATGAAGACGTCCAAATGCTTACAGCAATACACCTGGTGTCTATTTTTTGAGAACTCCGTACACAAATTAAATACGAAGTATTAAAATCAGATAAAAATGTGAATATGATATAAATATGGGGGGACAAAACTGAAATGAGAAAGATTTTATTATCAGTCCTAAAACTAGACGGTTTCTCCCTCTCTCTCTCGCAGCTGCGTTTTGTTTTTTTAATAAAAGGGCCGTCTGACCAGTAAAGTAGGGCTTCTTCTCCGACGCCAGTCCTGTACTTTTCCTTCTGTTCACGGTGCACTGCTGTGATCTATCTTACGCCGCCGTCAGAGGTAAGCTCCTTATCATACGCCGTATCTCCAATATTCTTTGATATTTCTCCCCCGGAAACGTACCTGACCCCAAATCAAGGCACAAGTTTGGGAATTTATGTCTCTCACTTTCCGATTTGTTGATCGTTATAGACGCATTCTGTTTGATTGTTGATTAAGCCGGGGCAGTGTTTTGCTAGGTTTTTGCTGCTTGCTGTACGATCTATCGGCGAGTGAATTCGTTAAAGATTTGTTCTTGGGACGCACGGGGGAATCTCGAGTTAACTGCTATTTGATGCGCTGCCGTCGCTTCGGATCAGTTAGGCCAATTAGAAATTCGTGTCTGGCTCTGAGATGGCCAATTCTGGCGGTGCCGGGACCAAGTTTGTATCTGTGAATCTGAATAAATCTTATGGACAGCCTTATCAGCGTGCTAATCAATCTTATAGTGGGTCTTATGGTCAGGCTGCAAGCAGTCGAGGTGGTCGGCCAGGTAGTGGCGGAGGAGGAGGGGGAGGAATGGTTGTTTTGTCACGGCCCAAGAGTTCACAGAAGGTTGGACCTAAATTATCTGTTCCACCCCCCCTGAATTTGCCGTCATTGAGGAAAGAACACCAGAAATTTGATGTATCTGGACCAGGTAGTGGGGCAACCAGTGTTGGTGGATCTGGCGGTGGGACAAAAACTTCTTCTGGCGTGGGCTGGACAAAACCCGCTCCTGCTATTGGGTTACAGGGGAAGGATGGTGATACTCAAGTAGTTGAAGGCACGAATTATCATGAAAGTGGTGCTTATATGCCACCTTCAGCTCGTTCTGGTGGAATTGGATCTTCACTTGCTGTTTCTACCAAACATTTACCCCTGGCAGCAGAGAAAGCCAGCGTTTTGTGGGGTGAGGATTTCCCTTCTCTGAAGGCTGCTTTGCCTGTCCCTTCGGTCCCTTCTCACAAACAGAAAGACAGTTCCAATCAAAAGCAAAAAGTAGACGAGGAATACTCCAATCAGGCAAATCACAGTTCTGGTTCACTTGATATGCGCCCTCATGGTCTTGCTGCCCGCCAATCAATTGAGAATAGACCGGTGGAGAATGGTGTTGGTGGCCATGATCTGGACTGTCCAAGCCGATCTGACCATTCATGGAAACAAGAAGAGTACTTCACAGGTCCACTGCCGTTAGTTCGACTGAATCCGAGGTCTGATTGGGCTGATGATGAGCGTGACACTGGCCATGGTTTTGTCGACAGGAGCAGTAGAGAATCAAGAATGGTGAAAAGTGAAAATTACTGGAGCAGTGATTTTGACATGCCCAGAACTAGCGTTTTACCACATAAACTACCTAATGTTAATCAGTATGAAAGGTGGGGTGGTCAAAGAGACAATGAAACTGGAATTGTTGTTTCCAGTGAAGTCATTAGAGGAGGGGATACTTATCATAGGGACTCGAGAACAGAAAGCAGGGACGGAAACATGTGGAAATCCTCACCTCTCCCGAGAGTTGGGAATGTTTCGGAAGCTGTAAACATCAGAAATGCGGTTAGCTCGAGAGTATTTGCACTTAACAAGGATACGGGGAAAGAGGGTAAGTATTTTCCACCACAGTTAGGAGAAACAGCAAACCGTGACTCCACATTTGGAACCAAGGAAGCAATTCATTCATCAGATGTGCATAAGCATTGGAGCAATGATAGAGTCTCATATAACAGTCGAGGCATTGACCGATCTAACAGATTTGGCTACCAAAACAGTAATGGACACACGCCTTCATTTACTTCACCTGGTAAATCTGTTGCTGTATCTGTCCCTGTACCCAATCATGGGCGTGATAAGTCTGCATTTTCAAGACATGAAAAACCATATATTGAGGACTTCGGGTCTGCAGGATTTGATGAAAGGGACATCCTGTCAGGGGGTCTTGTCGGGGTCATCAAAAGGAAAAAGGATGTAGTTAAGCAGACTGATTTCCACGACCCTGTCAGGGAGTCATTTGAGGCCGAACTTGAAAGAGTTCAGAAGATGCAAGAGCTTGAACGGCAGCGAATCATAGAAGAACAAGAAAGAGCCTTGGAACAAGCTCAGAAGGAGGAAGAAGAAAGACAACGGCTAGTTAGGGAGGAAGAAGAACGGCATAGAAGGTTGGAAGAAGAAGCCCGAGAAGCTGCCTGGAGGGCAGAGCAAGAGCAACTGGAGGCTATTAGAAGAGCCGATGAGCAGAAGGCTGCTAGAGAAGAGGAGAGGAGGAGGCTTTTCCTAGAGGAAGAGAGGAGAAAACAGGCTGCTAAACAGAAGCTTCTAGAGTTGGAGGCTAGGATTGCAAAAAGAGAGGCCGATAGAGGAAAATGTGACCCTTCAATTCCGACCACCATTCCAGACGAAAAACCATCTGTTGCTGTGAAGGAAAATGAGGCTTCAGATCCAGATAACTGGGATGAGAGTGAAAGGATGGTGGAACGGCTAACAACTTCTATATATCCTGAGGCACCTGTTCTGAGCGGATCTGCTGAGATGGGTTTGAGGCCTTATAATTCAAGAGACAGTTTTTCCGATTTCGCTGATGCTGGAAAACCTATTAATTCATGGAGAAGGGATGTGTTTGGGACTGGTAGTGGCTCACGTTTTGAACATGATTCTGGTCACCTCAGTCCACGAAGAGATGCATCTGGTAGGGGGGTCAGATTAGCTCCTCAGAAGGAGTTTTATGGAGGGAGTAGTTACATGTCTTCTAGGACTCTCATTATGAAAGATGCGATGCAAGAAGCTTTTGTGGATGAATTTGGAGAGCCAAAAGAAGAAGATAGGTGGAACTTTTCAGAATTTCATGATAATTTAGAGGAAAAGTATAATGATATTGGATGGAGGCAGGGCAGTTCTCGTGGTGGCAATTCTCGTTTCCCTTTTCCAGGCCAATCATCATACCATAATTCTGAAACCGATGATCATTTCTCTTATGGTAAGTCAAGATATTCGATGAGGCAGCCACGTGTGCTCCCCCCTCCCACCGTTTCAACTTTTCAGAGGCATTCATTCAGGGGTGAAAATGAAATTGCTGTGGCTTCAGAATTTGCAGGCAGTAATAAAAACGTGGAACCTACTGAAAGTGATGGCAACCATCTTGAAAGAAGTGGCACGTCACTAGCTGTTGATCTGCAGCAAAACAGCTCTTCCAGAGAAGAGAAGTTGGTAAAAGATATGGGCTCGAGATGCGATTCACAATCCTCACTATCAGTTACAAGTCCTCCAAATTCTCCACCTCATCTCTCTAATGATGAGCTGGATGAATCTGGTGATTCTCCTGTTGTATCTGCTGCAGCAGGGGGGCAAAACGTCACATTCTCTGGAACTAAGCCCTTCATGAAAGATGTTTCCAGAAAAGATGTGATGAGAACAGCTTCAAGCTCTATTTCCATTGCCGAGGATGAAGAATGGACTGTTGAAAACAATGATGATTTGCCACGGCAAGAGGAGTATGACGATGAGGAAGACGGTTACAGGGAAGGAGATGATGAACTTCTCAATGAAGATGACTATAACGTTGACCTAAACCAAGATTTGGAAGGCATGCACCTGGGAGACAGGGTTTCATCACCTAATTCACACAATTTGGTTTTAGGCTTCAATGAGGGAGTTGAAGTGGCCATACCTAGTGATGATTTCGAGAGGAATTTAAGAAATGATGAGAGTATATTTGACAGAGATGACACTTATGTTCATAATAGTATCCCTGAAGAACAGGGAGCTATAAATTGTGTCCAAGTTGATGATAAGTGTTATCAACCTGCTGCAGAAGGTTCGTCGCAGTCAAGTTCTGGTTGTGAAAATGAAAGGGCAGTGCAGGAAGCTGTAAAGGGGCCTGCTATTGTTCCACACACTTCAAACACATCTAATATTTTAGATGGTGTTGATGCTCCTAGTGGTGCACTTTCTTCTGCCGCAAGTCAAGCAGATTTATCCACTAAACTTCAGTTTGGACTATTTTCTGGGCCAACATTGATACCATCTCCTGTGCCTGCAATTCAGATTGGTTCTATACAGATGCCTCTTCACTTGCATCCACCGGTTGGCACATCCCTTGCGCATATGCATCCATCACAACCTTCTTTTTTCCAGTTTGGCCAGTTCAGGTATTCACCTCCTATCTCCCAAGGAATGTTGCCAGGGACAGCTCTACCAGTGTCTTTCATTCAGCCAAAGCTACAAAGCAATAAATATAATGTGAATCAATGTAATGGAGGTTACCGTGGGCAGTCTCACAGAGATGATTCAGAACTAGATTCATCATCGGTAAGAGCTGCAGGGAACAATGCTCAGACACTTGTGATCAACTCCGAGGTTTCTGGTCATACTGAGACCAAGGAACAGGATAGTGTAGATATTCAGAGTAATCTGGAATCATCCAAGCGGCAGAATGTATCGACTGTAAGTCGGGTGATTTCTGGTGGATTTAAGTCTCAAGGTTCATTCTCTGGCACAAAGGGTAAGAGGTTCACTTATGCTGTTAAAAATAACAGTGCTAGGTCAACTTCTAATGCTTTTGAGACTTTTTTCTCAGATTTTAATGGGTTTCAAAGGAGACCACGGCGGACAGTCCAACGGACAGAATTTCGAGTTCGGGAGAATGCTGATAAGAGACAGTTTTCTGGTGCTCTCCCAGTTAATGATACTAGTTTTGATGATAAGGCAGCATACGGTGGAAAGTATGGAGGGTTTTTTACAAGAAGTGGATCTAAGAGAGGTTCGATGCCTAATAAATCCATGAAACACACTGTAGAAGCTGAAAAGTCTAGTCAGGGAAGCAATGGTTCTCAAAATATTGCTACTATGAAGGATCATGTTATTAAGAGGCAGAGTGGTCTTTCTAATATTCGGGAGGGAAATTTGAAGAGGAATAACATATATGAGGAAGATGTTGATGCTCCATTGCAGAGTGGAGTTGTACGAGTTTTTAAACAACCTGGTATTGAAGCCCCTAGTGATGAAGATGACTTTATTCAAGTGAGGTCTAAAAGGCAAATGCTGAATGACCGCCGGGAACAGAGAGAGAGAGAAATAAAAGCAAAATCTCGGGCCTTAAAGGTTCTAATGATGCATATAATATTTCAGCTCCTTCATGTTAAAGTTTAATGTCTAGTCGTTTTTTAGTCCCATTTTTCAGCTAACTGACTATGTTTATTAATTTATCTTGTTTGACACAGCAACCGCGTAAACCTCACATTGCCAGACAAAACAATGCAGCTTCAACCAGCTTAAATAAGTCATCCGTACATATTTCCTTGAAAACACACTCTGCCTTTGCTACGACTGAGGGCCAAGGTTCAACCAACAAGCCTGAAGCCATAAGTTGTTCTGCCAATCTCGTGCCGCCAATCGCTCAAATTTGTACTCCTGCCATAGATGCTGGAACTGAATCAGATATCAGATCAAACAAGTATGCATTTTCTGTATTAATTCTGTTATGAGGCATTAAGGGTGTGTATGGTTCAAGGAATGGGAGGTTGGCAGAGGGAAAGTTATGGAGGAGAAGGGAGTGCTTCTTCTTCTTCTTTGTATGGTTGTGTTGGACTCGGGTGGGATTTAGATTCCCTTTTCAAGACCCCCTCCCCCAAATATGAAGCAGAGGAAAATATGGGGAGGGAGATCATAGACCTCTCTCTTGCAAAATTTCTTAACCAAATGATAGGACGTGAGAATTGTCATTTCCCTCCTCTCATAGAATCAAACCAAACACACCCTAACTGTTATTTATAAATTATATGATACTCATTTATGGGTTTTAAAACTCTTATTTTCTCATATTTACCAGATCTCTTAAAGCCCCCCCTGCTACTGTCGTATCTGGTAGTGGAAGCGATGGAATGAGCTTGATGTTTGAGGGAAACAAATGTGAAGGTGCTGTTATGTCAATGTCTTCGAAGTCCTGGTGCACTCCATGTGTGAACCAACAAGTTAGTACAAAAACTAAATCCATCATATTACTGGAAAAGATATTTGTTTAAAATGTCTGACCTACTGCAGTTTGAACGTTGCTGCTTTCTACGTGCTGATGCCAAATTCAGTCTATTGAGACATGTACTCCCTCTAATAAAAGAGCCCTTTTTAATAATCCAATAAAATGGAGCCCCAAGTAGCTCTAATGGTTTAAGAAACTACTTCGATCATTCTGGGAATTAAGTTTTATTGGTATACAAGTGACCTTCATTACTTGTAAAATCTGATTAAGTTTATTAAAAAAGAAAGTTGCCCACTTGCACCTTGTTCTAAGATTACCTCTTTTCAGACGTATATAGTACTAGTACTAGTACTAGTACGTCAATGAACCTATTGTTTTCACTATGAACTGTACAGCACGAGTACCTTAAAAAGTTGCACCTTATTCTAACTTAAATTATTGTTAAGTGTGTACCTTAAAAGCGTATATCGAGTACCAGTACTAGTTAGCGTTTTTTGTTTTAGCTCAGTATCCCACTTAATGAATCAATTGCTTTCATTATGCTGTTTAATTTACTAACTGTTTAAAAGATTCTCTCACTTACTCATGGATAGGTTTTAACATTGACACAGAGCCAGCTTGAGGAGGCTATGAAGCCAGTGAAATTTGAGACGCAAGATTCTTGTTCTACTTCGGGGAGTCATATTAGTAGTTCAGTTAGCGAGCCTGCCTTACCATCATCATCATCAATTATGATGGCCAATGACAAGTCTTCCTTTTTGCTGACAACAAGTCCAATTAACTCTCTGCTTGCTGGAGAGAAAATCCAATTTGGTAAATGTTTTTATTAACTGTAGAGATATTTCTGCCACTAACTGCTCCATTTGCATTAAGGTGAACCTAGATGAATTTAGTGATTTAGGTAAGTAAGTTATACGATTCACTTCTTTTAAGGATTTTATTGATACCATTACCCTAAGTTAACTGGTATAAATCAATCATCTCGATTCTCCCTATTTTTCTTTCACCCAAACTCAGGGGTTGTATCTTATATTTTTAATAATAATTGACTTCAACCCAGACAAGGTTCAACATTCACTAGATAGAACTATATTATCTAAATATTTTTTCTAAACTTTCTCCTAATTTAGGTTATGATTAATGTTAACCGTAACCGAGTTGAATCTCAACTCAACTCACATGGAGCATTAAAGATAATATCTTCTAACATATGGTTTGATTAATTGTCATTTGCCAGGTGCTGTTACATCCCCAACAATTCTCCCTGTTAGTACCCGTGTTGTTTCACATGGGATCGGAGCTCCAGGTTCCAAGCGGCCTTCTGATGTACAAATCTCCCACAATCTTTCTGCAACTAAGAATGATTGTTCTCTCTTTGACAAACTCCCAAATGACTGCTCTGTGAGCTTACAAGATTCTGAGGCAGAAGCTGAGGCAGCCGCATCTGCCGTTGCTGTTGCAGCCATCACTAATGATGAAGGTGGGGAGAATGGACTTGGTTCTGTAACAGCTTCAGAAGCTAAAAAAATCTTTGAAGGTTTGGGATATTGATTGAATTCGTCTTTCTTTTCCTTTTCCTCTTGGGGGTAGTTACATTTACCTCCCTTGAGGTTGATCACATTACAATGGGGCCCGATATATTTTTATAAATTACAAGTGGAACCTTCTGCCAGTCAACTTTTTTCCTGAATGGAACCTTGATACCAAAGCATGATAAGAAATTGTGGCATTAGCAGGAATTAATATAATTTTGGATTGTTCTTTACTACATCCTTTTGAATATTATATTTACGTTGTTTTTAAAAATGGGGACAAATATTTATGAGTAATTTAGTCGTGGGTAATACTCAATTCCATCTAACACTGTATTGTTTTACAGAGTATCATCTTTTAAGGTCACTAATGGAATATTAAGCCCATCAAGTGGTGTATTTGTTATTTTAATAAACCTGATTTATCATTTGGTAGTTTGACCAATCCTTGAAGGGAAATGTAATTAACCATTTTTAACCATTTCATGCAATTTTATTGTACTAATCATCATTAAAGTTTATGTTTCTTATTCCAGGAGGTCGGCAATTGGGAAGTCAATCAAGGGTTGAAGAACCACTATCAGTATCTCTTCCTGCAGATCTTTCTGTTGAAAACCATCCAATATCTTTATGGCCACGTGTATCCGACCCTCAGAATCCTTCAGGCCAGATGCTTTCCCATTTTCCTGGAGGACCACCGCCTTCTCACATCCCTATCTATGAGATGAATCCTGTCTTGGGTGGTCCTATTTTTTCCTTTGGGCCTCACGAAGAATCAACTGTTTCCCAAACTCAACCCCAGAAGAGTACTGGCACAGGTTCAGGGCCTCTTAGTGCATGGCAACAGTGTCATTCCTCCATGGATTCATTCTATGCCCCCCCATCAGGGTTCACGGGCCCATTATATAGCCCAACTGGAAGAATCCCTGGGGTTCAAGGTCCTCCTCCCCATATGGTGGTCTATAATCATTTTGCACCGTTTGGGCAATTCGGGCAGGTAGGTTTGAGTTTTATGGGCACCACTTATATTGCCTCTTCTGGCAAGCAGCACAACCCAAACTCCACTATGGTGGGGGGGATGAATGAAGGAGATATGAATATCATAAGTTCCACACAGAGAAATGCATCGTCAGCACCTGTTCAACAACATCTTGCTCCTGGGTCACCTCTTATCCCTATGGCTTCTCCCTTGGCTATGTTTGATGTTTCTCCTTTTCAGGTAAATCCAGTACAACTTAGTACCTTACTATGCCTTCTTTACATTCTCTGTTATTTGGCAAGTAGCTGCTCTATGTTGATTTAACTTTAGTGGAGTCTTTCAAAAATAAATACATTTGCTGTTCGTCACAGGAGTATTTTCTGAGTTGCCCTTGAATGACTAGAGCACTTGGATGAAAGGAAATATAACGTTTTTAAAAACAAGCAAAAGTGATCAAAATGTTACATGATCATATATATGTTGATCTTTTCTTTTTACACACATGTAAATACAACACACACACACAGTTGTGTCTGTTGTATATGTGTGCCTGCGCATGCGTGGATACACACACAAACATACTAATACTAATCCACCCTGTTTGAAGTAGTTCTAGTGTTATATAATACTCCGTATAATATAATTGGGTAATTGATGATAATTGTGTTGTTATGCATTTGTTAATTTTAATGTTTAATAATAAATTTGTTATTTTAAGAGTGTTGTTTTTTTTAAAATCAAATGAGAACCTTGATATGTGACTTCGAAGAGGCAAGCGAGAAAGTAGAAATGGGACCGAGGGGGTCATATTCATATACTTATATGTTGTATGTATGTATGTAAATATATGCAGTGAAGGAAGGAACCTAATGTTCTAACACACTGCTTGCTTTTAACAGTCTTCATTGATTCCTTAAAAACAGTCTTCATTGATGTTTTTGCTTTTACTCTTTTAAACCATTTGTCTCAGCCACCACCGCCAGACATGCAGCATTGGTCTAGCATGCACACAGCAGCTCTTCACTCCGCTGCTATCTCTCTGCCACCTCTGCAGCATCAACAACAACAACCAGAAGCTGCCCCGTTTGACCAAGGAAGACACTCCGCTGACCAATCATTGAACGTCGTCAGCAGTAGGTTCCCGCCTGATTCTCTTGCGTCAACAACAGCACCTGAGAATTGTCCCAAGAAATTTCCTGCTCCATCATCAGTTAATAATAATTGTAATAATAGCAACAAAAATAATAATAGCCCAACAGCCCAGTTCATGGATCGTCTTGGTGGCCAATCTTCAGAGAATGCTGGAGCAAGTACCACCAGAGATATAGTTGGGAAGAGTGATAATAACAACAATAATAGAGTTGAACAAACCACAGCTACTACTACAAATGCTGGGTTCAGTTCTCATCAAATGCCCCGACAACACAGGAATCCATCTTTACATCATCATCAGAGCCATTCTAGTGGTGGTTATAATGGTTATTACCATGGCAGGGGGAATGGGATTCCCCAAAGGAATAATGAGTGGTCCTATCGAAGAACGGGTTTCCATGGTGGTAGAAACCAGACTTTTAATGGTGGAGATAGGGGTTTTTCTTCTACTACAAGAGTGAAACAGATATATGTTGCTAAGCAAAGCAATAGTGGGAGTGGCGGTGTGACTAAAACAGAGGGATAGATGAGTGATTGTTCTTTGAGGGCTTTAAGGGGTTATTGAACTTGACATTTGATGTTATGCTGGGTGCTATGCTACTACTTGGTTTATCCAGTTCAATTTTTACATATTTGCTAAGAATATGATGAATTTGTTTTTTTTTTCGAATTAATCATTTCTGGCGTTAGATTTGGATAGGTGGTGTTAGATCACTTTTTTTGTTGTAATAGCATAGCTATTTTTGTCAGGATTCAGTTCTGGAAAAGCTATTTATTGTTTGGCTCCTCATTTATTCGTGTTATAGTTGAGGTTGGTTTGATGGTGTTTTGGTTTCCGTGGGTTTGATAATAAAGGGTGAAATCATATCCATTTTGTTTCTCAAAGTGTGATATTTTAAAAAAGTGAGAATACATGATTGTGATTAAGTAAAAAAATGTAAATGAATGTTAGTCACAATACTTTTAAGTTAGGATGAATTTTAAGAAACAAGTATAGCATATTGTTTTTTACAAGTCATGTGCCTGCATAATTGCATTTATTGAGGTTAGTATTTAATTGTCGAACTTGTGGAATCATCAAATAGTAAATTCAAACTAAAGAACAATTATTAAACTCAAACAAAAAATTATTAAACTGAGGCTACTGAGGGAGACACAGCGAGAATTATTTCATGAAATAATTACATATTTATAGTCCATCATCATCATTATCCCAGTTCCGCAAAGGCTCCCATCTACGGTGGGGTATGAGGAAACGGATGTAAACAGTCTTATCCCTGTACTAAAGCACAAAGAGTAAACTACAGTAATAACTTAATCATAGTAATTTATGTTCAAATGTTAAACTTATATGATAGTGAATATATTGTACTCACTCTGTCTCATTTCACCTGTCTTACTTTTTGTTGTGGGTTGTTTCAAAATAAGTGTCACATTTTCTTTTTTCAGAAAGAAATATGTAGCTCACAACATTTTACTTTTACTTTTCTGATCATTTGATTAATAACTATGCCAGTTCAAACGAAATAAAATGAGACCAATGTAGTAGTGACCATTAGTCACATTTATGTAAATAAAATTCATTTTAATAATATTTTTGAAAAAAAAAAACTCCTATGTCATCAAGTTGTGTTTTCATAGACAAATAACTTCTCCGCGACAAGAACAAACATTCCCACAGCTACAAAATTTCACATGAGAAAAAAAAAACTCAAACGAAAGTAGGAAATAATTTGAAGTTCTATAATTGTAATTTTATGTTGTTTTTACGATAAATAGAAGTGCATTAATCCTGAAATAATATTATCATAGTTTGAAACTATCACACATTAATATCACAATACTATTGTCATAATTGTCTACATTCTCTAAACATGATGGTAATTATTCTTATTTATGACATTTCTATTTTATAATTTTAACATTATTTTTACTCTATATAGAACAATTTCTTTGAAAAATATTCAAAGATATTTTTTTTTAGTTAAAAAAATGAAATTGAGTCGTGAGTCTATGTTATTTATAGTACATAGTAGTAACTTAAAATACTTCACGTTTATACCACACACATTGGTCAAATCGGTAAAGGGCATGTTTGACATTTAATGAATAACAAATTATATTACTCTGTCCGTCCCCCTATGTTTGTCCCATTTTACCTTTTCCGTCTGTCCCATTAAATTTGTCTCATACCTTATTAGGTAATATTTGAGTGGTTAGAATTCATTCTTACTTTATTCACACTAGGGCTGGGACCGGTTCGGTTCTTACTCAAAATGAGTGGAATCGTTATAAAAGTTTTAACTAATGAAATCGGTTCGGTTCCTATATAAAGAATCAGGAACCGTTATGGAACCGAACCGGTAGTAAACGGTTCGGTTCTCTCTTTTACCGGTTCCTAGAATAATTTTTTCTTGTCTAAGAATTAACACATAATTTTAAACACATCGAAAATTCAAAACACGAGTATTAAAATTTTATTTGAAGCTCTAATTACTTCAAACATTAAAGCTCAAACTTAACTAATGAACTTTGAACACTTAATAGAACAAAAGTGATTTAAACTTTTGTGTAATAAATGAAACATTAAAAATCGTTGTAGTGTCGGAGCGATGAAGGTTACTCGTCATCATAGTAGCAAGATTAGGACGTCTACTTCAAGTCTTTCAAAACATTAAAAAAAAAGATATTGAGTTTGCATGTGTAGATATAAAAAAATATTATCACATTCTATTGATTCATAATAAATCTAATAATTAGAAACATTATAAAAAATAGTAAAGTAAAATATGTGCAATCAACTACAAGTTATTTGGGTTATTTTATATTTATAAAATTTATGTGATGGAACAAAACTTGATTTGTAAAAAGGAGCTTAATGTATATATCAACCTCATGTACAATATTTATTACTTCTTTTCTGTTGATTAAATTAGAATTGTTAGTTAAATATCTTATATTATTTTATTATTGTTGTTGTGGTGGTGGTTATTATTGCTATTATATTATTATTGTTATTGTTACTACTACTAATACTAATATTATTTTATTTTTTATTTTTTTAATAACGGTTCCTTAAAGGTTCCATGCACATATTTTTTATCGGAACCGGGAACCGAACCGTTATAACCCGCTTCGGTTCGGTTCCTACAAATGAGGCATTAATTGTTAACGGTTCGGTTCCTAGATGTTGTTAACGGTTCGGTTCCAATCGGTTCTACGGTTCCCGGTTCCAAAATCCCACCCCTAATTCACACTTTATCAATTCAATAACAACCACACAATTCTACTTTTTTTTTAAAAACCACACCACACTTCTTTGTCCCAAACTTAGGGGGACCGAGGTAGTAGTAGATTGTCAATATCGAATTTAGTCAGCAGATTTGACTGGTGAAATAAGTTGGCGGGTTGTCATATTTGTATCATTTCATATCAGCGGTTCTGTTCAAAAACGCTAGGACCGAACATGTATTTATCAAATAACGTTTCACTTATTGAAAACACTAGAAGGGATCAAACAACCATTTCTTGGATGAAACCCCATTTTCGAAACACCCCCAAAGTGTCTTGCCTTCATTAAATTGGGGAAAACTGTCAAATAGGTCCTCGAACTTTCATAAAAAGGTCAATTAAGTCCTTCTATAGGAGGTTCTGTCCGGCCGTCGCGATTTGCGGCAGTTCCCGGTGGAATTTTTTGATGAAATTTTTTGAGCATCTTATTCACTAAGTCTAGTTTACTCATACCAAATTTCAGCTAATAATTCAATCGAGAACACATTCAAATTAATTCTTGAAGATAACTGCGCATTTTTGCGTTCTCGAATTAATTTGAATGCACTCCCGATTAAATTTTTAGCTGAAATTTGGTATGAGTAAACTAAACTTGAGGAATAAGATGATCAAAAAAATTCATCAAAAAATTCCATTGGGAACCGCCCCAAATCGCGACGACCGGACAGTCTCTTATAGGACTTAATTGACTTTTTATTAAAGTTTGAGTACCTATTTGACAGTTTTCCCTTAAATATATGTTTCTTCACCCCACAAAATTATGGTTCTCCAGTTGCGCCTTGTAAGCTTTTGAATAAATAAATATTAATACAACTAAGAAGTTGCCAAATGTGTTAATACACGATATGATTTGATTCTAAAATTAATACAATTTAGGTATATGGTATTAGTATACTCCTATAATTTTGAGCCCGTTTGGTAACACTAAAATTGGTTGTATTGACTGATTATGCTGAAATTTATGAAGTTGTGGCTGAAGTGGCTGTATTGGTAACTTCAGCCAATACAGTTGTTGAGGTTTATTCCCGAAGATCCGAAAGTCCAACACAAGCCTTGGATATTGTGGGGATCTGGGGTAAGGTTGAAAATGTGTATAAAATATAAAATAGTGAGGTAATATTCAACTCAAGAACTTACTTATATTCAGTAATTAAGCAATTACACTGAAACTACCCGAACGGTAGCTGAATACGAGATTACAAGGGTGGGAGATGTAAATCTATTGCTTAAGCTCTGAGTATTAAAATGCTAACCCTTTACAATGATCTAAACATGGATATTTATACTAAAATGGGGATGGGTAAGGTGGACACGTGGTCGAATCTGGTAGGCTATCACCTCTGCCATGTAAGCACCCATGCCCCCACTTGCTGCTGCCATGATCCAGCATTAAATGCGGCTTCCACTTGATGATTGCCCGTTCGGGCAGGGTGTTCGGTGTGTGGGACCCCGTCATAGGTGTTATCCTGCTTTGGAACATATCCCGAACGCCGATCGGTATCTCATCATAGGTGATCTAGTTAATGGAAGTGTCCCGAACGCTGATCGATACATGGCCTTGATGATTTGGCACAATTGTTTCCCGGAATGTTCCAAGTATAAGTTTTATCCCGAATGCCGTTCGGGAGTTCTTTTGGACTGCCTTGGGCCCGCTGCTTCTTCCTGGATTTGGGCCTAGGGATATTGGGCCCGGACCCAATATCCCAACACTAGTCCCCCACTTCCTATGTCTCGAACGGTAGTGAGTGCATAAGGAAGTAGAAAATTATTGCCCGAATGCTGTTCGGGTGAGTATCGGATGGTATTCCGCCGGTTCCCGAGGCATATTTTGACGGTTATTTGCAACTGCCGTTTCACTTCTCCGATAAACGCCATGATTACCTGAGAAGGATTCTCTGCGTGACACGTGTCTCTGTCATCATTACAAAAAACGTGTCCTCTTCTGATTGGCAGCTGAATCGGCGTGACAGAGTATAAATAGGCTCTTCTGGTTTTGATTCTGGGTTTCGAAACTTTGCATCTCCGGCTTACCATTCATCCTTCTCTCCAGAGCTATCCCTTAGTTCTCGCTCAGGTACTTTCTGGCCTTGTTTTTCTTCTATCCTCCTTGTTCGATCGGTATGGCAACCCGTCTTCGTCCCTCCGAGTGTTCTACTTCAAACGTTGATCTCCCTGAGAATACTCCTAGCCTGGCACTGGAGGTCACTCCTATCCCGGCGGAGATCCCCCACGACGATGCCTCTTCATCCGGAACTTATCCCGATGGTACCAAATCCGGGGGTGAAATGGAGGCCATGGAAGCTGGTCCCCCAAGCGGCGTGTCTTGCCATAAGCTTGACCTAGCCCTAATTAGGCTGATGCGTCAAAAACTTACGGCCCAAAATAGGGCCCAAATCCAAATGATGATCCCGGACTCGGTGGATTTCCGACTCCAGGCCGGGCTTCACCCAATGCGTCATTTCCCTGGGATGGTAGTGGTCCACTTTGATTCAATTAAGGCCGGTCTTAGGTTTCCACTCCACCCATTTTTTGTCTCCTTCTTAAATTTTTACAATGTAGTACCAGCTCAGATAATGCCGAACTCCTACCGGTCGATAGCTGGTTTCATTTGTCGTTGTCACAACGTCAAGGTCATACCTACTCTAGAACTTTTCCACTACTTCTTTTCGGTTATCCCCCAGCAGTCCCACGGTTTTCTGGTGGTAAGCTCCCGACCAGGACATATTTTGTTCTGTGATGCCCCTTCTTCCATTAAAGGTTGGAAAGATAGGTTCTTCTTCGTCTCTGTCCCGAACGGTTTAATTCCTAGGAAGTGGAACGCATTCCCTCCTAAATCCCCTGAGCCATTCATCTCCGAAGAGCTTAGCAGAGATGTCATTGCTGTGGAGGCAGGAGGCTGCTTCAAAATTATGTCTTACCTGACCCCCGAACGGCTAATTAAGGCCGGGATAGGTACTGCCCGTATCCCTGGACTTACTTGACTGAAAACCAAGTACCATGGCCCGGGCGGTCCTTCCCGTGTGATATAATTTTTTAATCCACGTGTGAACCGCTCGGTACTAATTTGTTCCTTTTGTCTTTTCAGCTCCAAAGCAAGGCGAATCTTCAGATTCCGAAGGAGACAACCCCGAACAGCCGGCAATGGATGACAGCAGACTCTTTACCGTTGGTTTTGACGATGAGCCGCCAACCTCTCCCAAGCAGCAGAGGAAGACAAAGAGGAAGAGGTTGAGGAAGGCCGATCAGGGGACATCCTCCCAATCCGCCCCCATCGTTCCCGAGCAGACTGACCCTGTTCGGGATGTAGAACCTGTGCAGCAGGTTGCCCCTGAGCAGCACACCCATGCTGACACGCTGATGGATCAGCTTTTTTCTGACCAGCAGTCCCACCATTTCTCTGCTGAGGAGGTGGCTGCCCATCAGGCTGACTTGGCCAGTCAGTTCGAGCGGATCTCCCTTTATGATCCTGCTCATGAGATGTTGGAGCGGGGTGGCTGTCCGGCAAGCCAGATCTGGTCCACATCGGGATTCTTCAATGGCCACAATCTTCCCCCGATACCGGTGGAGAAGGCCGAGGAGTGTATTGCTCTGACTGCTCTGAAGGTAGTTCCTTATCTTGTATTCATAATTTACTTTTCCCCTTTTCTCCGTTTAATAGCTTACCATGCGCTTATTTCTTACTTTCTGATCATTAGGCGGGGATATACAGCCTGAAACTCAGAGAGGCCAGGCAGGCTAAAGAACAGGGCCTGCTGCTGGCTAAGGAAACAGCTGAGCAGGCCGTGGAGGCCGAACGGCGAGCATTCGCCGAGGAGCGGAAGAGGCTGGAGGCTGAGGCCGGGGAGCTCCGTGTCAAGGTGGGCTCTCTTCAGGCCAAGATCGCGGCAGCTGAGGCCGCTCAGGTCAAGTTTTCTGAGGCCCCTCCTCAAATCCCGGACGGCCCGGCTGAAATGTTAGTTGATCTATCTGCCGTTCGGGATCAATTCAAAGCTTCCGAGGAGTTTCTGGCTCTAAAGGAAGAATACGCCACCGAACAGCTCCCTGCTGTCTTCGGAAGGCACCTGGAGAAACTGGCCGGGGAAGAGCGCCAGAAGGAGGGGATCAGGGTGCTTGATCAGCACCCTATCACCAAGGAGTGGGCTGATAATCTTGCCAGGGGAGTCTACAGCTCAGGCTGTCAACACATGCTCCAGCCTCTCCTCCCCCTCTTAGAAAAACAGATGGGCCGTTCGGTGCAGCCCTCTGACTTTCCCTCTGACCTCCATCCGGGTCACCTGAACGCCTTAATGGCACAGATGAAAAAGTGCCGGCGAGCCCTGGGGATGGAGGTGGTGCAGATTGATGAGGCTGATGAAGACGATGATGAAGATGATGAAGATCACCCCGAACAGTAGATTAGACATTATCTGTATTTACTTTCCTTTGAATCAGTAGTTTTTTGTACTTTCCGGCCAGTAGAGCCGATGAATATACAATTTTTTCTTGCTCATCTTGTCTTCGTGACTTTTGCACTTTATATTTGTTTTTCACCTATCAATTCGCCTCTGAAATACGTTTCATGTTGCTTTGTTGATCTCCATAATCTGAAGCGATCAGGTCACCTGTTCGGGTGAACTTCTTGCTAAATCCAGAATTCAGGATTTGATAATCTTGTTAACACATGTTTGCGTACAATGAACCGTTCAGTCTGTACTTATGATCTCAATATAAGACCCTTGTGCCCTTTTCATTGTGTCCGGTATTCGGTATGTACTTCCAAGTTAAATTCTGTCAAATTCTTGTTGCATCTATCAAATTCTTCCATGTTAGATAACCATACTGTTCGGGTACGCCCATCATTTTATCACCGCGCTAAATTTCCTTCCTGTTCAGGGAAACGCTTGTAGCCCTTTTCTCTTATCCCGTCCGGGGAAACGCTTTAAGAGGTTCGTGAACTTTGCTGATTTCAACCCCGTTCGGGTGTTCACCCACCCCAAAGGATGCTTTAACTTCCCTCAACCGCCTTGACACGTGTTTATTATTCACTCGAATTCCTGGCGGTTGTATTTCCTTATATAAGGATGCAGCTACTTTGTTTCAGTTTTTTCTGCTGCTTCTGAATTCTCTCAAGTTTTCTCTCTCTAGAATTTTCTCCGTTATTCACAATTAATGTCTGCCTTTTCTGGTTCGTCAGACTCCGAAGATATGGCCCCCACTTTGATTCACCTTTCCAAGGGAAAAGCTCACCCCAAAGATCAAGGTACATCTACCCGATCGTCGGGTTCTAACGGGTCTTCTGCCCCACTTCATCCCGAACAGCCTCTCCCTGATGATGGATGTCAGTCGGGAGATGACCTAGCCATCTATAATAAGGGCATGCCTGAACGGCCCCCCCGTTATAGTTTGAATTTCCATTGCATCAGGAAGCAACGTCAACGCCTTCCTGCTGATGCAGAACAGACGCTCCGCCAATTACTACCTCCACCCCGTCAGTTCAATGCGGGGTTCATCAAACATCCCATGCGACACCGTCCGGGATGTGTGGTTGTGCATATGGATGCCTTGGTTGCTGGTTTGAGGTTCCCTTTGCACCCGTTCATTGTGGAGTTCCTCCGCCGGGTATCAGTACTGCCGGCACAGTTCGTGCCCAGCACCTACAGGATCCTGAACGGCTTTATTGTCTGGTGCCACGAGTTGGGGATTGCTCCCAGCGCCGATCTCTTTTTGCATTGCTACGGCGTTCAGCCCTACTGGACCACCGGGTACTTGCGGCTTGTGGCCCGTCCTGGCCGTTCGCTCTTCACTGACAACCCCACACCTCCAGAAAAATGGGAGGAAAGATTTGTGTTTGTATACGTGGGGTCGCCGCTTCCTTTCCCTGATCGGTGGAACACCTACCCTGTTCAGGATGCCTCCCCAAGGGTGGATGCAGCTATTGTCTGTCAGTACGAAAGGCTCCGTCTGGCCGGTTCCAAGAACCTACGGTCCTTCTTGACTCCTGCTAAGATGCTAGCTGCTGGCATTGGTACGTTCCTTCCCTTGCTTTGTCCGTTCGATGTATTTGTCAATCTCTTGTTCATTTTCCTTTGTTCTTTCCTGTAGGTGTGATTCCCCCTGTTTCCATAAAGCGTACTGCTCCTACTCCCTCCTCCACCGCCATAGTCAGCAAGGGAAGGGAGAAGGCTATTCAGCTAGGTTCTTCCGCTGGCCGGGAATCTGGGCCCGTTAGCAAGCGGCCAAGGATTGAGAGCAGAGCCTTGGTCCCGGTCGATCATGTCATTGATCTGACGGACCCTTCTGTGGAAAGGATGCCTGCGGTCCCCTCTCCTCCAAGGAAGCTGGGCAACAGGGGAGGTGTTGCTTCAGATAGTCTCCCGATCCCCGATCGGTTGACGGTGGAGTTTTCCGCCATGGGCCCCCGAGCCGAATGCCGGACGCTGTTCGGGCAGACCGCATCCTCCATGTGGTGCAGCACTTCCTTGAAGGCTGGAGAGGGCTTCACCAACCTGACCCATTGGTCTGATTTGGTCGAAGCAGGCCATGCTGAGTCCCTTAAGGTATGCCTTTGACTGTTCGATTCTTCCTTCTCATAACATTTTTTGGACTTGTTCTTACTGCTATTTCTTTTTCCACAGGCCGGTACATACTATCACCGGGCCTTCCTAGCAGCTGAACGGGAGATGACCCTCCTTCATCAGGAGCTGGACGAGAGCCAAACCCTTTTGGCTGCTGCTAGGAAAATGGCTGCAGATCTCCAAGATCGAGCCAACAAGGGTGACAAGGCCAGGGAAGAGCTGGCCGAACTGGAGCAGAGGCTCCAACGACGCGATCGGGAAATCCGTGATCTGCGTGCCAAGGTGAAGGTCGCCGAAGCTACTGGCCTGAAAATTGAGAAGGCCAAGGGGGATAATCCCCCTGCCCCCTATACCGCCGATGTTTCCAAAATCACCAAGAAGGCGGTGATTGACTTCCAAAGGGGGAAAGGCCTGAACCTCGCCCTAGAAAATACTGCTCGAGAGTTCCTTGGCAAGCATCTGGGCGAATTCCTAGAGAAGAGCAAGGACCCATTACACGATGGCCTCAAGCTTTTGGATGAAACCCCGTCCGGGACTGCATTTGCTAATGCTCTGGCGAGAGACACCCTTGTCAAGTGCCAGGATATGCTGGTCGACCGGAATCTGGAGGTGATCAAGGAATCTTTTGATGAACCCTTTGACCCCAAGGAGGAAGGCTTTGATCCGTTATTCTGCCGTGCTTATCAACGGGTGATGGAGAAAAGGCAAAAAGCCAAGGACTCAGCAAATTCCCCGAACTCCAACTCGGGCGCCGTGCCGAACAAGGACCCTCCCGTAGTCTAGTTATCTTTGTTGTAATCCCCTTTTTCTTCCTCATGTATAATTCCCGGCCAGTAGTGCCGAAGAATAAAGATTCATTTGTTTCCGAATGACTTGCTTCCCGAACTCTCAATTTTTTTTTTTTTTTTTTTATTATTCAACTCAGCATCCTGATTGAGATGTAAGCTGTTCGATTGATTTCCGTCGGTTGTTCTTTGTTTCCTGAACACACAAGCCATCAATGTTTAATGCTTGCTGCGCCCCCGAGCACCATGTTTCAGATGCATGCCGTCCGGTGTGTTACCGTCGACTGGTTGTTCCCTGACCGCGCAAGTCCTCAAATTTAAATGCTTGCTGCGTCCCCGAGCACCATGTTTCAGATGCATGCCGTCCGGTTGATTACCGTCGACTGGTTGTTCTCTAAAGGAAAAAATAACCTGTTCGGGTTATCATCCGCGTTTTTCCTTGTCCGCAAGGCAATCACCTCTTGCTGCAAGACAGTTCCACAATTCGTGTAGTGTCTGCCATCTTCCAAGCCCATAATTTCGATGCAAACCGTCGGTTTTTACCGTCCGGGGTCACCCATATTATGAGGTTGAGATGTCCATCCTGGACCGTTGAGAATAAGGCTCCCAATTCGGGTCTCCCCCTTATTCTCTGCCAAAATGGAGACTCGCCTCCAGGATACAGCTCGGGTTTCACCACCATAAAGTTCAGGCGAGCTGTATACCCAAGGCAAGATTTTAAGACCAGAGTCCCGATCCCCCGCTCGGTCACCCTATGACTTCGGATGCCGCCCGGTTCGTCCTACTCAAGATCTTTTACACCATCTCCCAAGCCGAGTCCGGGCTTGGTATCCTGCACACATATATATATATATATATATATATTTTTTTTTTTTTTTGTGCTGAGATGATGGCTCCCCATTGATCGAGATAAATGACATCTATAGATCAGGGTGAGACTTTTGGCTGAGTTTGTGGTGATGCCGTTCGGCATGTTAATGCCGTTCGGCTCGCAATATTCCTCTTAACTCTGGCCTCTTTGGAAGCATTGATCTCCCTCTTTTTTTTTTTTTTTTTTTTTTTTTTTTTTTTTTTTTTTTTTTAAGAGGTGGCAACAGCCGTTTTTTATTGATAGAATTTCCGCAGGTGCGTAGCGTTCCATATCCCTGCCGGACAGCCCTCGGTATCCTGTAGGGAAAAGGTTCCCATCCGGTATTTTTTCCAGACCCGGTATGGTCCCTCCCAATTCTTTGACATCTTCCCGCCCTCTAGCGGTTTGCTTTTTTCTCTATTCCTCAGGACAAGGTCTCCGACTTCGATCGAGCGGATTTTAGCCTGTTTATCCACATACCTCTTAGTCGCCCGGTGATATTCCTCCATTCGTAAAGCTGAGAGATCCCTTCTTTCTTCTATGAAGTGGAGTTCAGCCCGCAGATTGTCCTCATTCTGCTCAGGATCATAGTGGATGGTTCTGTGAGTGGGCACCAAGACCTCAGTTGGGACCTTAGCCTGAAATCCATAAGCGAGGGCGAACGGTGTCTCCCCGGTTGCCGTTCGGGGAGTTGTCCTGTATGTCCACAAGACGTAGTTTAACTGTTCGGGCCAGGTTGACGCGTAATCTTCGAGCTTCTTTTTTATACCATCCATGATGGTTCTGTTCATGTTCTCTACCTGCCCGTTTGCCTGTGGATATGCTACGGAAGCTCTTGAATGCTTGATTCCCCATTTAGTGAGGAATTCCTCGAAGTTCTTGCTCACAAACTGCCGTCCATTATCCGTGATGACCTGTTCGGGGAGCCCGAATCTGCATATAATATTTTGCCAAACAAAACGCTGACATTGGAACTCCGTGATACTGGCCAGGGGTTCAGCTTCCACCCATTTGGTGAAGTAATCAATCCCTACTATGATGTACTTCCTTCCTCCGGTCGCGTTAGGTAGGGGCCCTAGCAAGTCGATCCCCCATCTAGCGAATGGTAATGATATGGTCATTGGAGTGTAAAAGGTCGCAGGCCGCCCAGGTACTGGTGCGTAGAGCTGACATACTTTGCACTTCCTTGTGTGCTCAAAACAGTCCTGCTGAATAGTTGGCCAATAGTAACCCTGCAGGATAATTTTCCTAGCCAGGGTTTTTGGCCCCTGATGGCTGGAGCAGATACCTTCGTGAATTTCTTCCATCACAGCGGCTGCCTGATCGGGTGGAAGGCATTTCAGATATGGTCCCCCGAACGTCTTCTTGTACAGCTGTCCGTCCACTAGTTCGAACATTGGGGCCCTTCGCTGTATACAAGTGAGGTTGTACACGTCATTTTTATCGTTCGGCAAAGTCCCATCCTTCAGGTAATTTGTCAAGTCAGTGACCCAGCTTGGAACGGCATAGGATACGGCATCTACCCGCACAACCATTGTTGCTGGTGTGGTCAGTATTTCTTTCTGTGCGAACCTCTGGATGTGTGCAGGGATGCTCGGGGCATGATCATCCCGAACGGCACTTTCCAGTTTGGATAGGATGTCCGCCTCACTGTTTTCAATCCTGGGAATCTGGTCAATCACCACCTGTTCGAACCTGCCTATCTCTTCCTCAACCAGTTCCTTGTAGGCTTTTAGCCGTTCTTCCCTAACCTCAGCAGATCCATTAATCTGGCTTACCACCAGCTGACTATCCGAACGGACCTTCAATCTGCTGGCCCCCAGGGCCTTGGCATATTTTAAACCAGCAATAAGGGCCTCATATTCGGCCTCATTATTGGTTACCTTGAAGTCAAACTGTACGGAGTAGTATGCCTTGAACCCCTCGGGGCATGTGATCACAGCACCCCCACCACAGCCTTTGTTATTGGATGCTCCGTCCACATACATTTCCCACCAATGGTCATGTACTCCTCCGTCCGTTCCATCTTCGGTTGATCTGGCAGTGCATTCGGCAATGAAGTCAGCCAAAGCCTGTCCCTTGATCGTGGGGCGAGGCTTGAAGTCTATTTCATACTGCCCGATCAGGAGGGACCACTTGGTGATACGCCCACTTGCCATAGGATTTCTCAGAATGGTGGCCAGGGGCTGGGTGGTGTAGATGGTGACTGGGTGGGCCTGGAAATAGGGTGCCAGTCGCTTGATGGTAGCGATCAATGCTAAAATGGTTTTTTCCAGTAGGGTGTACCTGGTTTCTGGCCCGTTCAGGGCTTTGCTCACAAAGTATATAGGGCGCTGAACGCCCTCATCTTCCTTTAATAAAACAGAGCTGACCGCCAGATCAGCCACAGCCAGATACATATAGAGATGTTCCCCTGGGTCTGCTTTAGTTAAGACCAGGGGGGAAGACAGGTACAATTTGAATTCTTCAAAAGCTGCCTGACATTCTGTTGTCCATTCGAACGGGTTGGCCTTTTTCATTATTTGGAAAAATGGAATGGCGCGATCGGCCAGTTTAGCCATAATCGGCTCAAAGCCGCTAACCTTCCGGTCAACTTCTGAACTTCTTTCAAGTTCCGCGGTGCTTCCATGTCCATGATTGCCTTTACTTTCTCAGGATTAGGCTCAATCCCCCGCTCGCTCATCATATAACCCAAAAATTTGCCCCCCTTGACTGCGAAGGCGCACTTTTTTGGATTCAGTCTCATGTTGGCCTTCTGCATGATCCCGAAGACCCTTTCCATATCTCGGACATGATCCTCCCTCTTCCTGCTCTTGATTAGGATGTCATCTACATATGCCTCCATAGTTACCCCTAGTACCTCTTTGAAGAGTATGCCGATCATTCTTTGAAAAGTGGCCATTGCATTCTTCAACCCGAACGGCATGACGATATAGCAGAACACGCCGTCCGAGGTGACGAACGCAGTTTTTTCTGCATCATCTGGGTGCATGAAGACTTGGTGATAACCCCGGAAGGCATCCATAAAGCTCAGCAGTTCACATCCTGCCGTTTCGTCCACCAGCAGGTCTATTCGTGGGACAGGATAGGGGTCCATGGGGCAGGCTTTGTTCAGATCAGAGTAGTCCACACACATTCTCCAAGTAGCTCCTTTTGGAGCAAGGACCACATTAGCCAACCATTCGACATGGATGACTGGTCTAATGTGCCTGATTCTCAGTAAGGTGGCTACCTCCTGCTTTGTGAATTCCCGCCGTTCGGCCGCCTGATATCTCTTCTTCTGTTGGACTGGCCTGGCATCAGGCCGAACGGCCAATTTGTGGCAGATGAGGGCCGGATCAATTCCCGGCATGTCTTCGGGTCCTCGGGCAAATAGGACCTGGAATCTCTTCAGGACAGCGATCACCCCCTCCCTGATTCCCCCTTCAAGGTCCACCCCGATCGCAATTTTACGATCGGGAGGGGAATCAAGCTCGATGTATTCTAAGAGGGTGGCTGGCTCGGGGCGTCCCTCGAACTCCGTACGCCGGGTCTGGACCTCAATGCTGTTTACCCGCTGTCCCCGGGTGGTCATTTGTTTCAAAGCTTCCCGGTAGCACGTTCGGGCTATGGCAGGATCTGTTCGAGCTACTCCTACACCAGTGTCAGTTGGGAATTTGATGCATGAGTGTCGAACAGAGGCAATTGCCTCCAAATCTTCTAGCCCAGGACGGCCCAATATGGCGTTGTGGGCACATGCAATATCCACCACCACAAATGTCATCCGGACTGCCGCTCGGTGGGTTTCATCGCCAATTTCTACCAGAAGCTGGATGGTGCCTTCCGCCTCTATTACATTGCCGGTGAAGCTAGCCAGCGGTGTCTTCAGCTTGGTCAGCTGGTCCTTCTTCAGCTTCATCTTCTCCAACGTGCGTAAATACAGCACGTTCACACTGCTTCCCGTGTCCGCCAGAACTCGGTGGATCAAGGCGTTGTCTATACACATGCTCACCACTAACTCGTCCCTGTGCGGACTTGGTGAGTTGGGTAGATCAGCTACCCCGAACGTAATTGGCTCCAAGCGGCCCTTCTTTGTGGGAGGTGCAGCTACAGTGGCGACATAGAGGCTGCGCTCAAATTTCTTACGTTCGGCGGCCGTATCACCGGTCTCCCCTCCACCAAAGATGACTTTTACCTCCAACCGTGGCTTTTTTCCCGGATTCCCAGACCCCTCAGCCTCTTCTATAGGGGGAAGGTATGAATCATTACTGGGCTCTGCATCCCGCTGGGCATCCCGCTTCCAGCTATTGGATCGGGGAGGGCGCTGGTTGGGGGAAGGGCCGTTCAGGTTGGTGCTAACATACTTCCTCAGGTAGCCCTTTTGGATCAGGTCCTCAATTGCCATATGTAGGGCGTGGCAATCCTTCGTGAGGTGCCCATTGCGCTGGTGGTATCTGCAGTAGGAGCTTGGGGTAGGTCCCATCACGGGCCTTGTGTCAGTAGGGGGAGGAATGGCGTTGTGTTCCAAATGGAAAACACCAGCTATAGACATGACCAGGGGGGTGAAGCGCGTAGTCCTTCGATGAGGTGCTGCAGCCGCTGGTGTGGGTCCCAGACGTTCTGCCAGTCTTGAAGTGGGAGGTTGCGGGGCCGTTCGGTCCCTTATCCTGATCTCTTCTTCCAGTGCCGCATAGTTCCTGGCTCTTTCCAGGATGTCTGGGTAGCTGGTCCCCGGGTTCCTCTTCAGCTCTCTGTATAAATCTCCCGTCTGAAGGGCATCGGTGAAAAGAAGGATGGCAGTCTCATCTGTCATGCCGGTCACCTTCAGGGTTTCGGTCCTCCACCTGGTGAGGAATCCGGAGATTGATTCTCTAGGCCCTTGCCTCACACTGGTTAGATACCCGAAGTGTAACTTTGGGGTGGTGCTGGAGGCGAACTGAGCCAAGAACAAGGTGGACAGCTCCGCAAAGCTCCCGATCGACCCGGGTTGTAATGTCCCGAACCATTCCTGGGCTGGTCCCCGAAGGGTACTGAAGAACAGCCTGCATATTGCCGCATCGGTGGCCCCCAATAGCATGAGGCCACCCTGGTAACTCCTCAGGTGTACGTGGGGATCTCCCACCCCATCGTATGCCAAGCCGGTCGAGGGACGGCAGTCCTTCAGGATTTCGGCGTTCATGATTTCCCTAGTAAAGGGAGAGGTGATCCCAACCCGTGCTGGCGGGGTTTGTTGGGGCACCCGATTGACCTGCTCCCTGAGCTCAGTCATCTGTCTCCTCATTTCGGCCATTTCGTCGTCTTGGGCCGTTCGGGGAGTGGGTGGTATTCTAGCATCCGCATATTCCGGTATTCTGTTCTGGGGAGGAGCAGCTATGTTAGCCCTCCTTCGGATGAAGCGTTCCCCATCCCTCTGGATATACTGGAAGTTTTGTCCAACGGGATCTACCATGGGGGTAGGTTCCCTGTATCCGTTTTGAGGGGCGGACGGGGTTCGGCTGGTTGGTGCTCCTCGTCTGGGGGTATGGGCCCTCCAGTGGTTCCTGCGGCGCTCCTCGGAATGAACTGAGGCCATCGTAGTCTCGATGTCCTCCTCTTCGTCGAAAGATGGCATGGGACGCAACGGGGATGGTGGCTCATGAGTTTCATCGGTGTAGCCCCGTTCCTGTTCGTCCGCCATGCGTTGCATGGCCTCCGCCATCTCCCTCATCAACTGAGGGTTCATCCTTACCTCCTGGGGGATGATTTGCTCGAACTCCCGGGTGGCACTGCCACTGGCGTGTCCTTGCCTGGACCACCCCTCAGAGGATCTATTGCCTCCTCGGCCTCTGGACGTAGAACTCGGTGTCGCGGTAGTAAGTCTAGCCATTTTCAAGAAAAAAAATGGTGCTTAGATCCCGGTTTTGCCTGGACTTTTAGTGTGGTTTCCCACAGACGGCGCCAATGTTGAGGTTTATTCCCGAAGATCCGAAAGCCCAACACAAGCCTTGGATATTGTGGGGATCTGGGGTAAGGTTGAAAATGTGTATAAAATATAAAATAGTGAGGTAATATTCAACTCAAGAACTTACTTATATTCAGTAATTAAGCAATTACACTGAAACTACCCGAACGGTAGCTGAATACGAGATTACAAGGGTGGGAGATGTAAATCTATTGCTTAAGCTCTGAGTATTAAAATGCTAACCCTTTACAATGATCTAAACATGGATATTTATACTAAAATGGGGATGGGTAAGGTGGACACGTGGTCGAATCTGGTAGGCTATCACCTCTGCCATGTAAGCACCCATGCCCCCACTTGCTGCTGCCATGATCCAGCATTAAATGCGGCTTCCACTTGATGATTGCCCGTTCGGGCAGGGTGTTCGGTGTGTGGGACCCCGTCATAGGTGTTATCCTGCTTTGGAACATATCCCGAACGCCGATCGGTATCTCATCATAGGTGATCTAGTTAATGGAAGTGTCCCGAACGCTGATCGATACATGGCCTTGATGATTTGGCACAATTGTTTCCCGGAATGTTCCAAGTATAAGTTTTATCCCGAATGCCGTTCGGGAGTTCTTTTGGACTGCCTTGGGCCCGCTGCTTCTTCCTGGATTTGGGCCTAGGGATATTGGGCCCGGACCCAATATCCCAACAACAGTCAAAAAAGTAACTTCAACCTTAATGTGTTGGCTTATTACACAACTCAGTGCGCGAAATAAAAAATTATATGTTTGGTGAAAAAGTTGGCTGATAAACCGAAAAAAGAGGTCACCAAATGGGCTCTTTGTTTGAATATTGAGCGAGTCAAGCAGTTCTATTAGTTTCCTTTCAAAACAAAGAAGCAGTTCTATTAGTTATTGAACGGTTTGACTATTGAGTCTAGGCCCAATGTCATTGTTCCAGCTAGCTAAGTGTTAAAATACTTAACACTTAGTTAAAAAAGTGATTTTTTAAACTGATTTTGGGAAAAGTGATTAATAGTAAAAGTTGGTAGTGTTTGAGAAAAAAGTGATTCTGAAAAAGTAAAAGTTGGTAGTGTTTGGTAAAATAAGTACTTTTTGTGTAATAGAAAAAGTGAAAAGCAGTTTAAAGCACCCTTCTACCTGCGTCCAGCTTTTAGCTTTTAAGTGATTAATTTAACCAGAAGCTGTCATATGAAAACACTCTTTTCAGCTTTTTTTAAGCCAAAAGCTGAAAAACGCTTTTTTAAGCAACCACAAACACTCCTGAATCACAAATGAAGAACAATATTTGGTTAAGGCTTTACAAGAAATTTGTTTGAAATAGTTATAAGTTTGTTCAAGTTTTCTTTCTATTTTGAAGTAGATTTTGACCAATCTTTTCCAAAAATAATGTTCATTAATGGCCAAATATTTTTTTCCTTTAAATCTGAAAGTAAGATCTAAAAAGGGTAAATTAAACCGTACAACCGGCCATTTTTGCAATTAAATATGGGCTCCACAACTTATCGGCGACAAACAACAGATCGGGAAGTCGAGCGATGTGAACGCACACGATGAGGAACCGGCTAAAGGCTGATGTTGCTAGGATAATGCTCGGCTTATATAATTGGTTGAAGCAAAATCATGCTTCCAAATAATAGTGCTTCGTAATCCACAATTCAGAATACAAATGGCGATTATTTGCAAGTATAATAATTGAAAAACACTTTTGTTTGGACAAATCACGTTTTTGGTTTTTGTCTTTTCTTTTCTTCTTTTCTTGCTTTTACTTGTTTCCTTCTTTCTTTTCCTTTATTTTTTATTTTAATCTTTATTCAATTATAAAATATTTTAGATATTAATATTTTGTTTTTTATAACTCATTTTGTAAGTTACGTATGCTCATTTGATATTGTTTTATGCTCATTTTAAAAAGTTGCACGTTTCAAACATACTTCCTCCGTTCCATAATTCTTGCAACATTGTGATTTTTACACTATTCACAAATCTTACTTTGACCATGATTTTCTACTAATATACATAATCAAATTATTACGTATAAAATGTTATTGAACTCTTATCAATGTGAATTTCCAAAATATCAACTTTTTATAATGTTAACTAATACATAATTAAATATAATTACAGTCAAAGTTGTGCATTGGCAAACGTGAAAGTCAAACTGTTACAAGAATTATGGAACGGAGGATAGTATCATACTACATTAGATTCACATCAGAAATGAGTACACACAAATGGGCTTTTGATTTTTTTTATACTCATTTTGTAAGTTATGTGTGCTCATTTGGTATTGCTTTATGCTCATTTTAAAAGGTTACACATTATTAGACGCTTAATACTCATTAAAATTGGACAATTGCACATTAACAGTACACTAATGCTTATTTATTAGCAGAAACCGCGATTTTCACATTAATTACAAAAATGTCACCAAATTATTTTGCTATTTTCCCTTGGACCTGTTACTGGGCCGGCTGTACGGTCAGGGACGGAGGTATACATAGTGTAAGGGGGCCATTGCCCCTCCCAACTTTTCACTCTTTTCTATAATTTTAGTAATAGTGTTCCCATAATCCCCTTTTTGTGCTTTGAATTTTTAATTTCTTATGTTAATTTTTGTTTTTATCCACTTAATATACTATTCTATTACATTAAAGTGATGGTCTATATACAACATATTACTTATGAATAATATATATGGAGTATACGTTTAAATTTATTACTTTATTTCAATTACATTTAATTAAGTAGATAGAATATTCATCTTATAAAAGAAATATTTTTAAAAAGTGAACATGTCATTATAATTTTGAATTTTTTAATCGTCCTATAAAATCTTACAAAATATATTCAACTACACAACAAATTTTAATACAATGTCTTCCTCTATTTATAGAGTACATTTGATAGTTTGGTTTTATGTACTACATTTTGCCCCCCTCCAATAAAATCCTGGCTCTATCCCTGTATGGTGCTCACCGTACCGGTTGTATATCTAAAAAGACCTCTAAACTTTGTTTTTCACCTAAATAATTATTTCTTCCAAATTTTCAGGACAATTAATGAATTAATGTGCTTTTTATGCCTTTCTACTAAATCTGGCATAAAAAATTGTGCAATTGCACTCCAGTTGACGCACGTAACAGTGATCAGCCACTCGATAAGACAAAAGAAAATTATAGGATTAACATACGAAGTATTATTTAAGAAATAATTTATATTAATATTTCCAAAATTTATTGGAACTTTCAAATGAACATGAACTGAATAAATACGAGTAGGTTCGGTTTATTACATGAAGTTCATTATCAAAACGTACTAGCTGTCATAGGAAACCAAACCAGCAAAAACTAATCAAAAGACATAAATCTGTTTTTTTACTCCAGAACTAGAATAGACATGATAAAAACAAATTAAAGCATATAAATTGCAACCATGCTTCGTTTGGGACCAACTTAAGGTGGACATTTCTACTTTAATTCGTTTTTATTGATTTTAAATTCATTTTAATCAAATTGGAAGGATAATTGTCAAAGAAAACCAAATTATGTTTGGACCTAGATCATGGCCTTCACCATAATTTTAATTTCATTCGTTTTCTTTGGTGTTTCAATTTGAGTCGAGTGTAATATGGTTTAGAAGAATATTACCAAATTTAACTTGAACTATACTCCGTATATGATGAGGGTCAAACCAAATAGGAATACCCACCCTAGAAGGAACCATGATGTCATTCTGAAATAGTCCTTCACACCTCAAACTCGTGAATCATGTTTGGTATTTTTGACAAGTAGAACCAAACCTAACTAAAGACTTTGGTATTTTTTGATTGGGTAAGTACAATGGAATAAAGCAAAATATTTCACCGCCCCTTTGTTATGAGGCTCAACAATATTTTATCATGGATCATCCAAAAACAGTTTCTATGTGCTTTTATATAGGAGTAATGTTGTGTACACCCGAATCTCACCTCTTTATCCCACCGTAGGTGCTGTTGTTTGTTGTTGTAACCAAATGACAGACTAAGTTCTGTAGAAAGCTCACATCTATGAGAAATTTCAAAAGAATCACTCCTTTTAGACATTAGTAGGAAAACCATTTGATTTTTATAAGGAAAATGTCATTTGTACACATAATTTATATACATTTGTTGTGCATACCCTAGTTCTCTATGTACACAGACAGCTCGTTTAGAAACTAGACAATGTCTATAACAAATGTATACAAGTAGCACTCATCTTTTTATAATCCAAGAAGCACTCCTTTGTCCTTTTTGTGGGACTCAATTATAATCAAATCCACTCCAAGAAATGAGTGAAATGCTCCTCTTTCCCGATCCTTTTGACTATTTGAGTCCAAATTTGACAATAATCCATTTCTCGATCTTGATGATCCGAACTTGTGAACATAATTTCTCAGCTTTTCAATTCTAACCAACATTTCCGTGAAGTCTGTATTTGAGATAATTCTCCAAACAGAAGAAACTACGAGAGAAGTGCAAAAGTAGGAGTAGATTTTAAAAAATTCTCAAAGAATACTTTGCAAGTATAGGAGTAGATTTTTAAAAATTCTCAAAGAATACTTTGCAGGGTTTGGGACAGCCATACACCGCCGCTGAAGCTGATACCGCCACTGACGAATACTCTGGATTCTATCTGCCGCCAACCTGCCATCGCAGCCGGCCGCCACTTCCGCCATGACCATCACCGGACTGGCCCGTCACCAACAAACTAACCCGGTTATTTAAGAGAACTAGGGGACATTAATTATATTAATTAATTAGATTATGGGTAGAAAATTAATGTTTATTTCTATTTAGAGAATACTACATATTTAATATGGACTCCTATTTAGCAAAAAAGGGTATGTTTTACTCTTATTAAAAACAATTACTTTATAGTTTTGTTTCCAAATTAATGTAAGAAGAGTTTATCTACGGAGTATAAAGTATGTGTGGACAAATTGAAGCCTTTTTAGTTCAAAATGACGTTTGAGCTCAAACTTTAAGCCTTTTTAGTTCTAACAAGCTGAAATGAACTCAAGTTTATTTATTTTTGGCATTATAACAAATGTTTTCATTAGTTTGAGCCATTCTTAACCAAAATATTTTGGTGATAAACAAAACTATGTGAAGTCTTCAAATTGAACTCCAACATGACTAAGATAAGTCTCAAACAATCACAAACCGAATTATTCAACTCGAAGGCACTTTTGCTCGAATCAATTCACTTTGCTTAACAATGCAAGTAGTGTTCTTGAACTCCACACACAACGCAATATCGTTTGGTGTAACCTTTGTGGTTGAAGTTGTGATCCTAAAAAAATGTTTTTTTAAAGCACATCGGAAAAATGTTCTTAGAAGTAAAAAACTTGAGGTGCAAAATTGCTATATAAATTTATAAACTATTTAAATTCTAAAAAGGCTACTTTAAACTTAAACGAAATATCTGATACGCGATTCATATTGGATTGAACCGTGCATTATTGTTGATTACAGTCCTATTTTAAAAATGAAAATTGAGGAAATATGAATACTATTAACAAAAGCTCAAAAACTCATTTTGGATGATATTAATTATAATAGTCTTGTAGATGCATATATACTATGTGTATTTTACAATTGTCTGATTTGATCTATTTACGTCTAGTTTTTAAGACTGAAACCGTCTAATTAAAAGCATCCTTTCATCACGTAAACTAAGGAAACACAATTATCTCCATGCCAATAAGGCAAAATCGGTTTAAAAGGATATCTGGAGTAAAGCGGAAACATTTTGAAACTCCAACACAAATGAAGTATAACAGCAAAACTCAACACAATTAATAATCAGTTTTACGGTGTTTGCTTAAATCTTAGTACCCATAGCTAGTCTTCTTCATCATCCTCATAAAATCATCAAAATGTACTTCACCATCACCTGTAAATAAAAGAAACACCCAAAAGGTCCATCAACAACATCAAACAACTCATAGAAGCATTGAGGAAACAAACATTATTATTTGATTGAGAGAGGGGTAAATAATTTTTACGGTCACGATCAGCTTCATCAATCATCTCTCGTATCTCCTTTTCAGTAAAATTTTCACCCAACTCCTTGGCTATGAGCTGAATGTCAGCTACAGATATTTTTCCCTGTGTACAGATTATTGAACCATCATAGTCATGAATGACTAAAGCTATAAAAAACTATGCAATTGAAATAAATGAAAGGGAAGGAAAAACAAACATTTTTATCATGATCAATAATATCAAAGGCTTTCACTAACTCCTCCTTGCTATCCCTTTCACCGATCTTTGCAGTCATCATGTGCTCAAATTCATCGAAATCAATAGCCCCACTGCCATCTTTGTCCACATCAGCAATCATCTGTTCTATTTGCTGCAAGAGAAATTACAAATGTAGTGTTAGCCACACTGTAAGAAAAATACCAATGGTTGGAGTAAGCAAAACTGTTATTATATTTTTTTAAAATATCATACAATCATTCAAGGAGAGCACCAAATTTATTTCAGCAGTTACAACTTACAAATGAAATAGCTCGTTTGATAAGGGTCAAACTAGCTTTAGTGAAATCTGCTGAATTTGCTGTTGCAGCTGAAATTGTTAATTTGGTGGTAATTGCTCAATCATTTCAAAAGTTGTTGTAAAGTACATATTTAAATATATTGAACAAAGAAAGTTAAATAACATTTAAATACAATCCAATTCCACCCAAAAAAATGCTACCCTTCAGTAGTTAAGTTTTCCATTATTAGTGAATTTAGGCATTTAGGCAACAGTGCAACACAATAACAACAGTCAATGCTTAATGACAAATCTGGCAAAAAAGGCTCATAAGCCAAAAACAGATTCTTTCAAATGGGATGGAAACGTGGATTACACTAAACCTGTTTCAATTTTTTTCCCTCGCATATTCACAATTTTAAGGAAAATAAAAACCCGGTATTAAAATTAAAACTAAACAAGGAAAAACTTATATTTTAGTTTTACCTCTTCTGACATCTCAAATCCAAGGGCCCTACAAGAGATCGTGTTAGTTCATTAGTCATTATCCGGTGTGGTTATAGATTAGTGAGCAGGTAGAGACAATAACCAAACCTCATTGCAACATTCAGTTCTTTGGCATCAATTGTTCCTGTGGACAACTTTACATTTAACAAACAACTCCAGTAAAAGGAGAGCACACTGACAGTCATGTATAGTATTGTTTTTAGCAAGAGGCAACTTATTACCAGAGCCATCTGTATCAAAGAGCTCAAAAGCTTCTTTGATCTCTTGCCTTTTCCGCTGATTCAGACCTTGATGACGCCCCCTGGGCTTATCTTTCCTTGGAATCCCTCTACTTGTGCCAGCCTATTGA
The DNA here is from genome assembly GCA_945859915.1 of Cuscuta epithymum. Lineage (NCBI taxonomy): Eukaryota > Viridiplantae > Streptophyta > Magnoliopsida > Solanales > Convolvulaceae > Cuscuta > Cuscuta epithymum. The sequence goes on from CAMAPF010001079.1 coordinate 1,295,894, forward strand.
CAGATCGGGAAAAAGATTGATTGAAAAATCATTATGTAAGTGAATAGTGGCAATTTGGTGGATGAAAAGATGGCTTATCGCCCTTATAAAGTTACATTTTCCAGTTTCCCACCAAATAACCGTTTTCTGCTGCTCTAGTTCATCCTACTGAAAGATAGAAAACTGAAAAAGTAATTTCAAACAAACTTTGTTTAGCACAAGTAAAGAGAAATGGTAGCATTACTTCTTAATGAATACAATGCACATTGGTTGATTACACGCTCTGTGATCCAATTCAGTCATTTATACATATTCTTCTATTTTGGCCATTTCAGAGATTATAGCAACAAGAAAAACTAGTAACTCAGAAACTGAAACTTACACGAGAATAGTGTGTGAAAGGGGGAGATGCCACATAGAATTAGGGTACAAAAATGAGAATAATAGTGTCCATGAGGAGCATGACACAAAGATCATGGCAAATAAAGATTACTGTGCAGGTAAAACTGTAAAAGGTTAGAATTTGGTAATATTTTGCAAGGACATCAACTAGATTGGTGTCTTTAATTCTTTACTCCAAGTCTTCTATTGGTATCAACTATCAAATAAAAATACTTTAGTAAAAACGCAATAAGCAGATCGATCACCCTTAACCAGTTAATCTAGCCATCCCCCTTCACACACGCAATCGTAGGGGGAGAGATCAGCATCATAGCTTGCATCCTTCATGGAAATCTATATCAATTTATCTTTTGTGAATCTTTAGGCATGATATCACTCTTCCCAGAGCCAGGATAGTGCCATATATCTAGTTCATTTTATTTGTTTTCGGTTTTGATTTTGTATTCTATTATCCTCCACTTGACAGCAATTGAGGAGCTAAATTGTCAACCATCTGATGGATTTCTTGTAAAGGGGAGGGTAAAATAAGCACTCAATCCAAATTTGCAGAATGTAAACATAAAAACCCAGAAAACAAAACAGAATCAACGAGATTCAAATAGAGCAGGAGGTGTGTGGCTGATGAATTTTTTGATCCGGAAAACGCACCATTTTGACGGCGGATGATCGGGCAAGAATCGACTTCTTTGGTCTCCTGTCGAGGAAAGAACGTCAATAAACCCACGCTGGCACCGGAAGTATTTCTACTGGGAGATTTCCGTTCCAACCAACTCCGGTGTCTAGAGCTGAGCATAATCAGGGCAGGACCGAAATGAAGGACCGAACCGCACGGGTGGGTCCAGACCAGACCCGACTGGATAGATACCTGTCCGGTCTTCGGCCCAAGGAATTTATCGATTTCGGTTCCGGTCCGATCCAATTCAAAATCCACAATATTTTGATCCAGACCAGTTAGACGGGAATTAATTTATAGTGCGTAGTACTCCGTATATTTTTATATATGTATTTTTATTTATTTATATATGTACTAGTGATTGATCGCGCAAGACGCATGAGCTTGTGCCCAATATTAAGGTAACGTCCTTTTCGTAAATAATTATTATATTTGAGATTAATATGATTTTTTTAAATAGATTATGAAATACCCTATATTTTATATAAATTGTCTGGTGAAATATATTACTCGTCGACCAAGTACTGTGTGGAAAATATGCTTATTTTATTTAAAAGCATGTGATTATGCAATTTGATTATATTTTTGTTTTAATATACTCCATATGAAACAATTATAAATGCCAGTAGATTTTTATGATGAATATTAGATTTTTATAATGAATGGTGACCAAATGTTGTTTGACACCTTATAGTAAAATTTTAAGTATAAAAAATCAATTAGTAGCGTTCTATAAGCAAAGATATAATATTTTGTATTATCAATTTGCGTACTTTACTAATGTTTTTTCGCCTCATATTACATGTGGTGAATATTATCCATTTTTTATTCTTTTCATAGATACTTACAAGTTACTATCCTTGTAAATTATCAAATTCTATGTTTTTTGTTTGTTAACCCTAGTTTAACCTGCTTTTCTAGAACACATTTATATGAGAATATTAACAGGAAAAGTCAATTTATTGTTTATTGAAAAAATCTTGTATTAAAATTGATTAGCTTATCATTGATAAGTACAAATCTAAATAAAAGATGCACTACATTTCATCTTCTATTTTTCTATTTTAATTTTTTCTCCTTCTTATACTTTGATATCATAGCTTTATTTGACCTATTATATCTTTTCTGATGATTTTCTCCTATTGCAATTTACACTTCTAAGTAAAAGGAATACTTAAAAAAATTAAAGTTATAAAATACGGAGCTCAATCCATATATATGTGTGTGTATTTTGTGTGTATGTGGTTCAAAAAAAATGTTTTGCAAGTGTAAAATGATTGTATTCTTGTAGATCACCCTTACCTACCTATCAATGATGCAATTTCGTGTAAATGAGCCATTCAAACATGTTCTCTCGTTGCTCCGACTCAAAAGGAGCACTCTGTAGAATATCATTTGACATTGTTTCGACGGTGGGGTAGGAGAATATTTTACTCTCCCCCCCTCAAAATGTGCATCTTAAAAAGTCCTTGCATTGTACGTTGTTTGGCACCAAGAGAAAAATTAAATGCCCTCCTCAAAAGTTGCAAGTGGAGTTGTTTGTTGCATGGGGAGTAAAGTAGAAAGCCCCCTTGAGAATGTGTTTTTAATCATTGTTTACTACATGAGTGAAAAAGAAACACCCCTCCCAAAAGTTGCAAGTGGAGTTGTTTATATGCACTTAGCTTATATAGGCTCCAAGATGGAGAAAATGAAAAAAAAACACTTGATGTGTGCACTTGATGATTCTCTGCTTAGTGGGGTAGTAGCTCGCGAATACTCCCAATCATAATGTGCACTAGTTGATCGCTCAACAACTCGTCTTCCTGCCACGTGTGTAAGAGTGTGAAACAATCAGATCAAGTACCACACATGAGAGATTTACAAAAGGTTTAGAAACCTTTGGTACCCTTTTCAGGGTGAGTTTGTTCCTTTTTGCATTAAACAAAGTTTGAGATGATTGTTATATTTTTATTCCTAAAGCAGTCTCTTTTGAAGCTTTCGAAGAACTATATCACTGAGATTTGGTTCAGGAATCCATTTTTGAACAATAACATTTTGAGCATAGGTGAATGATGAGACAAATTTTCGAGGGCCCTAAAGATTATTTCCCTAAATAAACGTTTGAGATGTTTGGCTGAATAAACCTTTAGAGGACATTTCTCACAAACATCATCACAAACATCATAGGTAGAAACTTGAAATCTCTTCTGTTGAGATTTCTTATCATTTATATCACAATGATTGTTAGAAGCTGTAAAAGAAGAGTTGTGCTTCATAAGTGCTTTAACCTTAGCACTGGAGTGAGATTTCACAGATCTAAACTCCTCAGAAGAAAACCGAGAAGCATTGTCTATGATAGAACAAATCGACTGATTGCTTGAACTTGAACATATCTCTTTAAAGGTAGTACAAGTCTTAGAGACATCACAATGCTTTTTAGATTTTTCTAAGTATTGCAGCTTCATTTTGACGTTTATTGATAGGCATTATTGCCTTTCAGCTTTTCACAATGTGAGGAAGAGTGCAGGCCTATAGTCTTAAACACCTATTTAGAGGGAGACCTTGCAGATTTGTCTATTAAAACAGGAGATGGTGTAGAGATTGTGTGTGTAAATGGAGATTTTTTGAGAAGAGAAGTCTCATTTAAAAGTTTTTGTTGTTATTTTTTGAAAATCTTTCTTACAGTTTCCATATATGTGTGTAAGTCCGCAATTTTGCGAATTGAATGATCTCAGGAAAGTGAAAACTGCAGTTTTAGGATTTTCAGAAACAGAAAATTCGTGTTGGTCCCTGTTTGAACGATTATCTAACAGCTATGGATTGCACAGTATCAAGAAATGAGGAGAATTTCATTACAATGATTCAACAATGATCCGAATAGATGAAATCTCTCTCTATATCGAGAAACTATGAGCTGTTATTACTGTACATGTGAAAATGATTTGCGTGAAAATTAGGCGTTGTACATCCTATGTGCGTATTTATAGACGCAGGACAAGGTGTACAACCTGCCTGAAAAAGGCATAACCTAGGAAAACAAGCCTTAACATGAATAACTTAATTCCATTCTAGGCTTATTCTAATAAATAGATAAAATACCATAAAAGCTAACTAAAACAAGACTACTTTTGACAATCTTGATCACAATAAAATATCTTCAACAATCTTCCCCGTTATGATCAAGTGTCGTCTTGCCGTTCTTTACTTTTGCTTTCTGAAGTAGTTCTTTCTCAGATTTAGCGCATGCTCATATTGTCATAGTGACCTTCGTTTGTCAAGTTGTTTCTTGATAGCTTTCAGTATGTTGAAGAGTCTGTCGAATTCTTTGAGTTCGGCTTTTGATGCATCGACAAACCTTCTTTCTATTTCTTCTTTCTTTGGCTGCACCTTCTCCATTTTGATCTTCAAAATCCCATCACAATACTTGGCAGTTTCTTCAATCACCATCAAACGGATGTGATTCAGATAGGTTATCGCGACCGGCTTGTCAAAGATGTGATAAGGTGGAAACTATTCAAGCTCCAGTCCGTATAAGTATGGCCTGGTGAGATTTGCCTTCGAGATGTTGTTTTCTAGGGCCATTTGCAGATCATGGAAAGAACACACTCTGACTTGTTGTATCATAAATCTCTTGACTGCATTGAAGCCTTCTTTCACTACTTTGTATCTACTAACGGGAAGATCCTTGTATGCCATGAACATCTGATAGATGTCGTCCATCTTCAGCAGAAAGAAGTCATTCTCTTGGAAAGTGAACTCTGTCCCGTCTGTGCATTGTAGTCAATAGATAGAGAGTTTGATTCCATGATGACCACCTTCACCCACATTGAGAATGTTCCAAACAGGTTACTTGCATGTCTGTAGATAGTGCTTCAGGATCTCACGTTGCTTGCCCATCGATCTATGACTCAACATGTGAAGATGTCCTTTGATGTCTTTCCCTTTGAGATGGGTCAGACCATGAGCTTTTAATTCATCAAGCCGCTTCAGTTTCTCTAGTCTTCGCCATATATGCTTTCAGATTTCCTCTGGGAAGGGGGCAGTTATTCTGATGTTCTCCCAAGGTTTTCCATTCTTGGGCAACCGAGCTCCCGTTCTTCTGATAACTGAAGGTAGCCCTGCTGGAGTTTCATTGTAGTTCTCCCCTTCTTTGATTTTGTCTTCATCAAGCCTAATGATATCAATAGCACATTTCACAAGAAGCTCTCTGAGGAACCAGCTACTTTGTATTTTATCTTGCTCACCTTCTACTCTAAGATCATCCCATTCCGTCCATTTGTTGTTAATAAGGATGTCTTCAAGTTGAACGCGGATGCATGGAGCCAGAAGAGTAGAGGAAGCTTGTTGCCGCTGTGGCGACTTGTTATCATCAGCTACGAACTAGGTTCTGATTGATGGCCTGAGTAAAATGATGCACTAAAAGTAACAACATCAGGACTTCCACTCCATCCTTAGTCAATATCTATAAAAGATGCGCCTCAGAGTGTTCCGTCTAGCTCAACTGGGCTAGAAATAATGGGGTTAGAGGTTTGGGTTTTGTTTTGGTTGGAGGAAGTTGGTTGTTGGTTGGTTGAGGGAAGGGTTGGTTTGACTGCGGTTGGGAAGCAACATGGTCAAGTGTCTGCTGCCGCTTGTTCTCCCCCTCATGAGGAGCTGAGTCATCGGGGTCCTCATGAGAACGTTTGCTACCACGGAGACTCTCACAGCATGTGCTTTAGGTATCCAGAACATGAAGAAAGTCTTGTTAGGTGGGTCTAATGTTGCCTTCTTCTGTTGCTAGAATTCGGGCTAACATGATAGACGAGAGGTCCTCGAACGGCATGATATAAGAGTTGGGGTAAGGTGTGGTCAAGGTAGGGGAGGACACTAGTTGTGTATCCTGGGTTCCCCCTGATGTGGTAGGTGTATGAGGTTGTTGTGTTGTTGGTTCACATGTGGGTATGGATATGGTTGGGGTCTGTTGTGGTTGGGTAGAAAGGTGTGTTGGTTGAGGTTAGGGTTGGGTTTGATCATTCTGAACCACTTGGTTCAATCTAAAGTCATGTTCCCGAGCGGTTATTGCTTCGTGCACCCTCACCATAATGGTGGACTTTAGAAAGCGATTCAGAACATCGATAAAGACTTCAGGGTTAGGGTTTCCAATTACAGGGGTCGTAACTCTTGTCAGAGCATAAATGAAGATTGCTTATGTGTATCCTGCGTTTAATGATGGAATCATTTGATGCATAGCAGGGCTTCCAAGTGTCAGTGTTTGCACTCTGGTTGTTGCATCCAGGGAGAGTGTACATGTATGTTGTGTAGTGAAAAGTGTCGGTGTCCTAGAAAAATTCAAAAATGTAGGGAATGTGACACCTAGACTCGATGTGTTTGAAAGAGAGGGTATTGGTCCGGGGCTGTTGACCACTAAGTCTCTCAACTGCTCCGGAAGGGAACAGAGAGGTCGGTGTAAGTTCCCCTTGAGTTATTGAAACTCCAGCCTGCCGAGAGGCTGAAGAGTGGTCGGGAGAAGGTTGTGAATGCACAGTTGAACCGGATGCTCCGACTACTACCCGGGAACTGACAAGGTCTACTCCTGAACCTAAGGGCGAGGTTCAGCTAATTTCCTGAAATGTGTTGCAATCATCATATAAAGCCTTCTCATCTTCAAAGTTACTCTGTGTAACGCCCCTCTCAGGGTTAAAGGAAACGTTACACTAACGTACTACTTTTAAAAATAAACTGCAGTATAACGGCCGTCTATTGAAGAATAACCCTGATAAAATCTCAAATATATCTAAAACAACTCCAAATAAAAACTTAATAAAATAGTTATCACCAGTAAATGTGATAACCACCTGGATCCAGGAATTTATTCAAAACTCAAATCCACAATAAAATAAAGAAATAATAATCTCTTTATTATAACAACTGAAATACTGAAATAAAAATAATAACTAGCTAGAAGCCACCAAGGTCGTTCCCGTTAACTCATTTTGGCACGCGTTCCACTCTCTCATCATCTTCCTAGGCCTTGGCCTTACCCTTAGTATTTGTATCTGTACATGCGAAGAAACAAAACTGATAAGCTTTACGCTTAGTAAGTCACTATGGATCCACAAAAATATATAGAAGTCTATGCCAATTTATCAATAGATAAATTTAGGCTATAAGCATGTACTGAACAAATAACTAACACACAACTTCTCAAATACATTCTGAGGGAGATCTCATAAGGAAAATATTTTCTAAAATAATTTTTCAAAACTGTGGGAGAGATCTCAAAATTTCTTTCTCAAAACATCTCTGTAAAACTTTCTGAAGAGATCTCAAAAACAACTTTCTGTAAAACTTTCTGAAAGAGATCTCATTAAACTTTCTGTAAACTCTTTGTGGCTAATTTTAACTGTGGGCCCGTGATATGTACTCAATGGCGCCAATCCGACAGCTCAGGGGAGCGACCCACTAAACATATCGGACTATCTAAAACTAAAACTGCTAATCTGAGGGAACTAGTTCCCGAGTACATATCACTTAATCTTTCACTTTAAGTATTAGTTCTTTTTTATGGTGACGTTTGACTAAAAACATCATTACATCTGGAAACAAAAGTACTAACAAATCTTGACTATGCCAGATAATAAACATAACTTAATCTAGCAATAAAATAACTCATCACATAATTCACATAGTTCACATAATAGCAAATAGTCTAAAATTATCTATTAAAATCAACCAGACTTCTTTCTTGTTCACATAGTTGAACAAACATGTACAGGTGGTAGTGAACTTACCTGTTAGCAGCTGAACTCAAAATACTCAGATAAGTGTGGCACCTTGATAACGTCTTCCGGTAAGCTCTTCCATTACATCTTTAGTTTAATAAAATGATATTATAAGAACTCATTTGTCATAAATCCAAAACTGTTGGAAAGATCTTATTTCAGCCGACCTGCTATACGGTTGAGTATAGATTTCTAAGCTACTGACAAGTTCAATCTAAATGACCCAGCTTTCTACTCAATTAAGGATTTTAAACGAAGCAACAAAATGCCCTGGTAAAATAATAATTGAACAATGATCCTACACAGTGCCCTTTTAGCATAAAATATTCATATAACAATTTCCTGAAATCTGAAGAAAATAGCAATGTGACTTGCCCGCCCAGTCTCTGTTGAAGAGGATAATTTTAATAAAGTATAGTTTAACTTATTACTCTAATCGAAATACATTAATGCATAAAGAAGAATCAGGGAGGATTAAATTAGTTATTTAGATTAAAATTCAGTTTGTTAACACAAAACTTGAAAATCTGATCAATAATAGGCGCACCCCCAAAATCTAAATGACTCTGCTCTAATCCATAATAAAGTAATAGAACCTATTGAGGTCTAAGAAAATTGTTGATGTTCGTACTCTACTGGGAATACATAAAGTAGCTAAACAAAACCAAGGAAGGATTGTACAAGTGACATACCAGACTATAGGTTCCTTAAGGGAGATGGAAACTTTTCATATATGAAGAAAGAATAAGGAGCTTCGGCTATCAGGAGAAGAAGAATAGATACGGAAAGGCTTAAGGCTTGCTACTGAACAGAATTACTAAGCGGCATATGTATATTTCCTTCTAGGGTTTTAGTTAAACTATTGATTCGGGCCGAAATAATTGATCTGTACAGTTTCAGTCTTCAAAAGAAAAAAATGAATCAAACCCAACTAACTCATAATATTCTCCCTCGTAAAAGAGCTGATTAAACTTTTGGACGTTGTTTACTTCATCTAAATTTTATTAGAGCTCACCGGTCAACATTATCTGCCACAAACAAAACATGTTAAATAATATATCACATTATTCATAGAAGAAACTTATTTAACTTACTAAAATCGATAATAAAAGATTAATGTAACTATATCGCTAAAATCGGGGTGTTACACTCTGCCTATGCATCCTCTTGGTAAATTTGGATGATGTGGGAATGTCATTTTTGCCTTTGAAGCATGTTTCACTTATAATGATGCCCTTCTGGGTTTTGCGTGAGTGATCTGTCTTATCATAGTCAGCCCGAACTCTGGAACTGACTAGAATGATCTTCTTTCCTTCTCTTTTGGTCTTTATGATCAGGGTTGTTGTTGTGTCATCATCATTTTAATTATCCTCATCATCTTCATTATCCTCCTCCTCATCCTCCTCATCATCAATGCCGCTCTTTCTAGCCATGTTATCGGATGCCTCGTCGTCAGCCCTATTTGTGTTGGTGGCTAGGCTTAACGATTCATCGACGATGTCCTCAGCATTGTGGGGTTAGCCCTCAGCAAAGCGAGTCCTCTTGAAAGAGTTATCGTTCTGATTATCATAAGGTAGGGTTACCACTGGTATCTGTGTCGGGCTAACTCTCTCTGAACCCTCACTTTCACTCGGTTGAGTCCCATGGCAAGGTCTAACTGGGTTTTGCTGAACCGTAGGGATTGTGCGGTTGATGCGCTGTCTATACTTGACAACCACCGGATCTGATTGTTTTGCAAGGTTGAGCAGAGACTTCGGGATAGGTAATGCAACAATGTCTGAGCCCCCTTAGACTTCTGGAAGAATCTGAGCCTGGAGACTACGAAGTGAGGCTCATTGCTCCACTTTGGCATTGCTGATGTTGCCATCACAATGTTTTCAATCAAAATAGACAACCAGCAGGCGTATGGAATTGTCCAAGTTCTTTTTGAGCCATCACGTGCCTTGACTTGATCTATCAGCTCAGTCCAAAAAAGCTGAGCCATGTCATACTTGATGTCAAAGACGGTCCCATGGAAGATTTGCAGAATTTGCCCATTGCATTTGTCGTGACCAGCGTGCTTTGGAGATAGGCACTTGTTTACCATCTCGAATAATGTCTTCCATGGGTGAGGAAGGTTGGCAATACAGAAGTTGGAAATCTTGGGCAATGGACCATCATACCCTAGCTTCAGCAGATCAACAATTAGTTGTTCATTAGTTGGGAGTGGTGCGCAGTTGTAAGGTCTCCCTCAGTGTAGCGGGTGTTAGCACCACTTTTGTGTTGTTCAATTTTGTCAATATCTTTGTCTTGTCTTTCTTGGACGGGGTTTCCATACATCCGCAGAATGGTAGTAGGTATATCTGTGGTAATTGAGTTTCTTTGTTTAATGCGGTCGAGAGATAGTGACCGTTAATAATGGAAAGTATGATTGGATCTTGACATTTGAAGAGCTTCTAATCCAGCTGGTAGTTGTTGTCCAGTATCTTCACCCACTGGTTGGACGGATACAACTGACTGTAGAATTGGTTTTAGTTCTGAGACCCTAACATGATTATATGTACACAATTGGGTTAACAGATGTCCATTTGAAGTTTTTATTTTAGCAGGGTTTTTCAAAATTATTTGTGCGAAGGGTGGACCTTGAGAATATTTTTAAGTCTAAACTCGAAATTTTTTCAAAGTGTAGAGTTCAAGAACCTTTCTCGATGTATAAGCTTCAAGAAACTTTCTCGAGGTCTACAATAAACCACCTGCAAATCACATTTCAATGAAACGATGAGAAATATCTCTCAATGTTATACTTCGAAAACGGGTTTCTCGAGATCGCCCATACACCTGTTTATGATAAACCACCTGCAAATCACATTTCAATTCATATAAACTTTCTCGAACCCATCAATCGAGAAAAACCGTTTGAAAGTCAATATCGAAAACCATTTTGAAAATGATTTTCTCGAATTGGTTTTTCGAGAACAAAGAATAGAAAGATTCGAGTGTTTCATTAATTTAGTTTACTACCTTTGAAAGAATTCGAGGAGAAGAATTTCGAGAAGTGCGAGAAAGTGTGCGAGAAAGTTTCTGGACTTCGAGAACTTGAATGCGAGAAGTGAAATATCCGAAAACAAAGTTATCGAAATGCCCTTATATATGCGAGATATCATTTGGGCCATGCGAGAAAACCGGCTGGGCCCAAAAGGTTGTGCGGGGCCCAGATTTATTTAAGGAGTGTTTGAGCCAAGAAAAACTTTGTTATGTACACCTCCCTTTCATAAGATAAAAACTCCCCCTAAATGAAGGCATTACGGGTCTAATTACGGAATTTATTTAAGAAGTATTAATTTAGTTTACTACCTCTTTTTGTTTTTGTTTTTGGAGGTGGACATTAAAGGCACTTATGAAGGCATTACGGGTCTAACCATCCAGCATTGGAGATACTGGTCCAGGATCTAAATCATTATGAAATACCTCACAGGATGCAATTGGACAGTGGCCCACATTCACCCAAACATGAACAAAGATGCCGAGTATCTTGTTTATCGGAACGCTTCGATCAAAACCAATACTCATCATTTTAATAATTTTGTCGGTATCCTTAAATTGGTGGGGTGTTCCATGGTCCCCGTCCCAAGCTCTATTGGAGTTTGGAACCCAAAAAAAAGGATAAAAACTCCCTCTCAGATGATGCATGAGAAAAAAATAAAACGCACACATCATTTTTCTTCCTCTTTTTTTCGAAATCATTTTTTTGAAAAATTACTCCCCCTCAACACATGCAACACATGCAAAACCTAAAAAGGTGTGAAATAATGAAGGATGTCTAGAAAAAAAAAAAAAAACTCATCGGATCAAACGCTCTGATACAATCTAGAAAATAGAAATAAGCGATAAAATATTATTTGAATAATGGTTTGATCACATTATTACTGATATCCTATAGAAGATTAGAAGATTAACATTTGTATATCTTTCACACACCTATAAGTAACCAAGTTAATTAGTTAAATCTTTATTATTATTATTATAAACATTAAATAAAATTACTCTTAGCCCAAGCCTAATTTTCTAAATATTGTCAATTGTTAAATTACCATGTAATGTTACTTATTTTGCTCCCTAGCAATTCCGCATTTGTAAAAATAAAATGAAAAAATATGTTCACTTTGTTTTTTTTTAAAAAAAAAACTAAAATCTGTTCACTTAGCACAATTACAAAATGTTATTTACTTGTGATAAGCTAAAATCAATCATTAGTTCTATTTTCCCTGTGAGTAATTCTTTAGTGGAACGATGCTCATTTATCTTATACTATATCGCTACAAGCCAATAAAAATATTATTTTCATTCATATTTTTACACCATTTCACACTACACATTTTGGCTTGTTACGATGCTCGTGGCAATGTCGGCTTGCACGGAGCCACTATCGGGTTTGAGGCCCTAAAGTCACTAACGATGACAGTGGTAGTGGCGGCAGCTTGAAATGTGTCACTAACAAATATTTGATCTTAAAGTCACTGGAGATACGTGGCGGCAACAGCAGTGGCATCGGCGACAAAGTTACTGAAATAGTAAAGGTGAATATCTCCCGTATTTGCTACTCTTCTCTCAGACTTGGAGGTCATTCATCTTCATCATGGCTATTCAATTCGGCGACACTCTTACAGAACGTTTCATCCCAACTAACAGTAATTTTGTCCCACTTCGTTTCTGAGACCGAGGTGTTTTTCGTTTTTGCATTGCTCATTTCGTTCACCGACCTTCTAGTTATGTACGCTGCATCGCAGAACTTTGTTTTCATCTGAACTCGTGACTTGTTTTTCTGCTGATAGAGGGAGCGAACACCGGCAAACCAGAGACCTCTCTGCTCAATAATTGAAATCTCAAGTGATGAAGATAAGATGCTCACTCTGATTGACCGAGTTCTGCGGACGAGAGTTGGCTCCATTGTGCTCATCCAATTTATACGGTGGAGGTACCCCTTTGCGAGGATCCATGAGAGTGACTTGACACCGAGATCCGTTCTGAGCATTGGTCTCTTCGGTTAGGGCTTTTCTACCATTGCATCTCCCTCATTCATGTGGGAGATGTGCGGTCGCACCGTCGAGGAGTGTGCAGTTTTGTGTACCAGACTTCGCTATTTTCGCACTCCCTATCTCAGAGATTTTCATATTATGAACACGCGTTTACATTGGTTCAAGCAGAGGAGTGCTGCTTTGAGAGCCTCAAGCCGATATCGGCGGATCGAGTATGACCGTAGGCGTGTGGATGCTATTACGCAACGAGTGAACCTAGCCTCGGAAGAGGCTAATGAAGGGAGTGAGGAGTGATACTTTTCTGATAAGATACTCAAAACTTTGTAAATATGAACTGTTTCACACCACGTCTGGGCTAACTACTTTAGCCTGTATAGAGCCATCAATGTGTTTTTTGCACATATGATATGTTTCACACACGTTTGAGCTAACTACTTGAGCCTTTATAGAGTTCATCAGTGTTGTTTTTTGCACATATGAACTGTTTCACACACGTTTGGGCTAACTACTTGAGTCTTTATAGAGTCATCAATGTTGTTTAAAAAAATAGGTGAATATGTAGTTACTAAGGTGAACGTTAGGAATTCCTTGATAGTACGTAACTATAGACGATAGTCACTACCGCTGATGCCAACAACAACAAAAGTGGTGGACGTGGTTGGATGGGGTAGGGCGACGCTGGGTGGATAGGGATAAAGGGTGGCATTGATTTTTTTTATTAAACTGTATTATTTAAATATTAAATGCTATGTTAAATAGGAGTAATTAATGTGTGATCACTTCTTTGGAGTACTGAGTTTTGATGACAGTCCAGTCCCTGGGTACTCCACTAAATATTCCGAGTTTTGAGGACAATCCAGTACTTGGGTACTCCACCAATTGTATTTATATATCGAGTTTTGAGGACAATCCAATCTCTGAGTTATCCACCATTTTATATTCCTATGATCTACAACATATCATACTTAGATAGGCTCTATATCATAATCATACATCAAAATTAAACCAAGTCTTATAGCCTAAGCACAACAATCCTTGCAAAATCATGCAATAAATCACATTTAGGCAAAACAGGGTCAAACCGGCACCAGTTCAACCCATAACCGGCCCCGATTCAATTTATTGTAATTAATTCTCCAGCCCCGTACTCAAACCGGCACCGATTATAACCCAAACCGGCGTCGGTTGCTTGTGTAGCAACCGGTCAACGCTTCACTGACCGCCCAAACCGACTCTGATTGATCCAAAACTTAACTACAATGTGTATTAAGTCTTAAACGATTAATATATGCCATTTTGGCCATTTAAAACATCACATATTCTTTTATAATATTTTCATATCATTTTCATGCATATTTTTATAGCTTATTGCACATAAGTCTAATGACCTTGAATGATGACATGCTTAAACTCTTTTAAACATCATTATGAACACATATAACATTTACTTAGGTAATCTCATACTTAACCCAAGAATTATACGACATTAATAATAGAGTAGTTTATTATTATTATTATTATTATTATTATTATTATTATTATTATTATTATTATTATTATTATTATTATTATTATTATTATTATTATTATTATTATTATTATTATTATTATTATTATTATTATTATTATTATTATTATTATTATTATTATTATTATTATTATTATTATTATTATTATTATTATTATTATTATTATTATTATTATTATTATTATTATTATTATTATTATTATTATTATTATTATTATTATTATTATTATTATTATTATTATTATTATTATTATTATTATTATTATTATTATTATTATTATTATTATTATTATTATTATTATTATTATTATTATTATTATTATTATTATTATTATTATTATTATTATTATTATTATTATTATTATTATTATTATTATTATTATTATTATTATTATTATTATTATTATTATTATTATTATTATTATTATTATTATTATTATTATTATTATTATTATTATTATTATTATTATTATTATTATTATTATTATTATTATTATTATTATTATTATTATTATTATTATTATTATTATTATTATTATTATTACTATTATTATTATTATTATTATTATTATTATTTATTGTGGGACTCCTTTGTAATTATAACACTTGTTTTCCTATATATATCTGCCAGGGCTACCAATAAGGTTAAGCCTCGTATTATTTCTCACATGGTATCAGAGCCACAACCCTCTAAAAATCCCTGTTTTTTTTGACATGTTTGCGCTGATTCGTTCTTCTTCGATCGTAGCTAATTCTTCAATCGCAGACATGTCATCTGCGCCGACTTCCTCTGCGCCGGTCATCCCTACCGAAGCTGCAAGGACAGAGCCTGTTACTTTTGCCATATCTACAGCCCCAGTCTTCTCCTTTGTCGGGCCCTCTATTTCCGCACCAACAATGGCTGACAACTCTTCTCTTTTCACGGCTTCACCAGTGCTTTAATATGAGAATTGTTTTTTACTGATCATGGTATTATTTTTAAAAAATCTTGCCCTGAAACTCCGCATCAAAATGGCGTAGTTGAGTGCAAACACCATCATTTACTCGAGCTAGCGCGTACCATGCTCATTACCGCCAATTTGCCAGCTCAGTTTTGGGTAGATGTTGTTCTTGCTGCCACTTTTATTATTAATAGGTTGCCCTCTCCTACTCTACATGGTCTCTCTCCATATGAAAAACTTTTTCATTTGAAACCCGATTTATCAGTAATGCGTGCGTTTGGGTGTGTGTGTTTCCCTAATTTCAATGCATCTTCGGCAAATAAACTTTTACCGCGTTCTGTTCAATGTGTTTTCTTAGGATATGCATCTGAATATAAAGGCTACCGTCGTTTTGATCCTATTTCTAGGAAGATTTACATCAGTAGGAATGTCCGCTTTCTAGAAAATATTTTTCCTCATGCTGATTTAATACGTCCCACGATGTCCCTGTCTACTGATTTTACCTTATCTGCACCTTTGGTTCCTCTTGTCACCCGTGACCAGCCCCTTTCTTCTCCTCTAGGAGCCAGTTTTCTCCCAAATTCACTGCTGCCAACCCCATCCGTTACAGACCATCCTTTACCTGACATCTAATATCCTATCTTGCCTACCTCTCCTACGGCCAGCAACCAAACAAGTCCAGTTTCATGCCTCACACCACCCATAACTCCACTTTCTTCAAGTAACATGCCCCACACCACAAATAATTCCAGCCCTCCACACTCACTCACTCACTAAGCTGACACATCAGCCCACTCCAACACCAACTTAGCCGACACATCAGTCCACTCTCTACCCGAGACTTCAGCCTCAAACCCTTCATCCGCCTAGGTTGCCTCCCTTTCCAACACCCAAACTGACGTCGTCACTGCTTCCAGCTCCTACGCCCAGATCCTTAACATTCACTCGATGCAAACCCGGTCAAAATCCGGGATTTTTAAACCCAAAACTATTTTTAATTTAAACACAGTTATTAGCACGCTTGATCCCACCTATTTTTCCGTTGCTAATAAACATCTTAAGTGGAGAGCCGCTATGGCAGTGGAATTTAATGCTCTTATCTCTAATCATACATGGGACTTGGTACCGTTTGATGCTAGAAAGAATGTAGTTGGGTCAAAATGGATTTATAAGACTAAGTATTTGGCTGATGGGTTTGTGGAAATATATAAAGCACGATTGGTTGCTCATGGGTTTAATAAGTAGACCGATATTGATTTCACTGAAACATTTAGTCATGTGGTTAAACCCATTACTGTCTGTCTTGTTCTCACCTTGGCTGTGTCCTTTGGTTGGCCTATTCTCCAACTTGATGTAAAAATTGTTTTTCTTCATGGTCATCTAACTGAGGAAATATATATGCGTCAACCGCCTGGTTTTGTTCATCCTCAATTTCCCCATCACTTGTGTCGGCTTCGTAAAGCCATCATCG
The DNA here is from genome assembly GCA_945859915.1 of Cuscuta epithymum. NCBI lineage: Eukaryota > Viridiplantae > Streptophyta > Magnoliopsida > Solanales > Convolvulaceae > Cuscuta > Cuscuta epithymum. The sequence goes on from CAMAPF010001079.1 coordinate 1,312,646, forward strand.
TTGTAGTAGTTTTCTTCTCTCTCATGGTTTTGTTTGCAGCCGGTCTGATAATCCCTTGTTTATTTGTCGGCGACATTCAGATATTCTCTACCTTTTGCTTTATGTGGATGATATTATTGTTACAAGTAATTCCTTGAGATTAGTCACTCATTTTTATTATCTCTGTTAACCAAGTGTTTTGCTATGAAGGATTTAGGCGATTTGCATTTTTTCTGGGTGTTCATGCATCTCGTACTTCATCTAGATTATTTCTTTCTTTCTCAACATACGTATCTATCTGATCTACTTCATCGTTTTCATCTTCATACTTTAAAACATGTTCGCTCTCCTCTTCCTAGCCGTACTAGACTTTCCCTCACTGATGGAGAGCTTCTAGCTGATGCCACGGAGTACAAGAGTATGGTAGGTGTCTTACAGACTTTGACTAGATCGGATATTACTTTGATGTACACTTGGTTACTCAATTTATGCATGCTCCCCGTACTTCACATATGTTGGCTGTTAAGCATTTTTTCAAGTATCTTCAGAGCACTTCTACTCATGGTTTATTTCTCCAGTCCGCTCGCGGTAATACAGCAGTGATTGCTTACTCTGATGCGGATTGTCCTGGTTGCCCTGACACAAGCAGGTCTACCTCTGGATATGCAATTTTTCTAGGACCAAATCTCATCTCTTGGCGGTCCAAGAAGCAGCCCACTGTCTCTCGCTCTTCTACTGAAGCTGAATATCGAGCCATCGCCTTTACAGTTCAGGATACTCTTCACATTCGTTAAGTCTTGTTCGAGTTGGATTTTCTGGTTCAAGTACCTACTACATTGTTTTGTGATAATGTCTCTGCATCGTATCACTCAGTTAATCATATCCATCATGTGAGAAGTAAGCACATTAATATTGATTATCATTTTGTTCGTGAGCGGGTGGCACATGGAGATCATCAAGTTTAATATGTTCATACACAGGCTCAGCTGGCAGATATTTTTACCAAGTGTTTATCTCCACAGCAATTTACTCTTCTTCGAGAAAATCTGCACATTGTTTCCCTTGCACAGATTGAGGGGGTGTAATAGAGTAGTTTATTATTATTATTTATTGTGGGACTCCTTTGTAATTATAACACTTGTTTTCCTATATATATCTGCCATGGCTACCAATAAGGTTACACCTGGTATTATTTCTCACAATTAAGTTGTCAACTCACCTTGAATGAGCTTTAAGAAGTTCCATCCTTATCGATTGAACTCCGACGAAAGTCCGGCGAGCTTTGAAGAACTCCGGCGGTATCTTCGGTGACTCTTTCAATTTCGTGAAAGCTCTAGTAACACCTTAGACAACTTCCTAACAAGGTTTTAAGTCCATTCTTGGACTTAGAACCACCTTCCAATCTCTCATTCTACACTTCTAACATGTAGAACAATCATAGGGGTCCTTCATATGGTATATGAGTCATATGATATGTGAAGAGAGGAGAGAAAGTCATTATAGGATCATTACCTTCCTATTTGCACTATTCACATATTCTACTTTGACTATATATTATTTATTACGGAGTAATGTATTATGACTTAAAATTTTAAAAATATTCTTAAACTCTTCTCATTTTAAATTTTCAAAATCTGAATTATTTATTTATTTTTATTAATAAGGAATGAAAGATGTTAATGGTCAAACTTGTATGTTGACAGTCATGAAAAGTGGACCATTGCAATTAAAAAAGAACGGAGGAAGTACTACGTACTCCGTATACATTTAGTCATTCATATAGCAGTACGTATACAATAATTTATGATAAAATTCCACTATCAGGGCCGGCCCAGGGCATGACTGCCCAGTGCGACCGCACAGGGCCCGGATTTTTGAAGGGCCCAAAAAAAAATTAGTATTACGCCCCAGCCCAAAATCCCCTGCGTAAATGTAAATATGCTTGAAAAATGTCTCTTTTTAAATAAATTGTAAGTTATTAATGACTATTTTTATCATTACATTTATTCGTAAGTTGTATTTTAAGACAATTTGCTTGTGTTGCAACTTGAAAAAAGGCCCAAATTTTATTCTCGCACAGGGTCTACATTTCTTCGGGACCGGCCCTGTCCACTATATTACTCTTCTAAGAGTTATGGACAAAAATATGACTTGGTAACTTTTGGTTACTATAATTATGTTCAAAGTTACTCTTACATAACGCTAATATTTCTCATTTGGCTTTTGGGTTTTAACGAAATTTCAATAATATTTCTCATTTGGCTTTTGGGTTTTAACGAAATTTCAAATTTTGTTAGCAAAGGTCATTTTTATCTGTGAACATGAGAATATGAGATGCGTAATTAAACACGTAATTTATCATAGTTTTTTTTAATGCAAAGGCTTGATCTAACGCCTCCACATGGTTTAGCAAGCTTTCTTTAGGACGCTCGATCTGTGCGTTATTTACTTCGATTAACATTGTCTTGGTGATGGAATGTGTAGTCATAAATGTTAATTTGTCGTCTTTTATCATTATTTAATTAATTAACTATTGCATTGGGTCACATTTTATTGATTAAATATAAAGATTCTCTTCTCCCAAAATCAATTATCGGATAGCTTAATATTAGAAAGTCAACATCCATCTAGAATGTTATGAAGACTATAATGTAATGTCCGTATCATTCTTCTCTATCGACTATGGCCGGGTCTATGGCAAACACGGCTTCTTGTTTGTTCATCTTATGTTTGAGTATCTTTCATATTTATCTTATTATTCAAACTTTACCAATCTAACATCAATCATATAAAACTAGTTTTCATAATAATTGTGACAGTTTCAAATCTCAACTGTATGCTCTAATGCCTCAATATTTATCATGTTAGTGTATTCTCGAATCTAGATGTATCAGATATTGATACTCAACTATTGACCTATGCCTCACACATTCATGCCCAATTGTTAATCTTACATTGCAAAATCCATCTTGACAATTACCTGTGAACTTCACGTTGGACAAAAATATGAGCATTTCTTGCGGTGGACTAAAAAGGGACTAAAAAGGGAGATGTTGCCGGAACTACCCCCTGAAATGTTTTCAGCCTAAAGCCCCCAACGCTTAACATGATTTTGGTCATCGTCTTTCATCCCCCTTTTCCGAAGAAATTGAACCTCTTGCGAGTATTATATATGTATAATTCATGTCTATGTAACATTATTTTAAAATATTTGAATTAATCAAATAATAATGTCCCATAAGTGTGGTGCAATGATGGCGGATATTGTAACGGTTTCCGTTACAAGAGCCACCTTGATGGTAGGTGGCTATATAAGTGCTCCATGGTCCTCTCACTCCTCCTATCACAACATACATTCACATGTATGCTTAGCTCCATATCCGAATAGGCTCTAAGCAATATACACCATCTAGAGTGAGGAGTGAAGTGGGAGACGAAAAGGATTTCCGGTGTTCTTCCACGTTCTTCGACCGTTCATCAACAATATGGCTGGAGGTTAGCGATCCTATTATTTCCGCTGCGTTGTTATAATTTTAGGCTAACATTTGGTATCAGAGCCTGTTTAATCTCTGCCTATTTGTTGTATGAACATCATGAATTTTATATGAACATTCGGTATATACATGTTCATATATGTGTTCATCACATCACACACATATATGTTTTGTTCGTATATATTATATATAAATATATATATGTGTATATGTTTAACATGATTTCCATGTCATATGCATGAATTGAACCATATGTGTGTGCTCATGTATATTCGTATGTGTTCATATGGAAGCATGGATTTTTGTGTGTGTTCGTATGACATATGTATGTATATTTGTGTCATATAATTTTATGTATGATTTTATATATAATCGTATGTCCTATAATCATACATATATGTTGTCCGAAAATTATATAATAATTGTTCGGAAATCATATGAGTTTATGAATTTGAATTGTTATATGAATATATATATATATTTAATTTTGAGAGATATATGCATATGATTTTCTCAAGTTCATATGTTAACCTTTTAAATTCCTATCATTATGTTTGATGGAATGGTTATGGTGACATTTAATTCTTGAATTTAAGTGTTTTAAATTTATGAAATATATATATGCATGTATATGAACCGTGTGTATATACATGTGCTTCGCAATGTTTTGTGATTCTTCTATCCGTTTATAATTCGGAAAATATTAAAACGGATGGCTAATTAATAATTTTTTGATATATTTTACATACATACATATGGCGTTTCTACATGTATATATGAAATTGAACATGTAGTATTTTGTATCTATGATTGGTATTTGTATGTGTGGAGGAGATACTATCGGATATGGTGGCCGCCGGTTGATGTAGCACCATAGGGTGCTACGGCGGTAGTGCATGAGAGTTTTGATGCGCCTTCATAAGGAACGCCATGACTCTTTTTATGTTTTCCGAATTTCTCCATGAAGTTATAGAATAAGTTTTGGACTTATTACTATATTTGGGATCCACTTTGAATGAATTCAATTGTGCTATTTTAATTTGGATAAATTAATTTGGATTTTGGAATAATTTAATTCTTTTTCCAGCACATTTATTTTAATTATTACGTGATGCATTGATTTTAATTTTTATGCATTGCATTGAAATTGTGCATTGAAACTGTGCACTATATTAATGCCTTTAATGCGTAATATTGAAGTATTTAGTGCATAACGTATAATTAATATCTTTGATGCGTAACGTATTATTAATGCCTTCAAATGCGTAATGTCTTAAATTAATGCCTTGAATGCATAACGTCGGGAATCAATCCACATATTATTCCCATTAAAGTTGAACTTATGCATAATTGTAATTGACATAGTGCCTAAAATTTAAGCACATTAAGTAAATAAAGTTCTCATTCCGTTACCTTTAAAGTTTTTCCCATGAATAAATTATTTGTGGTAGTACCCAAACAACAATTAACGTGAGAGGTTTAATCGGGGAAATTCTTGGGAAGTACATACTAGTTACGCTTCAATTTTGATACTAGTTTTCCTTGAATTGTTAATTTGTCTAAAGAATTATTTTTTAATAAATCCTAGCCCCGTCCGACTATCCTGGGAGCATATTTGGGGATTGTCCATCACGAATGTTGTTTTAAGCTTTAAAGGATTGCCTTTGTGATAATATAATTTTATTAATTTTGGAGTAGCCACAACATCCTTAATTAATTAAAATTATATATTAAGAAACCTTTGGCGAAAATCACACTAAAGTTAGGCATAAAATTTGTAATTAATTGTACGCAATATGACACAATTTATCCCACAGGAAATTTGTTGTATTTTGTATGATTAATTAGGATAAAATATCGGACTATGGTCATAATTTATCCCACAGGAAATTATGATTCGGAATATAGTTTGATATGTTTATCGGTATGGGTACAAAATTATTTAAGACTCATGCATAAGAATTTAGCCCACAGGCAATTTTTATGGCGGTTGAGTCATCATGGTGCATTATTTACATTGGTAATTCATGCAATTCAGTTATATATGTACCTCAAAACTAACACAAGCTATATATGGACCTTTTCAGCTTCTCAACCCATTACTCATTCCGAATTTTCGTTAGGCCTTGAAATTCCCGAACTAACTGGTGACAACTATAAGGTTTGGAGAGAAAGAGTTCTCCTACACTTAGGTTGCATGGACATTGATTATGCTATTAGGAAGGATGAACCGCCCGCCATTAATGCACAAAGTACTCCGGCTGAAATTGCGCTATATGAGCGATAGGAGAGATCCAATCGGCTCAGCGTAATGTTTATAAAAACTAAAATTTCAGCTGGAATTCGTGGCTCGGTTGATCAGCATAAGAATGTCAATGACTTGCTTAAGGCTATTGATGATCAATTTGTCACTTCGGAAAAGGCCTTAGCAAGTACCTTAATCATGAAATTCTCCTCACTCCGTCTCACAACCGTTAAGGGTGTGCGAGAGCACATCATGAAGATGCGGGACATAGCGGCTCAATTGCAAAATTTGGAGGTAACAATGTCGGAGGCGTTCTTGGTGCACTTCATTCTGAATACCCTTCCTCACCACTATGGGCCATTTAAAATCTCTTATAACACACATAAGGATAAGTGGTCAATTAATGAACTAATGACCATGTGTGTGCAAGAAGAAGAAAAGCTCATAATGGAGTTGGGTGAAAGTGTCATGCTAGCTACAACCTTAGCCAAGAACAAATTTGACAAGTCTCGTACAACCACCTCTAAAGCTAAGGGTAAAGGTAAAATACCACCCAAGGCTGACATTAAGAAGGTACATAAGTGTTATTTCTGTAAAAAGAAAGGACACATGAAGAAAGATTGTGCCAAGTTCAAGAAGTGGTTGGAGAATAAAGGTATTTTATCCTCCTTTGTTTGTCATGAATCCAATATGTGTGATGTTAACACTAATTCATGGTGGATTGATTCTGGTTCTACAATCCACGTTGCAAACTCTTTACAGGGTATGCAGAATCTAAGGAAGCCAGTGGGAAGTGAGCAAAGCATCTTATCCGGAAACAAGATGGGCTCACATGTGGAAGCCATTGGAACATGCACCTTAATTTTAAGTAGTGGCTTTGTTTTAACTTTGGAAAAGACTTTTTATGTACCAAATTTTTCACGAAACTTGATTTCAATTTCAAGACTAGTACCATTCGGTTTTTCCTTCAATTTCAAGAATAAAGTTATTGATTTATTCAATAAATCTACTTTTGTTGGAAAAGGTACTTTGTCTGATGGTCTTTACCGTATTGATTTGCAAAATGATGCCACACTTAATTCATTTCATGTGCATACTGGCTCCAAAAGACCCAGTGTTGACGAGAATTCCTCTATGTTATGGCACCGAAGATTGGGTCACATCTCCATTGAAAGAATTAAGCGATTAGTTAATGATGGGGTACTTAGTACTCTTGATTTTTCTGATTTTGAAACTTGTGTAGATTGCATTAAGGGTAAGCAAACAAACAAGTTTAAAAAGGGTGCCAATAGGAGTTCAAGTATATTGGAAATCATACATACTGATATATGTTGTCCAGAAATGGACATGCCGGGTCAGAAATATTTTATCACCTTTATTGACGATTACTCTCGGTATACCTATGTGTATTTGCTTCAAAATAAGTATGAAGCATTGGATGCCTTCAAGTCTTTTAAGGCTGAAGTTGAGAATCAATGTGGGAAGCGAATACAAATAGTTAGATCCGATAGAGGTGGTGAATATTATGTAGATACACTGAAAATGGACAAGCACCTAGTGCGTTTGCTAAGTTTCTTCAAGAACATGGGATTGTTGCCCAATACACCATGCCTGGGTCTCCGGACCAAAATGGTGTTGCGGCGGAAAGGAGAAACAGAACGCTTATTGACATGGTGCGGAGTATGCTTAGCAACTCCAATCTTCCTAAGTTTTTGTGGGCTGAAGCACTAAAGACGGCAACGTATATTTTGAACCGAGTTCCAACCAAGGCTGTCCCTAAAACACCTTTTGAGTTATTCAAAGGTTGGAAACCGAGTTTGAAACATATGCGTATTTGGGGATGCCCGTCTGAAGTGAGAATTTATAACCCACATGAGAAGAAATTGGACCCAAGGACTATTAGTGGTTTCTTTATTGGATACGCACAGTCCTCTAAGGGTTACAAGTTTTATTGTCCATCTCATACGACTAGGATTGTGGAATCAAGAAATGCAAAATTTCTTGAGAATGACGTAGTTAGTGGGAGAGATCGGTTCAGGGATTTAATTCCTGTTCATGATCATATGGAATCCCAACCTTCCACGTCATCACAGAGGTTGATTATTGTACACAGTACCCCTCAAGATCAAATTGGTACTGATCAATCTAATATTCCACAATATGCTGGAAATATTCCAGTGGATCCACCTATTCAGGATAATCAAATTCCTGAGGAGGTTGTTGAACCGGAAGATCCTCATGGAGATGATGGTTTAGCATTAAGAAGATCTACTCGAGTTAGAAAGCCAGCAATTTCTAGCGATTATGAAGTGTATTTGCAAGAAACTGACATTGGAGCCGAAAATGATCCTGAAACGTTTTCACAAGCCATGAGTAGCCCGGAGTCCGATTTATAGCACAAAACTATGAAGGAAGAAATGGACTCCATGAAGAGTAACAAAGTCTGGGATCTAATAGAGTTGCCTAATGGGGCCAAGGCTGTTGGCTGTAAATGGGTCTATAAGACCAAAAGAGATTCATTAGGCAACATTGATAGATATAAAGCAAGACTTGTTGCTAAAGGCTTTACTCAAATCGAAGGAATTGACTACAAGGAGACATTCTCTCCTGTTTCTAAGAAAGATTCCCTTCGTGTGATTTTAGCTTTAGTTGCACATTTCAATCTTGAATTGCAACAAATGGATGTGAAAACAGCATTTCTTAATGGTGATCTAGAAGAAGAGGTTTACATGAAACAACCTGAAGGTTTTTCTTCTAGTCATGGTGAGCATTTAGTTTGCAAGCTTAATAAATCCATTTACGGTTTAAAACAAGCCTCCCGACAATGGTATCTTAAGTTCGATGGGATAATTTCTTCATTTGGCTTTGTTGAAAGTCCCATGGATCATTGTATATTCCAGAAGGTTAGTGGGAGTAACATTTGTTTTCTTGTTTTATATGTGGATGACATTTTGCTCGCAACAAATGATAAGGGGATGCTACATGAAGTGAAACAATTTCTCTTTAAAAACTTTGATATGAAGGATATGGGTGAGACATCTTTTGTCATTGGCATAAAGATTCATAGGGATAGATCTCTTGGTGTTCTGGGTCTATCACAAGAAACCTATATCAACAAAGTTTTAGAGAGGTTTCGGATGAAGGATTGTTCACCGAGTGTTGCTCCCATAGTGAGAGGAGATAAATTCAGTTTGGACCAATGTCCAAAGAATGATTTTGAAAGAAAATCCATGCATAATATCCCATATGCGTCGGCAGTTGGTTGCTTGGGATATATCCAGGTTTGTACTAGGCCGGATATTTCCTTTGCTGTCGGGATGTTGGGCCGCTACCAGAGTAATCCAGGTCTGGACCACTGGAGAGCTGCTAAGAAGGTCATGAGGTATCTTAAGGGAACAATTGATTACAAGCTTGTGTATAGAAGAACTGACAACTTGGAAGTTGTGGGTTATTCTGACTCGGACTACGCCGGTTGTGTTGATTCAAGGAAATCGACTTCGGGATATATTTTTATCATGGCCGGTGGAGCTGTTTCTTGGAAGAGCGCCAAACAAACTTCGGTCGCTACTTCTACTATGGAGGCCGAGCTCATTTCTTGTTTTGAGGCTACATCGCAAGGTGTATGGCTTAAGAATTTCATTTCTGGGCTTAGAGTTATGGACTCAATATCTAGGCCATTAAAGATTTATTGTGACAACTCTGCTGCGGTCTTCCTATCAAAGAATGACAAAAGTGGGAGTCGAATTAAGCATATCGACACCAAATATTTGTCTATAAGGGAGCGCGTCAAAAATAAGATAGTGGTCATTGAGCACATTAGCACAGAGTTGATGATTGCTGATCCTTTGACTAAAGGCATGCCACCATTCAAATTCAAGGATCATGTGTCGAATATGGGACTTTGTTCCAATTTGTATTAATACATTCAGTTATTTACGAAATCCTTATGCATTAAGACATTTTTCTCATTAAGATGTGCACACTTCATTATGTTGAGAAAAATGTACCATTATTTTTGGACCAGCAATAAACATAAGGTTTATTCATTAAGTTTTGCCATAACTTAAGGGGCAACATACATTGTGATCACTAGTGGTACTACTCAAGCTGAGAGGACGTAACACTATGGTTCATGTCTTTTGTTTCTTAAGGTTATCCATTGCACCAAGTGGGAGAATGTAACATTATTTTGAAATATTTGAATTAATCAAATAATAATGTCCCATAAGTGTGGTGCAATGATGGCGGATATTGTAACGGTTTCCGTTACAAGAGCCACCTTGATGGTAGGTGGCTATATAAGTGCTCCATGGTCCTCCCACTCCTCCTATCACAACATACATTCACATGTATGCTTAGCTCCATATCCGAATAGGCTCTAAGCAATATACACCATCTAGAGTGAGGAGTGAAGTGGGAGACGAAAAGGATTTCCGGTGTTCTTCCACGTTCTTCGACCGTTCATCAACAATATGGCTGGAGGTTAGCGATCCTATTATTTCCGCTGCGTTGTTATGATTTTAGGCTAACAGTCTAAACTATTACTTCGTAAATTTTATGACATTGCTATTCACACTTGTTATTTTAATTAAGAACATTGAAATTATGTACATTACAAAAAAACACGGATTTTGTCACGGATTTCGTCCGTGACAAGTTTGTCATGGATTTTGTCACGAATATATCTCACACGTCACCAAAAAAAATTGTCGCGGAAAAATTCATGACAAAATCCGTGACAACAGTTTGTCACGGATTTTGTCCGTGACAAAAAGGTTCCCGCAATGGAAACTTATTCCGGCTTGAATTTATTTTATTCCGTCTATTTGTCAGTTATCACAGACCGGATCCATGACAAACTCCATGACAAATCTCAATAACTGATATTTTCAATGGTCCCCAAATTAATGTTGTACGGAAAGTCTTTGTCACGGATGGGTCCGTGATAAAATCCGTGACAAATCTCAATAATTGATATTTTCAACGGTCATCGAATTAATGTTGTACGGAAAGGGTTTGTCATGGAAAAATACGACCGTATGAATGTTTTTGTGTGCAAATTACGACCTCATATATATACTTTTATCACTTACAAATATACCACGTACAGGAATCTATATTTTCCAAATTTGTTGCATTGGTGTTCTCATATCCACTTATCTAGTTATCTGGGTAGCATATACTACGGCATATGTGATTTGTGGTTAATAGTTACCAATAAACTAAATACGTAGCATGAATTATAGGAGTTGTTTCAAAGGCGTTTATCAATTACGTTACTTGAACTTTGTTTTGTCATCACAATACCAACCAAACACATAGGCTAGATATAATTAGAATAAACGTAGTATATGTATTCCATTTTATAACAATGTGTTTAAAGGGTTTGTTAGTGTCTTAAATATTTGCAAGGTATCACACATTGACACCCATGTGGGAAATCTGTCTAAACTTGAAATTAGACACGAATTGAATCACACGATCAAGCTAAGTCCAAATAATTTAATGTCTTCTTACTTGAATGAGTTGACTCACGTGCGAGAGATGGACGGCATATAGACCAGATGATAAAAGAATGGAAAAACCAGGATAGATATATATAAGGGTAAGTTAAGGCAGTAGAGAACATTTGAAGTATTACATTAAAATTTATACTCCTTCCGTCCCATTTATTTTGTCCCGTTTTACCTTTTCGGGAAGTCCCACTTATATTGTCCCATACCATATTTGGCAAAGTTTGTGTGGCTCTAAATCATTCTTACTTTATTCTTACTTTATTCTTACTTTATCAATTAATATCAACCACACAAACCCACTTTTCTTAATAACTGTGCCACTCTCTTCCGAGACAATATAAATGGGACGGAGGGAGTAATGTGTTTGAGCATTGACCAGAAGTTCAAAACTGTCCAAGCGGTCGAGAGGCTAACTTCTAAACACTTGACACTTCTAAGTATTCAGCTTTTTCTAAAAAGGAAATAATTACTCCAAATAGGATGAAAAATGAACAAAGTATTATACACAAATGGGTGTACAAACCACTTCATAAAATAAAGATATTGGCATGAAGTCACGAACTTGGCAAAATTGATCAAGTTTGACACAAATTATAACATACTTTTGGCACGGTTCCATGTCAAATAGTTGGTGACAAAATGACATTGACATAGAATTGACGGATAAGTGCCAGTTCAATTCGAGTCTTTCGAAAAATTCGTGTCAAAGATCCATGTTAGAGTTGTGCCAAAGTCGTGACAATTTCGTTGTTGTTATTTTGTAGTGAATCATTTATTCTAAAAATTAGAGTTATTTTATTCCTATTAAAAGTATGATTTAACTTTCACAATTATGAGTAAATGGATATTCTCAGAAACAAAACATGCAGTGATGATTCTATATATACACTTCGTTCTTATTTTAGTCTTATTTATTTTCTAGTGTTTGCAAATGCATGCATTAAATAGTTACTCGCTATAAATAAGAAACTCGCTGTAATCATTCGACAACGTCAAGCAGATGCGTTGCAAAAGGACTTAATTACTAGCTTAAAGGCTCTCAGTAGCGGATTGGGAATTAAAAGAAAATGTATAGTGTCTAATGTTTGTATGTACAACAACAGTAAATCTACTTTAATTTCTTTTGGGTGTACCATGAGCGTGTAAGGATGTTTTTACTTGAACTACTGAAATATGTCCCAGTTAAGACCAGACCAAACTTAAATAGTTATAAAAATACAAAAAAAAACGGACCAGTTCAGACCAGACCAACAAATTACAGTCCAACTAAAAATATCCTAAATCTAATTAATCTAGTAAAAATATCATTAGAAGCTAAAGACATCTTCCGAATATGAGAAGTGATTGTAACCTTCGAAAATTTCAATTAAGAACATGGCCTATAGAAAACTAAAACATAGCCAAAAATAATAATAAAAAAAATAAAAAATAAAAAAAAAAAAATTGAAAAATTAAAAAAAAACTAAAACATAGCCAAGAAGCTAAATAACATATACAGATATACTCCGTACTACGGGTCTGTTTGCAACAGCTTCTGCTTTTTAAAAAGTTTTTTTTTAATGAAATGGGGAGAAGTGATTAAATAAAAGTTGATAGTGTTTGAGAAAAAAGTGATTTTGAAAAGTAAAAGTGGGTAGTGTTTGGTAAAATAAGTGTTTTTTGTGTAATAGAAAAAGTAAAAGCACTTTTGACGCGGAAGCCGAGAAAAATAAAAATTGTAGTGTTTGGGAAAATAAGTGTTTTTTTAAAGCCAAAAGGTGAGAAGTGCTTTTTTAAAAGCAGTTGCAAACCAACCCTACGTATGTCTTATTCTTGTTCTAGAATTGATAATATAGTTTTCGACATTTGAGTAGTGTCTATCTAGCACTCTAGCCCAGGGGCGGATCCATCTTATATTTAATGGGGGCACATGCCCCCAATGACTTTCCACTTTTTAGTAAAATTTTATTGTATTTTAAATATTTATTTATACAAATGAATTGGTGCCCCCAATAGAAATAAGGGAGGCACCCAATATACGAAGTATGTGGGACGGTCAACAACTCAACACTTTTTGTTACCTTCTTAATTGATAATTACATTTTTATGAATCCATTATCAGTTATTTATCTTTTTGTGGATCAGAGTTTTCAAATTTTAATTTGTAGAATTTCCTTATAATTTAACTTTGTGTGTTTTAAATGAGTTCGGTAGCATTCGTTGACAATTTAGTGGTGTGAGTTTGAGTTTTATATATTTTATGGGGAATGTATACTACTTTATTTTGTTGAATTAGAATATGAGGAGTGGCTTGGTGCAATTATTAGGAAAACGAAAATTGTATGATCATTATTATTGAATTTTAATAAAGTAATACTCGTAATAAATTGTGTTCATCAAATATTACCAAAAATGTTATTAGAAAACATTAACGAAACAGACAAGAAAATTAAAATTGGACAAAGGTGAAGGACGACATAGGTATTTTTTAATTATTGATTTTACCCGTTGCAACCCCTGCAGTAAAAGGAAACTTTTCTGCGTTAATATTGTTAAATCAAGTTTGCACAATAAATTAACGACCATATTTGAATGATTATTTCAAAACAAAAAACTCATCTATTTTGCTGATATTTGGTTATTTTATTGTTTAAAGTTAATTTCATATATATTTAATTCAAAATTTTCCTCTTTTCAAAAAAACAAATCAAAATTTCCCTAAACTTTCTTTATCCGTGCCCCCAATAGTTATAATTTCTAGATCCGCCCCTGGCTCTAGCCTACTCCTATGCGACTATGCCTTTTTATTCACATTGCATACGCCTTTAGTAGAGATGGGCATTTTTTGTGTTGCCAATTCAGATGACATTTTTAGGTTGTGTCGAGATGACATTTCTAACTAATAGGGAGTATTTTTCAGCAAGTCAATAAAATATCCACAAAACGACGTTTATTTTGCAATCTATATGACAATATTGCTTGATAATATGCGAAATAATGTATTACTGTAATTGATTTGGTGATCATAAGTTATCTCGATGATGATATTATGACTCGATAGTAACACTATAACAATGCCATCATGTGATGACATTGTTGTTTGAGGATGGCAATAGTCATTGAGTTGAATATCCAAAAAAAATCCGTTAAAAAGCATTTATAGATTCAATCATTTTTTACTCTTACAAGGTAAAACGTAAAAGTAATAGTCTATCTTTACTTTTTCATCATGTTGTAATCCTATTTGATGATTCTCTAATAAATTACCCTGTAATTAAGATGGAAGTCAAAATAAGTTTGTATGAAGTTTGCATAAAACAATTAGTAAAGGTAGCGGGCGAAGTAGTGTTTCTTTACCCCCTTGACCGTAGGTTGTAGCCTTTAGTTTATACGGGTGATGAAAACCCCTCATTAGCAGTGGCGGAACTAGCTCGCCAAATTTGGAGGGGCATATAACGAGAAAGAGAAGGTCTCCGATAGACATGCAAATTGATGCGGCCTTGAAATTCTAGTCTTTGACAAATCGGGCGGCCGCAAAAGGAAGTGCGAAGAGACTACAACATTGTGTATAGTGTATACTACTCCGTACTAATGTACCAAGCCGTTCACAAACATAAGTACTCTTGTTTTCTATACGCAATATTATTTTTCTAAAAGATAAAATTATTACAACACACAAAAAAAATATAAATTTTAGATTTTTTTAATAATAGATCTATCTACCTATATTCAGTATTTCAGTGTGATTTTTTTTGGTATCATAAATTTAAAGAATATGATAACAATAAAATACTTCGTACAAGGAAAGAATCTAACCTTACTCAAAAAATACAGGGCCTTAAATCTCAAACATTTCAAAGAAGTTTTTTTTTGTGATAAAAGAAGTTTTAAACTATCAAGTAATAATCACCAAAAAAAATTATCAAGTAATAATTAGATCATATCTGAAATTTTAAATCTTAATCATTTCAAAGAAGTTTTAACTGTTAATATATGAAGAAGTTTTAAATTATCAAGTAAAATCTGAAATTAAAATTATTCACGCCACTAAAGTAAACCTATGCTTACATAATACTCCTACGTACGTAGATATTGAGCTGGCCAAGGAATCTAGAGAAATTAGAGGCATTGGGAGGAAAATTAGTGGCATCCGTTGACTCATCTTTCACTGCCTATTACCACAAACGGACAAACCTGATATATATACATATATAATGAAGAAAAAGGAAAACACCGTAGGTGCACGAGCCCCTCCAAGCTCCAACGTAGTTCCGCCACTGCTAGTCATTAGGCATGGACTAAAACCGGGCCGCCCGACCCGTGAACCGGCCTGGCCCGGCACTGTTCTGGCCTGACCCGGCCCGGTGACCGGGCCATGGACCAGTCCAGGTGGACCGCACCATTCAGATTACCAAGCGGGCTCGGGTGCCCCAAAATTGGAACCGGTCCGGGCCTCAACCACTACAATTTAAAAAAATGTTTTTTTTTAAATTAAAATACCTCCTAGCCGTTGGGATTATTCACAAACGGCTCTATAGCCATTGGAGGCTGAGGAGGGGGAGGGGGGGGTCTGTTGAAGATGGAGCCTTGTTTTGAATGCAGGAGTATATACCCGACCGGGTATGAGGATGGTTTTGTTCGAATAACTCACTGGTTTCTATACTCGATCGAGTACAGGGCTTTACTCGATCGAGTACAGGGCTTTACTCGATCGAGTATGCGTGATGGCTTACCTGGGCAACACTCTGGTTTTTACACCCGATCGAGTACAGGGGTTTACTCGATCGGGTATGAGGAATTTCCTGACTCGGGCAGCATTCTGGAATACATACCTGATCGGGTACAGGGCTACACCCGATCGGGTATACAGGATCTTTTTAATTACAAGCTTAATTTTGGGCCTGCGGCTCTAATCATTGTTTAGGTTTTCTTAAACCTATTTAAACACATCTGATGTATCTAAAAACTCTGACGCCGATAATAATACATCCTCTCTCTCTCTCGTTCGCCGTGGACTAGCACAATAACTCCGATTGTGTGAACCACGTAAATTCTTGTGTTCTTACTCTTAATTTATCGTTTATCTTTGCCTAATCGTAACAAGTGGTATCAGAGCTATGGCTGACGAAGGGAAGGTTAAGATCGATAAATTTGATGGTCAAGATTTCGCTTTCTGGAAGATGCAGATCGAGGATTATCTCTACCAGAAGAAGCTTCATCTACCCTTGTCTGAGAACAAACCAGAATCGATGGCGGAGGCAGGGTGGAACTTGCTGGATCGATTGGCCCTTGGAGTGGTGAGGTGTCGTTGGCGAAAAACGTTGCTTATAACATCGTCAACGAGAAGACAACATTTGGACTACTCAAGGCGTTATCCAACATGTATGAGAAACCCTCAGTGGCCAACAAGGTTTTCTTAATCAGACAGTTGGTGAACACAAGGATGAAGGAAGGTGCATCCGTGACAGATCACATCAACGAGTTTAATTCAATCATATCCAGGTTAGGCTCGGTTGAGATCAAATTCGATGATGAAGTTCAATCATTACTTTTGTTATCATCTTTGCCCGATAGTTGGTCCGGTACAGTCACAGCGGTTAGTAGTTCGTCTGGAACCACTAAGCTTACCTTTGAAGGCATTCGTGACTGAATCCTTGGTGAGGATATCCGGAGGAGGAGTTCGGAGGATAGCTCCAACAGTTTGTTGAGTACTGAAGATAGGGGCAGAAAATCCACTAGAGGGGGTAACAAGAAAGGAAGATCAAAGTCGAGGAAGAGAGGTCAATCCAAGAACAGGAAGGACATCAATTGTTGGAATTGCAAGGAGAATGGACACTTCAGAAATCAGTGCCCAAAAGCTCCTGCAGACAAAGGCAAAAAGGAGGTGAACGTGGCAGAGGATTATGAAGATGTTCTAATTTACAGCGTTGAAAATTCAATTGAGTCCTGGATCATGGATTCAGGTGCGTCGTTTCATGCTTGTCATTGCAGGGATTTAATGAAAAATTTCAGGCCCTACAGCGGAAGAGTTCGTTTGGCGGATGACAAATCCCTGGAGATCACGGGTATTGGGGATGTTGATCTCAGTACCACTTTGGGTACAACCTGGAGGCTGAAAGATGTGAGGTATATTCCAGACCTGAAGAAGATGTTTATCTCAGTAGGACAACTTGATGAGGAAGGCCATAACGTTAGTTTTGGCAACAAGCAATGGAAGGTGACAAAGGGAAAGCTGGTCATTGCTCGTGGACAGAAGCATGGTACACTGTACATGGTTGAAGTGTCCACAGATGGAGCAAACGCAGCAGTTGAA
The DNA here is from genome assembly GCA_945859915.1 of Cuscuta epithymum. NCBI lineage: Eukaryota > Viridiplantae > Streptophyta > Magnoliopsida > Solanales > Convolvulaceae > Cuscuta > Cuscuta epithymum. Next base: position 1,330,172 of record CAMAPF010001079.1, read on the forward strand.
GATACAGGGGTCTCTACTTTGTGGCACCAAAGACTTGGGCACATAAGTGAGAACGGAATGAAGATGTTGTCTTCAAAGGGGAAAATCCCAGATTTGAAGAACTCAAAGTTGAGCTTTTGTGAGCCATGCGATCTTGGCAAACAAAAGAGGGTAACCTTTGTGAAGACAGGTAAACAACCCAAGATTGAGCGGCTGGAGTTGATTCATTCAGATGTCTACGGACCCACAAAGGTCTCTTCGATTGGAGGTTCCCGGTACTATGTTACATTCATTGATGACTCTACACGGAAGGTATGGGTTTATTTTCTTAAGAATAAATCTGATGTCTTTAACACTTTTAAGAAGTTCAAAGCTGCAGTTGAGAATGAAACAAATCTCAAGATTAAGTGTTTAAAGAGTGATAATGGGGGTGAGTACAGTAGCACAGAGTTTGTAGAGTATTGTGTTGAACAGGGGATCAGAATGCTGAAGACGGTTCCAGAAACACCACAGCAAAATGGTGTTGCAGAGAGGATGAACAGAACACTAAATGAGAGGGCCAGGAGCATGAGATTGCATGCAGGACTTCCCAAAATGTTCTGAGCCGATGCGGTGAACACAGCAGCGTACTTGATCAACAGAGGACCCTCATCTCCCATAGGTTTCAAAATTCCAGAAGAGGAATGGAAAGGTCGAGAGGTATCTCTTAATCACTTGAAAGTTTTTGGTTGTATTTCTTATGTCAAAGTTAGAGATGCAGATAGTGACAAGCTCGAGGCAAAGGCAAAGAAATGTATCTTTATTGGGTACGGGTTGGATGACATGGGCTACAGGTTCTGGGACAACCACAGCAAGAAGGTTATCAGAAGTAGAGATGTCACATTCAACGAGAATGCCCTATATAAAGATGGTCTTGCAGCAGATACGAGCAAAGGCAAACAACCAGAAATCAAACAGCAAGTGGTGTTTGATGGGATGACTGAAGATGACATAGCACAACCTGTTGGTTGTGATGAGATGGCTGGAGGCTCAGGGAGTAGTGGAAGCTCAGGAGATACAGGAATTTCTGAAGATAGTGGGAGTGATGAAGATAATGGGAGTTCAGAGGCAGCTACTCCTCACATTAGACAGTCCACCAGAAACAGAAGACCTCCTAACAGATATTCCCCTTCAACAAATTACCTATTGCTGACCGAGAATGGAGAACCAGAATCTTACTCAGAGGCGCTGACCATGAAAGATTCCATACAGTGGAAGAAGGCCATGGAGGATGAGTTAGACTCACTTGACAAGAACCAAACTTAGTCCTTAGTCAAGCTACCACCGGGAAAGAAAGCTTTGGAGAACAAGTGGGTGTTCAGAATCAAAGATGAAGCAGATGGCAGCAAAAGATACAAAGCAAGGCTAGTTGTCAAAGGGTTCCAACAGAAGAAGGGGGTTGATTACAATGAAATCTTCTCCCCAGTTGTGAAGATGACTACTATCAGGTTGATTCTTGGTATTGTTGCTGCTGAAAATTTGCATTTGGAGCAGCTGGATGTGAAGACTGCCTTTCTTCATGGCAACCTTGAAGAAGACATTTATATGGCTCAACAAGTAGGTTTCCCAGTGAGTGGCAACGAGAAGTTGGTTTGCAAACTCAAGAAAGGTCTATACGGACTGAAGCAAGCTCCTAGACAGTGGTACTTGAAGTTTGATAGTTTTATGCAGCGGAATGGGTACATTAGATGCAAGATGGACCATTGCTGTTGCTTGAAGAAATTCGAGTCATCATATATTATTCTTCTTTTGTATGTTGATGACATGTTGGTGGCTGGATCAAACATGCAGGAGATCAACAAGCTCAAGAAGAAGTTGTCCGAAGAATTTGAGATGAAGGATTTAAGGGAGGCGAGACAGATTCTTGGGATGAGCATAGTCAGAGACAAGGTGGAAGGTACTTTAAAGCTTTCACAGCAGAAGTACATTCAGAAAGTCCTTGAGAAGTTCAGAATGACGGATGCCAAACCAAGGAGTACACCGTTAGGGAGTCAGTTGAAACTCTGTAAGCAGCAGTCTCCAAAGACCAATGAAGACAAAGAAGAAATGGCTAAAATTCCTTATGCATCAGCCGTTGGCAGTTTGATGTACGCGATGGTGTCAACAAGGCCAGACATTGCTCATGCAGTGGGAGTTGTTAGCAGGTTCATGTCAAATCCAGGAAAGGAACATTGGGAAGGAGTCAAGTGGCTGTTACGCTACTTGAAAGGCACCTCTGAAACTGCTCTTTGTTTCAGGAGAAATGGTGTAATCCTAGAAGGATTTGCCGATGCTGATTTGGGGGGCTGTTATGATTCCGGGAAGAGCACTACGGGTTATGTGTTCACAATTGGATTTACAGCAATCAGTTGGATGTCTAGACTACAAAAGAGTGTGGCTCTTTCAACCACAGAAGCAGAGTATATGGCCCTTGCTGAAGCGGCCAAAGAGATGATTTGGTTGAAGAACTTTCTTTCGGAGTTGGGCATGAAGCAGGGGGATTGCGGTCTATACTGTGACAACCAGAGTGCTATTCATCTCGCGAAGAATCCAGTGTTTCACAGCAAAACGAAACACATCAAGATGCGATACCATTTCATCCGAGAGTTGATTGAAAATGGTATCATAAACTTGAAGAAGATCCTTGGTACAAAGAATCCAGCAGACATGCTATTGCTTACCAAGGTGGTGACAACGGAGAAGTTGAAGCTATGCATGGCTTCATCTGGCCTTCCAAATACTTGATGAGAAGTTTTGAACGAGAGAGAGATCAGGGGTTTTGCAGAGGATACATACTCTTGGATGGCAGATGACTGTTGAACAAGCCTCCAAGTGGGAGATTGTTGAAGATGGAGCCTTGTTTTGAATGCAGGAGTATATACCCGACCGGGTATATTGGATTACCCGACCGGGGTATGAGGATGGTTTTGTTCGAGTAACTCACTGGTTTCTATACTCGATCGAGTACAGGTCTTTACTCGATCGAGTATGCGTGATGGCTTATCTGGGCAACACTCTGGTTTTTACACCCGATCGAGTACAGGGGTTTACTCGATCGGGTATGAGGAATTTCCTGACTCGAGCAGCATTCTGGAATACATACCCGATCGGGTACAGGGCTACACCCGATCGGGTATACGGGATCTTTTTAATTACGAGCTTAATTTTGGGCCTGCGGCTCTAATCATTGTTTAGGTTTTCTTAAACCTATTTAAACACATCTGATGTATCTGAAAACTCTGACGCCGATAATAATACATCCTCTCTCTCTCGTTCTCCGTGGACTAGCACAATAACTCCGATTGTGTGAACCACGTAAATTCTTGTGTTCTTGCTCTTAATTTATCGTTTATCATTGCCTAATCGTAACAGGGTCATGGTGTTTTGGGGTGGGGGAGGGGGGGGAGGGGTGGGGTACAAAAATCCTATATATACTTCTATTTTCTATACAAACTTCTCCAACTCTTCCTACAATCCTACTCTCTATTCTCTAATACTCTTAAACATCTTCATCTTCATCTTCTCCAATTCTCTCTACATATATTATTTATAAAATTATTATATCTACTTATATACTTATTTATACAATTATTATATCTATTAATTATCTACTTATAAATACATATATTATATTACTAATATTTATTATCTACTTAAAATATACTTACTATCAACTTAATATCTACTTATTATCTACTTATTATCTACTTTTTATATTCTTGTTATTTACTTATATAGTTATATTTACATATTACATTTAGTTAATATATACTTATATATTTTAAAGTATTAAATATAAGTGTAGACAAATCTTCATGTCAGGCCGGCCTGTCGGGATGCTCTGTCCGGAAGAGCCCGTTTGGTCACCTTCCCGGTGGAATTTTTTGATGAAATTTTTTGAGCATGTTCCTCATCAAGTCTACATTTCAGCTCAAAATTTCAGCTCAAAATTCGATCGGGAAGGCATTCAAATCATTTTTTGAAGTTGACTGCGTCAAAGTATACATATAAAACTGCAGTCAACTTCAAAAAATGATTTGAATGTCTTCCCGATCGAATTTTGAGCTGAAATTTAGTATGGACAAACTAGACTTGATGAGCAACATGCTCAAAAAATTTCATCAAAAAATTCCACCGGGAAGGTGCCCAAACGGGCTCGGCCGGACGGAGCATCCCGTCAGGCCGGCCTGACAAGAAGACCACTTTATAAGTGTATTACTCATCTTATAGTAATATACTTATAGTTAATACACTATAAACATTATATTATTTATACAATTATTATATCTACTTATATACTTATTATCTACTATATATATATATATAGGGGAAAGATCAAGTACAAACTGTGTTTATTGTGCAAATGTTTGTACGATGCACCTTGACGTTATTTGCATTGCATATTGAGGTTCAAAGTGTTGCATATTATATAGTCATAAAATAGCAGTTGCATATTAACGTTCAACGAGTTGCACCCTAAAAAAGTTGGGTTTTATTACAAAAATGCCACCTTTCCTTTATATCCTTTAGATCAATTCATCAGATGGTCAAGATGAGTTTGTAGTTTGTAAATTAAGCAGACTTTGTATTTGATCTCTTCTCATCAGGCCGGCCTGACGGGCTGCCCCGTCCGGCCGAGCCCGTTTGGGAACCTTCCCGGTGGAATTTTTTTATGACATTTTTTGAGCATGTTCCTCATCAAGTCTAGTTTGTCCATACCAAATTTCAGCTCAAAATTCGATCGGGAAGGTCGTCAAATGATTTTTGCAAGTTAACTGGTCCGGAATATGTATTTTCCGGACCAGTTAACTTGCAAAAATCATTTGACGACTTTCCCGATCGAATTTTGAGCTGAAATTTGGTATGGACAAACTAGACTTGATGAGGAACATGCTCAAAAAATTTCATCAAAAAATTCCACCGGGAAGGTGCCCAAACGGGCTCGGCCGGACGGGGCAGCCCGTCAGGCCGGCCTGATGAGACGATTTCTCTCTCTCTCTCTCTCTCTCTCTCTCTCGCTCTCTCTCTCTCTCTCTCTATATATATATATATATATATATATATATATATATATATATATATATATATATATTAAATAGAAGTGTACTACTCATCTTATAATAGTATACTTATATATTATATATTAGTATACAATATATTATATATTAGTTACACTTTAATTAATAGTAATTAAATTCATCCTATTACTTATACACTCACACTCCCATTAATTAGTATACACATTCATACATTTTTTGTATTATTTACATTTTTAATAAATATTATTAGTTAAGTAGTTAATTGTTACATTTGTCATTAAATTATAAAACTAGTTAATTGCTACATTTGTCATTAAATTAGAGCTAGTTAATTGCTACATTTTTCATTAAATTACAAAACTAGTTAATTGTTACATTTGTCATTAAATTATAAAAATATTTATTTGTTACATTTTTCATTAAAGTATAAAACTAGTTAATTGTTACATTTGTCATTAAATTACTTGCTAGAGTATTAATTAATAGAGTATTAATTAAAATAGTTCGAATTTTAATTAAAATAGTTTTAATTGCTTGCTAGAATATTTTTATACTAGAGTAGTTCGAAACTTCGAACTTTATACTCCGTACTAATTAAAATAGTTCCAATTTTATACTAGCTAATTAAAGAAGCTAGAATATTAAAATAGTTCTAATTTTATAGTAATTAAAATAGTATAAAAAAGTAGTTTAAATTTTTATTTCAAAAAACAAAAGTAGTTCGAATTACTTGCTAGATTATTAATTAAAATAGTTTTAATTACTTGCTATCCTAGAATATTTTTATTTCACTTGTTAGAGTATTAATTAAAATAATTTTAATTACTTGCATTACTTTTGGTACTCATATTAATATATTTGTTGTTATTTAATATTTGTTTCATTTTTTAAGATGCAACGTGGTAGACATTCGGTTGATATGAGTAACCTCAGTCAAAACCGAAAGAAGGAGATTGGGAAGAATCATCCTCATTCGCGCAAAGGTAAAGGACATATCGGGTCTTCTTCTCAAAGCCGAGATGATTTTGAAACGGATTACCAACGGAGATATAGGTATGCGATGTCCCATGAGCAACTACAACACCTATTGGAGCAACATAATGGGCGCTTATCCAACAACAAGACATCCTAACCATTGACCAAGAAGAGCTCGAGGATGATGATGCCGAGGAGGACGATCCGACGATGAGGGTCACGGCGCTCCGGATGATGAGGAAGACATTGAGGACGAGGCTGGTTCATCCCAAACGGGTAAGAAAACTAAATCTCTCATGACGAAAAATAATTTAAAAAAAAAAGAAAGAAAGACAAAGCAACCGAGATATGGTACGCAACTTGCAACCATTGCGCTAAAGAGTATAACTTGGGAATTTCACAAGGATACGGGAGCGCAAGAAGGCATCTTAAGGCCGCGCACCCCCTGGAGTATGTGAAAATAGCGCCGCAAGGCATGGGGAAGCAAACTCAAATATCGAGGTTTGCAAATGGCCAACCCTTTGATAATTTCTCATATGATGACTCCAAACATTTGAGTGGTATGTCTAACTTAATTATTGAAGAAAGTTTGCCTTATCTTTTTTATGAAAGTCTTGCTTTAAGAGAATATGTTCATGGTACGTAGTTTAATTCCTCAATTTAGAAATTATAGTCGCAAAATGATTTTAAAAAAATTATAAGGCTTTATAATGCAGATAAAGCAAGATTACAAAATTTTTCGCAAACTTTAATGGGCGTGTTAGTATTTGTAGTGACATATGGGAGGATACGTATCATCATTTATATTATTTGGGTCTGACTGCACATTATATTGATGATGATTGGAAAATGCATAAACATGTTCTTGTTTTTCGTGAATTTAATGATCGACACACTGCTGATAATATTATCTTCTCATTGAGCATATTTTAATTGAGTATAATTTGATTGATAAGGTGTTTGATGTGGGTTTTTGTCACGCCCCGGACCTACCCGGACACGTCAACAACCCGCCGTACAATACGAATAGTCAACCAAAGTCAAACACATCCATATTATACAAAGCGTCTCGAATATCATTCACACATAAGTCATCCATAAACATACATAATAAGCAATTCAATACGCAACGGAAAACATAGTTTGAAATCAATGCCACATGGGGCAAACACGAGCACGCAGACTATAAAGTAAAATATCTATGAACAAATTTATTAATGTTTCAAACAGAATGGAGGAAGCACGAACCAAGTCTTCTCTCCGAGAAATCACTTGATCAACGAGCATAGGATGCAAGCTCTAGCCTCAACCTGAAATGGTGGTGGGACGCCCCCGAAGGGGTCAGTACTCTATAGGGCTATAAAGTACTGGTGTGGATGGCATCTAATAGATATACAACAAGTATTTCAAACACAAGACCCTCAAATAGGGTGATAGTACAATATGGTTGTAACCGTAAGTTACCCCGTTTGAAAATATACTTTATATAAAAGTCAAGTAGAGTATAAGCCACGACAACTCATAGAGTCCAACCCTAATACATGACATTGTATTCTAGAGCTCGACTCTATCACATCACCATACAATTCATGTCACTTGGGTCAATTTCCCTACTTTGCGTTCTAGAGCTCGGCTCTATTACATCACCGTGCAAGCCCTAGAGCTCGGCTCTAGTTATACAATACATAGACTACAAGTCTACCACCTTATCATTCATCCTAGAGCTCGGCTCTATTACATCACCATGCACTAAAGCCCAATTCCTAAACAAACCTATGCCTAGAATTGTCATATCAATAAACTACCTTGGGTCATCCTTAAAGACTGCTCATGACTTAACCTTAGCTTCATACTAAGTCATTATATACACTTGAAGTACATTCAAGTGTATTGCATACAATCCAATCCTTAGGATCAATTCTATCAACAATTTCCAATAATCACTAATTAGTATTTCAATACTATTTAGATTGTTGTTATCATACAAATATTCTCATTTTGAAATTCTCTACATATTTATACGTATGTAGCAGCAACTTAAGTATTCAATCTCAATACATAAATATTCATTTATGTATCCACATAATTCATAAATGAGTAAAATGCATATTTCACAAAATAGTTCATTTATAACTCATTTAATCTCATATTATTCATACAACCTCAAATCATTTCCAATTTCATTCTTTGGCAACTATATCAATATTTCATCAATATTTCATCAATATTTAATCATCATAATCCATGAAAAATTATGATTTAGGCATTTAGGTAATCTCATGCTTAACCTACAAGTTGTAAGCAATTATATGTCGATCATCACCTTAATTGAGCTTTAAACCTTTCCTTCTTGATTCAATGGTCAAAGATTCGGTCAAGGTGGATTAAGAACTGTTTCCTTGCTTAGAAATGAGTGTTAAACAGCCTCCTCAATGTGCTAGTTCAACCCCTAACCGTTGATACGAAAACAGCCCCTAGAATGGGTGTTTTCCGGCGAACTCGTTTCCTAGTTTTTCCGAGGTTTGCTCTAGGTTAGTATCTAACCTTTAAATCAATAAAATAATCTTATGAGGACATATTATACACTTGGAATAGTGTATAATAGTTCCACAAACCTTCATATCATATGGAAAATGAAAAAGAAGGGTTTGGGTTCAAACTCACTTTCAAGAGGTAAAATCGTTTCTGCGAGGTTGGGTTTTCCTTCGATGATTTGAAAGCCTTACACTACTCCTCTTGCTGCAAGCCAGACCGTCACAGATTCCTAGTCTTGAGAGCTTTCTTTTGGTATCTCACACGCCCTATTTGGTTGAGTATTGCTCGAGATATGAAGCAAACAAGTAACCTTACGCACTGGAAATTTACCCTGCGGACAGCTTGCTCTCTCCTTTGCTTTCTTGGTTATGTGGCTCTCTCCTTCTCTCTTATCTTTGGGAGTGCGAATGGGGGTTGTAGGAGTGTTATCTTGTCCCTCACCTAGCCTCAAAGGTCAATGGGTAAGAGTGGGTTGGCATGTGAGATGATGGAGCAAGATACTTTCAATCAAAATGGGGAGAGGGTCCATTTGGTTCCCAAATAATGTCTTGTTCAACCCCCCTCTCTTTTTGTCCGCCCCAAACATGAATTTTAACTCATTCTCTTCATTTTTCAGGTTCCATGCAGGTGTGGGGTAGTCTCCAAGTGATCCCAATTAATTTGGGGTTCAAAATATCTACTAATACTTCCAAAAATGGGAAGATGAGTCCTATTGTTTTATCTTTTGTCAAAAGATGTCTTTTCGTACTCATTCTAATTTATTTAGAACAAGTCAACTTCCTACATCATATTATTGATCTCCAATATGTGTAGGATCATACCAATAATTTACGTGATGGAAATAATAGAAGAAAACCTTACTCCTACTATTTAGCTCAATAATGTCAAAGATAGGAGCATAGATGTTTGTATTCTTCCCTAATCATCCTATCACTTATTTTGACATTATCATTCATATTACTAGATTTTCACCCGCGCGATGCGCGGGCTATTTATAAAATATAGTGATACGACAAACTACATAACTTATAAAAAATTTACCAAAAACTACATAACCTTGAAATCTTTTAGGTCTGCAGAGTTGAAGTATCACAAAAACGGGCACCCCTTCATTTTCCTTAATATAATCTTGATATTGGCTAATGTACTTATTCCATAAGACACAGCCTAGTCGGTTACCCCTGTTGTTTAAGGCCCATTAGTATTATACAAATATGCCACAAACGCCATAAGGGTTTTTAAAACGCCCAAAACTTACTCTGGGTCCGCCAAAGTTAGTTCCATATGCCTGTCTGTCTTACCGCTGGAAATGTGGGTCTGGACAACGCCCTTCCCGATCACCTTCCCGATAATATCTAAAACAGTGCAGTAAATACAAAGTGTTAGATCAGTTTGCCAAAATATTTTGAACAGTTGATTGTCTTAGTTTACCCACCAATGAGACTTTTGTCATTCACAACCCTTTGTGCGTGTAACATATCAAAAGGTTGGAAATCATAAACCATCATAGGCAGCACTGTCTTGGTATCCCTTATGAACTGAGTTTTAGAGATGAACTGAATTAGGTAAGGATGATCTGTGGTCTTCACTGTTTGGTAGTTGTCCAGCACTAAAAAATTTCTTATTGCATAGATGTTGTTTTCGGTTATCACAGGCCTGTACATTGCAATTTGTGGCCTCTTGATTATTGCATGAATTCGATCACCCTGTTTCACGCAAACAAAAGTAACATTAATAATTAAAGTTTTTAAAACCTACATAGTTGTGTGTTCAAAATAATATGTTCTACCTCAGCATCGTGCAAAACCATCTCTAGTGTTTCCCCTCCTTTCGAGTGAGGGGGAACTTCATATGCCCTTACCACTCTAACCTTTAGAGCCCAGGTTGTTTTGGTATGATCAATGTCCTTGATTAAAGACCACATCCCTGTCATTGTTCAATTTTCTTGATTGCTGCACGAAAACAAAATTGATGTTGCTTGGTGTGGTGTTTCGATCATCCCTGTGTGGTTATTTATAGGAGCTGGTGGGAGCATAATGTTAAGCAGTCTGGGTATTAACCAATGGTTAAACCCAGTCAATCTTACTTTGAGATCTTGTTGTACACAACGCATTTATTATTTTGTAGGCTCAAGAAATGTTATGGGTAACTTCATTTTGATTTGGAGGATGGAGGACGGCTAATTAAATGCTGCATTTAATGTTCTTAAGGCTCTAGGCTGCATAAGGATTTCATTTTTGATCTATAAGGTTTAAAGTACAACTAAAACCTTTTTTATATTCATAAACGGGACACTGTATTTATTGTTTGTGAGGCTCGAGATTTTATTAAGATTTTATTTATGATCTATAACTTTAAAAGTACCACCAAAACAATTGTTTATTTCGTAAAAGTACACTGCATTAATTGTTTGTGAGGCTCGAGATTGGCATTGTGTGGCTCCATTGTTCTTAAATTATTTTTTAATTCTAAAAGATGGCTGTATCAACTGATCCGGCTTGAGCCAGACAGTTGTAATATTAAATGCTGTTAACTGAGAACTGGGCCTCTACATCGACCCGTCTCTGCACCCATCTCAAACTTGACCCGGCCCATCAGTGTACAGTGTTTGGGCGGGAACACTGTACACTTTTTCCACTTGCTTTTGTATAATAGAAGATTGTACTACTAGCCGTGTGGTTACCCTCAAGTGGGCTTAGAACTCCACTCTTGAATACTTACTATTTTTAGCAGGTTGGGGCTAAAATAATGTTTGGGATGTCCAACCTTCAATAACTTGTCTTGAAAGGTTATGTAACATTATTTACAAAACATTGGGCTCTTATATCTAATAAGATGGCCCAATTAAATAGTGAAAGCCCATCGCTAATATACGAGCTCAAACGGTAAAATGATCAAACATGCATTACATAAAACATTAATCGTTTTACACTCGTTTGACAATAGGAAGTTCAATACATAAACTTTGAATTTTAAATTGAATTCCAAGGACGTTTGGGTGCGGTGTCACAATTTTGATAATGCTAGTAATAATACTGCTGCTATACCTAGATTGTGTGAATTATGTGGTTCTACTACTTTGATGGGTAGGTTTTTTCATCAACGATGTGCATGCCATATTCTTAATTTATGTGTTCAAGACGGTCTAACCGCGTTAGGACAGGCTATGGAGGTAGTCAAGGGGGGAATTAGACGTATTTGGGCTAGTGGTCAACTTAAATTACAATCGCAAAATTATTTGATAGAAAGACATGTCAAATATTGTGCTGTTACTAAAAATTTGTCTATTCGCTGGAATAGTACTTATAAGTTAATTAAAGTACTTGTTAGATTTAAAGAACATTTTCCTGCTTTTTTAAAAGAATATGCTAACTATATTATAAACCCAGCTGACATCGACACTTGCAAAAAAATTGTGAATGTTTTGGTTTTTTTAATGCAACTAAAACTTTTAGTCGTGTTTATAAACCTACTCCAAACCAATTTTTTCGTGAAACTGTTAATCTCGCCAGTGCTTTTAAAGAATTTTCGAACGCCCCTTAGGTTAATTATTTTTGTAAATTTATGAAGGAAAAGTTTTTAAAATATTATTATGCACATATTCCGCATATTTATGGTATTACATTTATTCTTGATCCTCGTTATAAACTTGGTACTTTGCAAGAATGTTTAGACTTCTATTATGCTTCTTTTTTTGGTGAATTCTCTATGTATGACGATAACCCCATAGATCCTAAACAAGAATACAACGAGGTTAGTAATTTATTTTATCAATTATTTAATGAGTTTCATGCACAATATGGCAACGCACCCCCTCTCCCGACACGAACATCTTCATCTGAAGAAAAATCACTTTTTAAATCTGCATTTGGCAATCTTATGAAAAAACAAACTCCTGGTGTTGAACAAAGCTCATTTAACGAGCTTTCTTTGTATTTAACATATCCTGTTGATTTTTAAGAAGGTGATGACTTTGACGTTCTAAAATGGTGGAAGGAAAAAGAAAGAATGTTCCTGGTTTTATCAAAGATGGCTAAGCAAGTGCTATCGATGCCGGTTTCAACAGTTGTCGTGGAACAAGAATTTAGTTCGGCCGGCAACATCCTAACGGAGTCTAGAACGAGATTGACCGCAAGCTCTCTTAAGACACTTGTATGCTACCACGATTGGTTGAAGGCCCAACGTAGGACTCAAGAACTTAACATCACCCCCACGCAACACTTTATGGATGAATCAACTGAGGGTGGCTTTAACTCTAGCGAAGATTCCAATTGATTAGTATTTTACTATTTATCACAAAATATATTTCATGTTTTAAATTTTTCCTCAATTCTCAATTGTAGACTTGTAGTTCATATTTCAATTAAATATATGTTCATTTTTTATATGTAGCACTTCTCAAATTAATTTATTATTTAAAAAAAAACTAATTGACCCGACCCGGCCCGCTGCCTAGGCGGGTGGCCCGGACCAGACCGGCACCGGCCAACATCCAGGCCGGTTCCGGGCCCCATAGAAAAAATTTTAGGCCCGGCTGGGCCGAGACCCGACCCTGACCCGGTCCATGGCTACCCCTCATACCTTAATGACCCTATCATCACTCAACAAACCATATTCTGCCATTGATCTCCACGAACGATGCAGCCAGTGACAGACATTGAAATACTAATCAGGAAGAGTAAAGGATTAGACAGAACATGCATAGTATACGAAAAAAAAGGTAACAGTTTTCTTTTTTTAATTTAACAGCATAAATATTATGTAGCAACAATTATTACATGTTCAAGGTTACTTCCAAATTCCAATACAATACTACGATAAGTAAAATTCACCATTTTGTTAAACGTTCTCTTAGCACACACCGAATAGACACGAGGGGAACACACATTATTCGACAACTTTAAGGCCAGCCTAAGGTACTGAGTATTTTATGTTACACTAAAGAAAGGGCACCCCAGCATAGTTAATTTATCTGTTAATGACAAACTTTGCCACTCTCCTCAAGAGCAGGAGAGAATTTCATCCATGGAGAGTGATCACTGCAGTCAACAGATTTCTTCAATCCCTTTGTATGTGTGGCTGCAAATTTCTCACCCCCAACCCTTTTTCTCTTCTTTTCTTTTATTAAAACACCAAACAACTTCAATGTCTCTTCCTTTTCGTCGTCATCATCATCATCCTCGTCCTCATCCTCACATGAATTTGTATCTGCTGAGATTGCTTGATTCATGATCGGTTCAGGTACAACCTTCACGTATTGAGATAGGAAAGCTGCCAGCTCATCACACTTCTTCTTGGTCTGAGCCAACTCAGAGCTAAGCATTTGGTTGTCTCTCTTAAGCCTCTCATTCTCATCCGTAAGTTCCAAGAACTGTTGTGATTTTCCAGGAGTTTCCACTGACCCAGGGTTCTTGGAGTCAGGTGATGAGGTGGAACTCGATCCTGGTGTCTCTTCGCCGGATGAGATCTCTGGCAATGGCGAGTTATCAGCTGCGGCGTCGTTCTTTTTTCCGGCGGCAGCTGATGTCACAGCTTTCCGACGCCGGATGTTGATGACCAGCTCTTTTTCTCCTCTTTTGAAATTCTCGTTTGCAAATTCCCATTTCTCGGGTATGGTCTTTCTGAACCCCTGAAGTACAACACATGAGGAGCATTTAGTTAGAGGGAACCACTCTAACTAACAACATCGCCCAAAAAGTGCCGCACTTGAGCACAAATAATGCTCCCTCTGTCCCATTTTGTTTACATTTTCACTATTTCCAAATTCTTCTCTGATTTTGTTTATTGAATTTTAAAATTTTCAAATTCAGCTTTTGTGGTTCAATAGAGCAGAAGTGTAGTTTTCAAATATCTAAGTTTTAATTATTAATACTAACTCAAATATTATTAAGGCTCATCTTTAATACCGGTCTACCACTTCAAGAGTCGAGACTCGTAATCTGAAGTAGCATGTTTGGTAGCTTATTTTCCTTCATCACAAGAATAAGCACAATAATAAGAATAAATAGCTCTTAACTCATTGTTTAAAATGGATTTTACAAATCCTTTTCCTTTCAGAGTATTCAACAGATTAAGCCTGGCAGCCATATCAGATGAACAAATCTTACCCAACATGATACATAAAACTCCAGTTTAATGATATGCATCCTACAACTTTCTATTACATATTCTGTAACTTTTCAGTTGGTTCATACGAAAGAAACAAATTATAGGGGAAAGAACTAAGAGAATTTGAGAAAACTTTGTTGTTTGGTGTCAAGAGAAATGGGGAGGAGAGAAATGAAAGTGGTGGGTCCTGCCTCCTTTTCATTTCTTCTCTTATGGAGAGAAAATGGAGAGATATTCATTCTCTATTTCAACCCACTTCTCTCTTACCAAACAAGATACAAAATCTACCCTATTTCTATGCGGATTCTCTTTTCTCCATCCCTTTCTCACCCATTTCAATCTTCATTATTTCTTCCCTAAACCAAACAAAGGTACTCAAATCCATGAGTGATTAGATAAAACGTATGCCAGGAGAGATTTAGCTAAATCTCTAACAGGCTAATATATACTCCGTCTTAAGATTTAACTAAACAAGGGTTTGATGGGATGGGACATTAACAACAATTGCTTACACCAAGCACCTACCTTAGGGTCTTTGTCTTAAGATGGGAATTAGTCATTTTTTAAGTTGAAAGTAATCCTTAATTCGTGCAGTGGAAATAGACTTTTCAACTCAATGCACTTGATAGAATGCCACACATCATGCTTGAATCAAACAATAGCATCATCTTATCACCAAAAAACAAATCAAGTCTAGTCATAAAAAAGAATCATGTTTGAAACTAATTGCAGAACATCAAGGACTAGTCATAATACCAGAAGTGATGAATCTATATTAAAAAAATTCTAAGATTGACTATCAAAGGAAAAATAAAATGCTGAGCAATCTGAAATAGATGGAATCAAGTGCTGAAAACATGAAGGACGGGTTTGCTTACATAGGTGTTGAGCTGGCGAACAAAGCTGGAGAAATTGTTATGCTTGAAATATTTGGGAAGCAAATCCTTGGAGAATTCAGCAGTTTTCCAAACGACGAAGGTGGAGCCGCTTTCGCTCCACGAAACCACGTCGTCGGTGGCCGGATCGTCCACCAGCTGGTAAGTTTTCACCAGAAATGGCGCCGGAGACGTCCTCTGCGACATCCTCCCACGGTCAACTCTAATCACTGAACGACTTTTTATTTGTTAAACTCGGAAATAGAACTATGAGTACTGCTAAACTAGGGATACGAGAATTGTATAAAACTGGCTACGATTCGGATTCTAATAGGAGCAACTGAAGAGAAGCAGAGCGGTGAGGAATTCCCAGTCCCAGCAGTAGAATCCGAAGAGGAAAACACAAGAGTGAACGACGCGTTTCTTGACGGCTATGGTGATCTTAGTTTCTTCCATTGGGTGCATCTACGACCATAACTGTTCCTCTGCTTCTTCTTCTTCTTCTTTTCTGGAATGCAAAAGGAAGGATGGAATATATATGACGATGGGATACCAGTTGGCAGAGAAGATTGGTTGATGGAATTGAAAGGTCAAAGAGGAGGAAAAAGAAACCATCAATTTTTGGGGAAGAAGAAAAAGGAGAACAAACGTGTAACAGTGATGAGAGAGGAAGAAAGAGTGGTCATGGGCTTCTAGAATTGTGGAGAAACTCCATTTTATTTTTTCTTTCGTTTGTCTTTCATTTCAAACAAGGCTGCCCACAAGCTACCCCACGCCTTTTGAAAAAAATACCCACTCATTATATGCACTCTACCAACTTTTAACATATCTTTGGAAATTATTGTCCAAAAATGTGGTTTGAACCTATGTTGTAAAAACCGGATCGGAGAGTGACCCGGTCACATGACTGGGTCACGGGTCAACCCGGACCCGGTAGGTCAACCCGGTCAACGCCGGAAAACCGGTCAATGATTATATGTCTATATAATAATAGTAAACATATAATTATATATAAAATTATAATAAAAATTAGTTATTATACATAATAATCAACTAACAATACTACTTATTAAGCATTTAATACACTCTCATAATATTTCAATGTATATTTTGATCTTATAAAAGTATATAATGATATTTTTATTTTTATTGTACATCTATAT
Organism: Cuscuta epithymum; assembly: GCA_945859915.1. Classification (NCBI taxonomy): domain Eukaryota; kingdom Viridiplantae; phylum Streptophyta; class Magnoliopsida; order Solanales; family Convolvulaceae; genus Cuscuta; species Cuscuta epithymum. The sequence continues at coordinate 1,346,864 of CAMAPF010001079.1, forward strand.
TATAATTTGGCATGATGTTCATTCTTAAATAAATATATAAATATATTACGTAGTTTTTCTTTTTAAGGTATTGAAATTGCAATTTTATTGGTATAAAAAATGCATTAAAAATAAAAAAGAAATTACTTTTTTTTGGTAAAAACACCCAAAAACTGGGTTTTACCGGGTTTTTCGGGTTTCTTGGGTTCGGGGCTTGACCGGGTTTTCCCGGGTCAGCCGAGTTTTTCCGGTTTTTGACCATTTCCGGGTTTTGAAAAAACCGAACCGGTTTTTTGTCCGGGTCACCGGGTTCCGGGTCAACCCGGCCGGGTTGGGTCGGTTTTTTAAACATAGGTTTGAACACGTTTTTTTATGGTTTTAATACACCAAAAATCGGTATATTACCTCATGTGATTTGAAAAATGTCTCAAATCCCCTTGTGTTTTAATTAATCATGCATAAAACTCTTTTTATGAATAAATTTAACGATTTGGAAATCACTTTTCCTAATATTTTGATTGAATATGAAAGTAAATATGTGAAAGAATGTTTTCTTTTGGACTGTTTTCAGACGCAGACCAGACCAGACCAGACCAGACCAGACTTCCGTAGTTATAAAATACACAGAGACCAGACGTTTACCAGACCAGACCAGTTCAGACTAGACCAGACCAAACCAGCAAATTTCAGTCCAAAAGAAAACATCCAAAATCTCTAAATCATACAAAAATGTTAATCATTTTTCTTTTATTTGACAATTTAGTTTGTTCATAGACGGGATTTTGCGCATAATTAATTAAAACACAAAGGGGTTTGACGCATTTTTTAAATCACAGGGGGCTAATGCGCCGGATTTCCATATCACGAGGGGGTTTGGTGCATTAAACCCATTTTTTTTATATACGTCATTTTACATGTCGGTGAATTATTTGTGTACGGGTAATTTCTTTTAGTTTTGTGAAGTGAATTATTTTTTGCACAAACAAATTTTTTGTTTGTGCCACAAACAAAAAATATTCTCAGTGTCCAAAATAATTATCTTCACAAAACGAAAAGAAATGGTTGGTACACAAACAATCAAATCCGCATGTAAAATGACAGGTACAAAACACATGTACACGAAGCATGATTGTTATTATTTTCTCCTAAAATATTCCACTAAATTTCATCTTCTTGAAGTGTCGCCAAGTTTGTCCAATACAAGGTATAATAGAGTAAAAGATATGTGGTTGAGATTTATGTAGAGTGGAGAAAAATGATTGAAACCACAAACCAATTAAATAAAAGAAAATATGTCAAAGTTTTTGGGACAACAAATAAAGGAAAAATAATAAAGATAAGGGGGGTATGAAATTTAGCTTTATTGATTTACGTGGCAAATTCTCTCAGTGTATAATAGAGTAAAAGATGTGTGGTTGAGATTTATGTAGAGTGGAGAGAAATGACTGAAACAACAAACTAATTAAATAAAAGAAAATATGAAATTTTTTGGGACAACAAATAAAGGAAAAATAATAAAGATAAAGGAGAGTATGAAATTTAGCTTTATTGTTTTAGGTGGCAAATTCTCTCAGGGTATGGTTGGGAGTTTGAAGGGAAGGGGAGAGGAAGATTTTCAAGGTTTGTCATTAGAAGGGTTACATATATGTGAAGTGATTTTAATTATAATTCCTGCCAAGTACCTTGTGGTCTGATGGCATCACTATGGCACTCCCAAGGAGGAGGTTACAGGTTCGAATCTCATCTCAGTTCAAGGATGTTGACATTAACATTGAGTAGATACTATATAGGTTAGAAAGAATTGTCCAAAAAAAAGATATAATTCCTCTAAACCCCCTTCTTCATATATGAAGGGAGGAGAAGAGGGTGTAGATAAATTATAATTAAAATCACTTCACATATATGAAAAATTCAAATAATTGAATTTATATTTATAAAATTGAGCTAAATTTGTCATTGAATTAGTTATCCTTCAAAATCTTCCAATTTGGGAGAACTTGAAAATTGAACATTTGAAAGGTTTTGGAGGGTTATATAAGCCCTCCAAACTCACCCCTCCATATTTTTAACTCCCAAACATGAAAGGTTTTGGAGGGTTACATAAGCCCTCCAAACTCACCCCTCCATATTTTTAACTCCCAAACATGAAAGGGATGGTTATAAACCCTTATCAACCATCTCCTTCCCTCCAAAACCCAACTCCCAAACATACCGTTACTCTTCATAATATTTAATTTTTGGGAGTTTGAAGGGAAGGGGAAGGGAAGGCTTTGGAGGTAGGGTTGGGATCGGTTCGGTTCTTACTCAAAATGAGTGGAACCGTTATAACAGTTTTAACTAATGCAATCGGTTCGGTTCCTATATAAAAAATCAAGAACCGTTATGGAACCGAACCGGTAGTAAACGGTTCGGTTCTTCCTTTTACCGGTTCTTAGAATAATTTTTTCTCATCTAAGAATTAACACATAATTTACTTTCTACAAACAACATAAACACGTCAAAAATTCAAAACACGAGTATTAAAATTTTATCTGAAGCTCTAATCACTTCAAAGTTCAAACATCAAAGCTCAAGAATAGTAGTGTGGGAGCGATGAAGGTTACTCATCATCATAGTAGCAAGAATAGGACATCTACTTCAAGTCTTTCAAAACATAAAAAAATACATTGAGTTCGCATGTATAGATATAAAAAAAAACTATTATTACATTCTATTGATTCATAATAAATCTAATAATTAGAAATATCATGAAAATAGTAAAGTAAAATATGTGCAATCAACTACTAGTACAAGTTATTTGGGTTATTTTATATTTATAAAATTTATGTGATGGAACAAAACTTGATTTGTAGAAAGGAGTTTAATGTATTATATCAACCTCATATACAATATATATTACTCTGTACTTCGTTTTCGTTGATTAAATTATAATTGTTAGTTAGATATCTTATATTGTTTTATTATTATTGTTGTGGTGTTGCTTATTATTGTTATATTATTATTATTATTATTATTATTATTGTTACTACTACTACTAATATTATTTTATTTTTTATTTTTTTAAATAACGGTTCCTTAACGGTTCCATGCACATATTTTTTATAGAAACCAGGAACCGAACCGTTATAACCCGCTTCAGTTCGATTCCTACAAATGAGGTATTAATTATTAACGGTTCGGTTCCTAGATGTTGTTAACGGTTCGGTAATCCCACCCCTATTTGGAGGTATGTTGTTGGAGGGGAAAGAGAGGGGAGAGTGAGGAAGTCATTCTTTGTATTTGAGAGTAATGTATTTGCAAGAAGAGAGTTTTTAATGAAATTATAATTAAAATCACTTTAAGATATGACACAATCAAATAATAGAACTGATATTTATTTTTAATAGAACTTAAATTACCATTTCATCAATTATCCTTCAAAACTTTTCAAATTGAGGAACTCAAAAATTGAGCATACATGAGGTTTTTGATGGTTAAGAACACCCTCTAAAATATCCTCTCCAATTTTATAAACTCTCAAACATGAAAAGAAGGATCATAAACTTATCAACCTTCCCCGACCCTTCAAAACCTAGGTGCCAAACACACCCTTACGAACCTTATGATTTGAAAGTCACATGTTGAAGTCTTTCTGGGGACCTTATTTTGGTGGAACCATTAAGATTAGGACTACACATAGCAGTGTGAAAGATTCATCTTGGTGGGAACAAAATGACAAGGTCGAAAACGAGTCCTGAAAAAGCGATCCCTTGCTAGTAACTCTTCGTTATTTTTTTAGAAAGTAACTCTTCGTTATTGGTAATTGAAGATACTCCGTATATATATTAGAACCTTGAAGGAAGTCATGTGCACATCTAGCGATTCATCTGGAGACATTAATGAGAGCATCTCCATTCTCCTACGGGTGATAAATATCTCCATCACTCCATCACTCCATCCTAGTCTGGTCTGTTCTGTTTAAGTCTGGTCTGATCTGGTCTGAATTGATCTGGTCTGGTCTGATAAATGTATGATCTCTCTGTATTTTATAACTGTCCAAATCTGGTCTGAACTGGTTTGGCCTGATTTGCTTAAGTCTGGACTATTTAAGCCTTGTCTGATCTGATCTAGTCTGGTCTGGGACAGAAAATAGTCCAAAAGAAAACATCCTAAGAAAAATGAATTTATGTGATTGATATTGAACTGATAAAGTAGGAATAGAATAAAAATGATTTAGAATCACACAAATTTTATCAATTTCGGTATGAGAATCTTAGTGGGACGGAGCGAAAAAGAAATATGAGACAATCTTAGCAGAACAGATGAAATATTATTTTTCTCCTTATTTTAGAGATTTTGTCATTTTTGGTTCCCTCCATAATTTTATGTTAAATATCTAAATATAGATATAGTGTTTTACATTATTGATAAAAATAAATTAAAATTATAGAAGACTTTGAAAAGCAAGAGAGAAGATATCAATTAATTTAGTTTAGTGTGTTTATATGTATCAAGTCATGTATATATTGGGGGGAAAATTGAAAATAATAACCCCAACTATTGACGGTCCGCTGAAAATAATCCCAACTATTGATTATTTTTGTATAATCCCAACTATATAGACTATCCGCCAATAATGGTCCATGACCATATATTACCTCTATAAAAAGTGAATTTTAAATAGAAATTAAGCGTAAAAATTAAAAGTTGAGATTATTTATAAGGACTACTTGTTATATCTCACCCCATTCACTTTAGAAACTACAAGAATTTATTCATAGGGACCATTATTGGCGGAAAGTCCCTAAAGTTGGGATTATTCTGTAATAATCAATAGTTGGGATTATTATGAGCGGACCGCCAATAGTTGGGATTATTACTATCAATTTTTCCTATATTGAGAATGTTGTTGCACTGGCAATGGTCTAATAACATAAATGACAGGTTTGTTGTGTTCATTTCTTTCTCTCCTTCCTATCCGCTATGTTTTTCTCGTTCATATATATGAATTTAAAATAAAATGGAAGACTACAACATTTTACAATTATTATGGTGCGATTATTATTTACGATTAATCATACATAGCATGTTACGGAGTTTTTAGTTTTCACAAAATGAAATCGTGTCACACTATTTTGATAATGTTAAGATTCGAAATTTCATCCTAAAAAGTCAACCTGATAAGAGGAATAGTTCAGATATTAATATACTCAGTATTGTTTAATAATTTCAGAGATATCCAGAGATAATTAGCTCAACTAAATGTATTGTGTTAGAAAAATGGCGCTCCATTAAATGCGGCAATTTCTTAGAATTTCGAAAGAGTAAAAGCATTCATCCATGTTGCTTTTGTTAATAGTTTTTTTTTTGAAAAAGCTTTTGTAAATAGTTATGCGTGCGTCGAACGAAATAACTCAAATATGATTATAAGAACATTGCAAATAGTACGTTGTGCTTTGAGTTTAGTGTCGTGAAATGAACATTATCTACTACGAAGTACTCCGTAACATTTACGGCCAAAACAATTAAGTTATGATCGAAGTATCTATTTGCTACATCTCATCAACTCAATCTCTTGGTCAAATCCGCTAATAAAGTTCAATATCTACAATTATTAGCTACTACAACGTACGGAGTATAAAATAAAAGGGTCACAAATTGAGACCAATCTAAATTATATTCCCAGAGGATTTGTTGACGGACTGCGACAATTCACATGCATGCACAGATGAGGATATATATACCTAGACATAAACATCGTGACACAACATAGGAATCCGTTTACGGATACATATTGTTTCAAACAGTAATTCTGGTAGTCCGGTGAGTATTTTTTAGAGAATTTTTTTTAATCGATACATGGAGATTTGCAATTTTCGTCCTGTACTTTCGACCGTTTTTATTAATAATAGTCACGTAACTTTATCATCACTTGCAAATTTGGTAATGTTTTATTTTGATTTATTCATTATTCAATTGTCTTAAACACAAAAAATAGTTTCGCAATTAGTGCAAAAAAGAAGAATCATTGGACACGTGTTTTTCATGGGATGATTAAGTAGGAGATCAAGCACGACCATTTCAGTATTCCAATTTGCACAACTACGGTCAAGCACGAGGGGGAGAGGACTAGAGGAGCTGGACAATCTCCATGCCCACGAATGTAGGTGCTATCTATTAAGGCTCTTTTCGTAAACACAATTGGGAGAAGTGCTTTTAACTTTTTAAAGTGATTTGGAAAAAAAGTGATTAATAGTAAAAGTTGGTAGTATTCGAGAAAAAAGTGATTTTGAAAAGTAATAGTTTGTGATGTTTGATAAAATAGGTGTTTTTTGTGTAATAGAAAAAATAAAAAGCAAATTCTAGCTTTTAGCTTTTAAGAGATTAATTTAATTAAGTATAAGTTGTCATTTGAAAACATCTTTTTTAACTTTTTAAAGCCAAAAGCTGGGAAGTACTTTTTTCAGTGTTTGCAAAAGCCTAAATCTATTAAAACTTCTCCATAAATCACTAGCGGTATTATAGAGATCGATTTCCATCCGAGACCCTCAATCATAAATTTTTTCAAACGTTAATCAATAAAGAAGCCAAACCAGTCCAAATTGGGAGTCCGGGACTGTGTCATCTGAATATATAAAACTGAAAATATACTCCACTCCTATCACTTTTTTTATCCGTTATACGGATTATGTGTTTATGTTCATTTATAAATGATTAATTATTCCCTTTAACATAGATTTTCCAGAAATTCGCCCAAAAAGAGTAATTTTTTTTTTAAACCTCACAAACTGCTGGACTGGAATGCTTGGTTGTCCAATAGGATCAAGATATACTAGTAGCAAATTAGGAATACTTTTTCAAACATATTGAAATTTCGTACAGTGGAGTGTCACTATTTCGTTATTTCATTCTTGTTTTGAAAAGTTCTCATTGTTTTTATTTATAGGGGTGGCTACGTAACTCCCATTTTAAACGTTAATCCATATTTTACTTCTCGTTTGAACAATTTACTTTAAATTATTTTATTGTCATATCGTTTCTTTCAACCAAGCTTCAACAATCACATACTCCGTAATTCTAGAAAACTGCATAAAGTCAATTGTGGAGTACTTTAGGACAGAATAGTTAAGTAACACGTACGTCAAAAGAACAAAATTAATAAAATATTACTCCATATTTTATTATTACATACAATCACTACGAAAAATTATGGGATTGACATGAATTTGGCATGAATTGATCTATGATTTTGTACTAAAAAATAGCTCATGACAAAATGTTTTTGACACGTATTAGACGTATGAGCGTATCTGTACCAATTCCACTGTGAATTTCGACGAGTTCATGTCAATAACAAAAGCTTTTGTAAAACACATCACAATTCTACGCGTTTATTTCCATTTTTAAATTGTATCTAGAATAGACTTCAATCTGAAATTACATTTTTAAATTCGATAGTAAAAAGTTATAACATTAATACATTTTATTTCTATCTAATGCCTAATACGGCATTTCACATACTATTTACATTTTGGATTTTTAATAGATGTAAAACATTACACTTTAATTAGTTTAGGAAGTGTTTGGGATTGATTATGTGTTTGCTTATTTTTTAAAAGCAGAATCCGAATCACTATAATAGTCTATCTGTATTTAAAAGTTCACTATGATAGGTTTGGCCACATTATTTAAGGATGAAATAGTAGGAATAGTGAATAGTGTAGAAAAAGTAGGAGAGATGGTGAAAAATACTATGTATGAAAGTGAAGATAAAAGTAGAAAAAGTAAGGATAATTGACTATTTAAAAAAACAAACTTACCATAAAAAGGAAAGTGTAGTAAACTTTTAAATACATCCAAAAATGGAAACTATGCCAAACTTTAAAATGGAGTAGATCAAGATGTATACTACTCCGCATTGCAATAAGTCATCAATTAAATTAAGCTAAATAAATAGATGTACATCAATAATCTTATAAAAAGAAAACATTATAAAACACATACAAAGCTTATATGGAGTATACAAATTAATACTCCCCATACGTAGAGAGGACTACGGGCACTTGCTACGTACAGGCAGCGGTCACTCCTAACATTGGGCCATTAAACTTATAATTGCCTCTGTTCAATTGGTCAGCTACTCCCAGTCTTCCATACTCGAATTCATTCCAAACTTTGGAACCACAAGTGAGTTTGGTCCCAATTGGTACTGAATTTCAGATTTACCCACTTTTGAGCTTTAGGCTGGGTCGGACAACTCAGTTATAGGGGCAGCCAAGTTTATTTATTGGGGGCAAATACATATACTTCCAATATTTACTAGCAAATCATAAGGTCTAGTGGATTTTTATTGGGGGCAGCTGCTCCCCATCCTCCCTTGTTAGATCCGCCCCTGTTTAGGACAAGTTTGACTATGCATCTCATTTTGTATGATATTTGAGTTTTGAATCCATTTCACTACCATTAACATATGCACTTCAATCAACTAAAAATCATTTGATTTTGTGCTTCACTTTCTTAGAATATTAGAATATTTGGATTGATGGATACATGCATTAATGATTTTAAATATGAATGGTAGAAACTAATATCAACTAAAATATAGTGTAAAATCAAATTCTCCCTGTAACTTAAAAGCATAAATAGAAATATAGAATTGTGTGTTGCCATTTTAGACAAAACACCGCATATACTCCGTATATATGATATGGTGTACTGTCCATTTTTGGAAAAGTATTGCTTCCTGGCCTCAAACTAAAGAGAAAAGAATTAAATGTTGCCAGGCTATATAATCCTATATTCTTTGAAATCAGGCCGACTATCTCACTCTAACTGTGCATATTTAGAAGCTTGCCATTAGAAAAAATAAAAAATAAATAAAATTACGATGCCATTTTAATTATTTTGAGACCTTTTGATGGTTTTCATCTATCTGCTTTATTTTTTGACAGATTCTATGGTACCTCAAATGTATCATACATTTGTCCAAATGGACCAATAAAAATGATGCAGTTGAATTATTTAAATCTAAATTAAAAAGCATATAATGATTTGGACCAATCAAATGTATGGTAGGTACGGTACCCCATTTTTTAAATGGGTACCGGAGTTGTCACCTTATTTTTTTAATCATCAAAACATGCCTCTATTCATATCAAAAGATTCAGGATCGTTACATCAAGTAAAGGGAAAATAAAACTGACACCAACTAAAACTCCAACAACTGCGACTGTAACCCTATGATGAGACTTTTAGACGGTCACCCCTGAGAGAGCAACACGAATCGCTAACCATGTAGTGGGCTTGACACAGCCAAACTTGTTCCCATAGATCCAACCATACCCAATGACATAAAGAGAGGCAAAAAAACTCAAACAAACTGTCAAAACCAACAACAAAAATGGACACAAGAAAACAAATAACAAACAAATAAAAACTACAAGAAAAACGTTCACAAACTCTAGCACCTCGTACATCCCATGGTGGTGGTTCAGGAGGAGGTCGTATCACCGGTACCATGCTAAATTGATCCTTCATGACCTTTGGCTGTCAAAGACCATGCATCAATCCTCCGTCCCTGCATAACCAAACTCATCCCTACTCCGTGCGACCAGAGAAAGCGGATAGGCGGTGCCGATCTTCTCCAACGGCGACAGCAACGCCGCATCCTCGAACCTTGACCACATCGCCGATCTCCTCGAGCCATGACAACAAATCCGCCCTCCTCCACCGATCTCCGCCCTCCGCGTCTGACCTGGACTCCAGCCGAGCACCAGCGACCAGGGTATAACAAAGCCGATCTTCGACAAAGTCGAAATCGGAAAAAGGCTCCAGCGGCCGACATAGTCGAAGCCCTAGAGAGAAAACACCTAAATTTCTGACTTGAGCATAATTACTCCTTTATTTTTTTATTAAACATGGAATTTTTAGTTTCACATGTTTAATTTAAAAAAAAAAAAAAACAAAATAAATAAAATTGAATATGAAATACTTTCATGATTGAATAGGCTGAAATTGCTGAAGTCCAATATTTAGCCATTTTTCATCTAAACTTTTCTTTTTTGATTTATTAATAAAATATGTAGTACGTGTATATTTTTATTTTTTCCATAATATATATAGTAAATTAGTCAATTCATGTAAAATTTAATCAAATTGATCCGATTCATCATTTAGTTAAATTGCAGGCTCTGAGTTGTGACATCTGTTCTATTTAGCACCTAAATTTCAAGTGTCAGAACTATTTTATAAGTTTCAAGTGTCCGAACCATTTTCTAGTGTCTTAAAATGAAGTTTTCATATCTATAAAGAGAAAACTTGTAATAGAAAATATCACATTTAGTCTTACTTTTTATCTACTTTTGACATGATTAGGCATTATTAGACATAAAGTAAAACCAGAATATGTTTATATTGCTTACTCCTTCTGGTTAAGATTGCCTCATCAACATTCTTACTTTATTTTTACTGTGTCATTCACTATTAATTATAAAACCTCACTTTCCTTAATAAAAAAAACCTATTCTTCATGTCCCAATATTAGTGGAGCCGGGGTTGTACTACATAAATATGTTTAGATATATCAAAATGGAAACTTCTTTATGAGACGGAGAAATATTATCTCTGTCATTTATAACTTTCTTTTGTTTACTTTTTTGAATGTTCTATAAATTTGCCACTTTTACTTTTAATCAATGAATTTATGATTGCTATTATTTCTCTCATTCGCAACAATATAATCACATACTACGTAATTTTTACTTTACTGCTATCTTCGTCCCTTTTATTTAGGCATCAAAGATGGTAAACTTTGATTGAATATTTTAACAAATATATTTATGTGAAACTTAATAAATTTATACTTTTATGATAACGTTTTTAACAAAGAACATTTTCATATTATCAATACTATTGTGTATCAGTATATAATCAACCAAAATTTAACATTTATCCTCCACTTGAAAAGTCAAGTTTAGCTAAATAAAAGATGATAGAAGAAGAATTTATGGTGTCAGTTAAATTTGACAAATTTTTAAAGATGAAAAAAGTGTGTTTGAACACTAGTGCAATTTGACAAGCATGACTATATGAGCTATGTGCAAGACATACACATTTCCTACTCTGGTGACTTTAACAGGACTATAATGTGATTTTATTGCTCCATATATGATCACTATGCTAAATGTCTGAATAAGAAAATTAGGTAAATGTAGATGACACTACCAGAAAAGTTCCAATTTGGCACAACATTTGGCACAGCAGCTTTCAGTTTTTTGCCCTGCCTATCGGTATTGGCACGGCGTTGGCACAAACATCGAAGTGGTGCCACCTGAGGCCTGCCAAATCAAATGGCACGCGTATATATGCCGTGCCAAATGTTGGCACGACGTCTGGCACAGATGAGACACAGCCAAATAGGATGGACGGAATTCTAAAAAGTTTCTGTCAAAAGTTGGCACGGCGAGAATTGTGCCAACTCTCGCATATAAATTTGAATTTTGGCACGCCATTTTTTAATCCAAAAAATCGAAGAGAGGTTTGAATTTTGGCACGGGGACGCTGTGACAACGTTATGTCCTTGTTTTGAAAAGTTTGAGTGTGGCACGCTGACGCCGTGCCAATGCTTTCCAGTTATAATGAATTTTTTGAATGTTGGCACGAAGGTAATGTGCCAAGCATGCCATCTTTGATATGTGGTTTTAAACATGGGCACGAAGAAGCCGTGCCAAATTGAAATTAATTATAAAAAAATCATCCACATATAAACATTTATATGGGCCAATATTTTGTTGACACAATCTTCATACAAAAAAGGTAAGGCCACCAATCAAACACCATTCAAACAACAATCTTCATACAAAAATAATAGTAAACATCATTCCAACCAAACATAGTAAACAACCACAAAATCAACATTGAAATCATCAACATTGAACATTAGTATCCATCAAGATCTCCCCAATAAATCCATCCAAAATAAGTGTTTGGGAAGGAGGTACTAAATTTCAAACCATTGGGAGGGAGGTATTAACATTACAGACCATTAAGAGAGGGAAACACATCAGCGAAAAACTCATCAACATTCATTTCACCTGGCTGAGTCAGGGCTGGCTGAGTCGGGATCGGCTGAGTCGGGGTTGGCTGAGTCGCGACTGGCTGAGTCGAGGCTGGGTGAGTCGGTGCCTGCTGATTTGGGGCTAGCTGAGTCATGTCTGGCTGAGTCTGGAAGGGAAACTCGGGTATCACAATGTTGGGGTTAGTAGTTTTTAACTGCTGTAAAATAGCAGAAAAGCATCCCGACATAGCAGCCATTTGAGCATCTTGTTCCTGCTGTTTTTTTTCTTGTTGAAGTATTTTATCATTTTGGGCCTGCAATTTCTGTTGAATTGCTTCAACTTCTTCAGGAGTAGGACCGGAAGGGCCGATCACCGAGGATGATTCCAGCACTGTAGTTTTAGCCCGACTGCCATGCCCGAACCGGCGGTTCTTGTACTTTGGAGTGGCTTTCAAAAACATATCATTGTCTTCGATTGCAGATATTTGACTATCCGATTGACTAGCAGCTTGCTCCTTCAGATCATTATACTTGGTCTAAAAAAATTAGAAACAGTTAATACATTACACACAAAAAATTATGTTAATACATTAAATAAAACATTTTATAATTAGAAAACTGCTCACCAGGACTTCTTGAACACGAGGCGGCGGATCACCCGTCTTGGGGACATAGCACTTTTCATAAACTTCAATAGAGAGCGGATCCCGTTTCAACTCCACGGCCTTGAATGGAAGAAGATACTAATTAATTACATATTTTAATTAACAAAAAGCCAATACAAGTATACAACTATGACTATTTTTACCAATTTTTCAGCATGTGCATCCACACAACTTCTACCACCTCTGTACTGAGACTGGATAGCAGCAGGTGTATTCCTATTTTTACTTCCAACAATACTTCTCTTCTTAAACTCATCACTGCCCCAATATATTGTCATTGTCAGCTAATAATTATCCGCTACCCATTCTGGCTTCAAGGCTGGCTTCACATCGCTTCCTCTATGCTTCATTAACTTCTTACTCAACCAATGAGAGCCCCGGGACTCAAACAGCTCCCTCATCTTTATGTTGAGCCGAGGATCCCATCGGTATGAGTTCTAATACAGTACACACAAATAAACATTAAAACAAAACCTATTAGATTTTATAGCAATCACCAAAACTTATTAATTCAATTAAATTCAATCAGTTACCGTAAACAAAAACCACCATCGATTTCGCTGCTCTTCTGAAGCATTTTGAAACGAAGTCCAAGGCCCGTGAAAATTTCCCATTATTATCTCCTTAATTCTGGTCAGCACAAATTGCTTGCTGCATGTTCATTTTTACATTATACACACGTATGTTTTCAAATAAATGATTGGTCCCTAAAGTCTAGAACATGCTAACACATAAAGATACAAAACATGCTAACTGTAATAAAACATACAAAAGAAAAAAAAAATTGTTTTGAGTTTCAATTTATTTTAAGTTATTTTATTTATGTCTAATAATAGATTTAATTTATTTAATTTTACTAATATTTTTACTATTACTCACACACTGGTACACTAATAATTGCACTGCTTAAGCTTTAACTCTCAAATCGGTGGCCATGACATTCTAATATACGGAGTATATTTTGATTTTATAGCCTTTTGAATATTCTCTGCTCTGTGTGGGCAGTCAATCGCAAAGTCATTATTGTTTGAATCAAATTGAAGTTCTATATTTTCAATGAAATGTAAAATAGCATTTGGATATTCTTTATCTCAGGTATGGACAAGATTTCTTATTCTAATCAATTCTATATAGCTATTATGTACTCAGAGACAATTCCCTTATCAAATCTTATCTTTCTATCATTTCAGGCCTTTGAGAAGATTTGCATTGGCTAAAACTCTTACTTTTTATTTGATCTACAAGTCACTTGCAATTGGAAAGGGCCTTACTAAAAAAATTATTACCATTCTTGGTATTAATGGCTTTGAACAATCATTAAAGGTCTGACCTTTTTATTATTTGATTGGATTATTTCTTTTGATCAGTGGAATACTTTTAGCATTTTTGTATAATTTTGCCAATGAATGAACTCAGTTTCAAAATAAACACATTCAAGTATAGCTGTATTATTAGACTGGTTTATTCACCACAACCGCCCTTAATATAGCTGAAATTTGTAGATTAGCTCAAGTGTGATGATTGACCCTCAAGCTTGAAAATGAAACCTTTGGTGTTTCATCAGTTGCTCTGCAATATATTCTTGACTCTGTTTTTTTATTTTCTTTAAATTACTTCATGCTTTATTTGTTAGCTAGAAAAGATAGTTTAACTGTTTAAGGATTAAGCTGCATTGATTTATCTTCCATCTCTTTTACTTTGTTATTTTGATTGTGTATAGTTTTAAACACATAGTATAAAATTGTAAAGTAGTTTAAAATCGTAATTCACAGAACCCTTCAAATCCTCAAGCCGTGTAACATCTTCCCCATATTTAAGCAACTACAAAACCTGTAAGTTCAATCCTTTAACTCCCAGATATACTATGTTTTCATACACATAGCATAAATCAGTAAAATAGTTTAAACAAATGGACCTAAAACAACAAAAAATGGACCTTAGATGAAATGAAATACTAATTGATCATACATAATGGAAAATAAATTGATTGTAATCAACAGGTCCAAATCTCAGAAAGAATAACAAACAAAAATAAAACATTATCAACAATCAACAATTTAAACAAAGAGAGGTTCAACCCTTTGAAATTAAAAGTCACATCGTTTAGGTTACTAACCAAAGCATATCCTTGGGTGTAATCAAGGGGTTGTTCGGGTTAGGCACCGCGGCAGTACGAGAATTGGAACCTTCTTCGCCATTAAGAGATAAGGAACCATCAGCATCTCTTCTTCTGTTCGGGGAGGTAACATCTGGAGATGGGCCACGATTGAAAACGCCTTGTGTTGAATGCGAGCCAATCGAGGTCCTAAGTGATTCTTCAGAGCGAGGCTGGCTATGGGAGCTTCCACCTCTTCCACCCCCTCTTACAAGACCGGAGTTTCTGCCACCTCTTGCCATACTGCACCCAAACAAACCATGAACAGAAAAGTTAATTCTGAAAATATATAGAACGAGAAGGAAAAAAGTTTTGTTGCTCGCAAAGTTTTGAAAGGTGAAATCAGGCCTCGAGGCATAACGAGGCATAAGCCCCGAAATTTAATTGGTTAAGTGTTGCTACAAACCTATGACTTATTGGAAAGTATAGATAAGTCATAAAAATAACGCAGCTTAACAAAATCACAAGTAAAACGAACATAATTATAAAATATTTAAGTCGAAATAACATAAAATTGAAATACCAAAATCAAAACTCAAGAGAAAATAAAACATGAAACTGTAATCAAAATGATATACGAAAATACTAAGTACGTAGTATTAATTTTTTAACAAATAAATTAGTATTTAGCAATAAATTAGTATTTAGCATAAGCCTGAATCTATGCCTCTTCATAAAAAGGGGCAAGCCTTGTTCCGGGAAGTTAAGGCTTAAGCCTTACGCTCTTGCCTCTCACTTTTGCCCAAATAAATGAGATGTCAATTTGGATGCCTCATTCCGAATTCTTGAAAACATATAAGCTGCGTGTGAGTCATAATCTTGTGTTATCATTCAAGTTGAAAATGAGGTTGTTTGCTTATCATTGGTTTCTGCATTAATAACCGAGTTGATTACTAAAGCTCCAACTAGAAGTTGAAGTATGACCAATATAGCGACCTATTAAATTATAACAATATACAGGTAGTTCGAATTATGAAATAAATTGAGCACAATAATTACAATATATTGGTATATAAGCTTCAATGAGTAAAGTTTTTAGTAATTCGGGAACAGGTCGCCTTTGGTGCGTAGAGTTCACCAGAGACTATATATATATAAGATGAAAAGAAAAAAATACAGCAACAAGAGAGAAGATACATGACCTCTTGACGGATTCCGGTTGTCGGGATTGAAGATGCTGGACTATTGACGACGCCGGCGGACAGAACGGGTCAAAGGGAGATGGGGCGGCGTTAGTGTTTGAGAGTGGATCTGAGCAGAAATGATATCAATAGTAAGTGTAAGGGTTTGAGTAGTGTAAGGGTAAGTACTATGGCGTTAGTGTTTGAGAGGCGTAAGTGTAAGGGTTGCTTTTATATCATTAGTAATTGGCACTACACAGCCGTGCCAACATTAATAAAATGTTTGTGTAGCCAGTACTTTGGCACGGAAGGGAGTTACGAAAAAAATATTTGAGATTCTTCCAACATCTTGGGACACATCGGGCACGGAACCTCCATGCCAAAGAAACGGTCACATTTGTGTTGCACAAGTTCCAAACACGGCTCGTCAGAAGTGTCAGGCTGACACCATTTGGGACAAACTTGCCACAACTGATCCGTGCCAAATTAAAAATGTCGAACTTTCCACCTCAAAAAGTTTGGTTTTTCCTTTGAATATTAAATGAGATTTTTTCAAAATTACTATTAAAATTAAATTCATTTATAAAAATATAATTAGTAGTTAACTACTTCGTACAATGTAATGTCGTGGTATTTTATGTTTAAAAATTGAACATAAAATACTTTGAGAGTCCGTTTACGGCAAGACTATTTTTCAGCTTATCAGGCTTATCAGTCAATTTTTTCACCAAACATGTAACTTTTTCGGCTTATAAGTAAGGTTGGAGTTACTTTTCTGGCTGTATTGGCTGAAGTTACTGTAGATGACCATTTTAGCTATTTTACATATCATTTTTTTGTTTAATTAATTAATAAAATTAATTTTAAAAAATATTTTTATCTTAAATCAGCTGAATCAGCCACTTCAGCCAGAACTTCATAAATTTCAGCAGAATCAGCCAAAACAGCCGATTTTCGTGCTACCAAACGGGCTCTGAGTCCATTACTATTCTATTCACTAGTAATTATGACGAAACTAAGACGAAATAATTTGCATTATTCAATACGAAATACAAAACATTATTCAGGACAAGCAGAATTTAAAATTGCAAAACAGCTACAAATTACATATTGTTCATTCATCTTCATCTTCAGTATCTGGGTCAGTATGGTCAATGTAGTCATCTTCATCTGTATCTTCCGTCTGGAAGTTCCAATCCTCCTCATATTGACTTCCTTCGTTGGGGTCATCGTTGCCGTCGTTGGGATCAGGTTCTATTTCTGCTCCAGTAAAATCTTCCAAAATAATTTCCCCGTCAATAGTTTGTGGAACCGGAGCTAGAAAAAACTCTTGTTGGTAAACGTCAATATCGACATTCTTATGTATTGCATGAGAAACGACTTTTCTCGGTCTAATTGTGCAAGCGCAAACCCAAGGAGATATTCTCTGCTTTGTTGTCGGATATTCTGCGTAATAAACTTGGGCAGCTTGTTGAGCTAAAATGAATGGCTCATTTTTCTGATATACTCGCGCATGATTCACATCGCGTAAATTGTGTATGTTGTCTTTTCTCACCCCCCTCACGGGATCTACCCAAGTGCATCGGAAAAGTACAATCGATAACTCCTTTTCACCTGCAAATTTCATCTCTAGTATCTCGTCAACATATCCAAAAAAGTCAGTCTCTGAGTTATCATAACTGCATGTTGGGACACACACTCCACTGTTCATTGTGGGTTTATTGTTTCCATAGGCTCGAGTGTGATATTTGTAGCCATTGACAAAATAGACAGACCAACACTTCACTAAAGTTTCGGGCCCCCATGCTAGTGACTCCAAAAAAGGATCCATAGTCCCAGTGGCGGCTTCACTCAGTATCTGGGACAAATGTCAAAATGAGTTTATGTTATAAAATACTCGGTAAAATAATGTGTTTTATCAAATAGTGTAATGATGTACGTACCGTATCCTTGAACCATCTTGCAAAGTTAGTGTCGATGTAACGATCAATGTCCTCATTCCCGTAACCGGCACTGGAAAGTTGTTCTCTGCAGTCACTGCAATGTAGAATATTATATATGTATTAGTAAATACTTAATGAACAATAAAGTGCTAGTTTATAATAAGTCCACTCACTTGTAATATGGAATCACTTCAGGACAGTTCACCAAAATGTAGGTGTGTGCAATTCAGAACTCATCTCCGACAACATGACGATGTGTTCGTCTACCATAACCTTTGCCGGGATAGTTGAAAATCGATACATTTTTTTCATACAATCCCTCATCAATATCATCATTTCTAGCTGGTCTCTTTCGTCTGGTAATCACGTCTCTTTCAAAATAGAAAGAAGAGAATGTAGAAACCTCTTCCGTGAGGTATGCTTGACAGATAGAAGCTCCGACGTGAGCTTTATTTGTCACTTTCTTTTTCAGTTCCCGCAAAAACCTAACAACATTGAACAAATGTAATTATGTCACAATAATATACGTATAAAAATTGGCGAAAATGATAAAATATTTACCTCTCAAAGCTGTACATCCATCTATAAAATGGTGGACCTCCTCTTCTAGCTTCCCATGGGAGATGGATAAGTAGATGCTCCATTCCATCAAAAAAGGACGGAGGAAACACCTTTTCGAGATTACACATTATAGTGGGAATGTTGCGGTGAAGGTCTTCAACAGCTTTTTTGTTTAGTACAGGCGAACATAGTAACTGAAAAAGTTGGGAAACATCAGCAATACATGCCCATACATTAGCCGGAAGATTTTCCTTCAGAGCAACTGAGAGTAAACACTGCATGATTACGTGACAATCATGACTCTTCATTTTTTTCATTGACAACTTTTCTAAGTCAACAATTCTGTTGAAGTTGGATGTGTATCCATCTGGAAATCGCAACTGAATAAGCCACTCCAATATTTTTTGCTTTTGTTCAACCGTCACTTGGTAAACAACTTTCTTGTAGGTCCCTGCATATCCAGGTCCCATACCTATTTCCGACCTATCACAATACAAAGCTACATCCTTTCGGGACGATAGACCATCTTTGGTTTTCCCTTTGAAGTTCATGACTGTGTTGAAAATGTTATCAAAAACATTTTTCTCAATATGCATTACATCCAAATTGTGTCTAATGAGTATATCTTTCCAGTATGGTAATTCCCAAAAAATACTTTTTTTGGTCCATTTATGATCAGTCCTATATCCATCCGGATACGCAAGAGGTTCATCTATGGCAGAAGGAATGTGCTGAACACGATGATAAATTTGATATTCTGTCAACCTCGGAGGTGGAGGATCACGCTCAACGCGCCCCTTCCAGAAAGACTTTTTATCCTTTCTGTATGGATGCTTTTGAGGGAGAAACCTGCGGTGACAATCAAAATAAGATGGTTTGCGGCTATTTTTTAGATAAAATGCATTTGACTTCTCCATACAAACAGGACACCCCATAAGGCCTGCGGTACTCCAACCAGATAGCATTCCATATGCTGGGAAATCACTAATTGTCCATAAAACCGCAGCTCTCAAATTAAATATCTGTTGTGTCGTAACATCATATGTAGGAACACCTACATCCCATAGTTGTTTCAACTCCTCAATCAATGGTTGTAGGTACACATCAATTCGTTTCTTAGGATTACCAGGTCCCAGACACATCAACGATAAAAACATAAAATGTTGTTTCATACACATGTCCGGAGGCAGATTATACGGTGTGATGATAATTGGCCAACATGAGAACTGTCCGCCAAATTGACCATATGGGGCAAAACCATCAGCACACAACCCAAGACGAACGTTGCGTGGTTCGAAAGCGAATTCAGGATAACATCGGTCCAAATGCTTCCATGCATCCGAATCAGATGGGTGACACATTAATCCTTCTTCTGTGTCATGCTCGACATGCCACGTCATGTATTTAGCGGTAGCACTTGACGCATACAATCTTTGTAAACGTGGTGCTAAAGGCAAATATATCAATTTGGATGCTGCAGATCGTTTTCGTGGTTTGTGGCTCATTGCTGATATAGGCTTGTACCTATCCTCATTACAAAATTTACAACGGGTCAATCCCTCGTCATTTTTCCAAAATAACATGCATCCTCCGGGGCATGCATGGATTTTAATCATAGGAAGACCCAATTCAGAGACGAATTTTTTCATGTTGTAATACGTGTCGGGAAGAGAATGATCACGTGGTAACATGCTACCAACCGAGTCAAGTATCCTGGACATGCAATTCTCAGACAGATTATATTCGGACTTTATATTCAAAAATTCAGAAACCGCAGATAGCTGCGAATGACCATCACAATCAGAATACAATGGTTGATCCGCACTTTTAAGAACATCTTGAAATCGCGTGCCTAACGCATCAACATCATAAAAATATGAACTTGGTCCCTCACCCGCATTACTGTGTGCGGTGAAATCATTATTCGGATAGGTATTCGGATGGTTATTGGGAAATGCAGAAGAACCAACCAAATCATAAACCATTCTTTGCTCCCATTCCATATCTGCATAATTTCCCCACGCAGCCATCTCATCGGGAACATAGTAAGATGTTCCCACAGGTTGAGGCAAATAACATGTCTCAATCGGTTCTCCTTGAGAAGTCCAATTGTAATAGTTTTCGATAAAACCATGAGTATATAAATCCCAACACACGTCCTCACCAAGCAAGAATTTGTTATTTTTACACGCCTTACACGGACATCTTATCTTATTTCCGTCCATGTACTGTGTTTGTTGTTGTGCCCACTTAACAAATTCAATAACTCCATTCTTAAACTCGTTTGTTAATCCTCTACCATTGTCAACATATTTATTGTACATCCAATTTCTATCTCTATTCATTGTGCCTGAATATAAAAAAAATTAAGGAATTATTTATTTATTGACTAAGCAAGTACATTCAACCAGTAAACCTTCTAATTATAAACCACGAGTATAGTAAGCTCATTCATAATACTCATAATTCAACACATGCATGATATAACGAATATCCGTGCCTATAACACACTCTTTGGGTAGTGATAATAAAATTACTATTTTAACAACTACGTTTTAAAATTAGTGTGTGAATTAATTTAATGTGTGCTATTATACAATGCTATTACATAGGGGTGGGCACGGTCCGGTCCGGTCCAATATTTGGCCGAACCCGTACCCGTAACGTTACTATTGAAACAGTTCAGTTCAGTTCGGTCTTAAACCTAAACCTGTTCGGTACGGTCCATTTTCAAACGGGACGGTGTCATGCCATACCAATGCCAAATAATGCCACTTTCTCAAAGTGTTTAAGGAAAAATTAAAG
This sequence comes from Cuscuta epithymum, assembly GCA_945859915.1. Taxonomy (NCBI): domain Eukaryota; kingdom Viridiplantae; phylum Streptophyta; class Magnoliopsida; order Solanales; family Convolvulaceae; genus Cuscuta; species Cuscuta epithymum. Next base: position 1,368,127 of record CAMAPF010001079.1, read on the forward strand.
TTTAGGTATCTTCCAAAAATCCACACAATTTAACAATTTTCATATTTCATTTAATAGTTTTATTATTCATTTAATTAAGATTTCACTTTTTTATTATATTCTAATTTGGCCTTTTAGAAAAAAAATACTTCGTGACGAATTTTGCAACTTTAAAGATATTTAAATCTGGTTTCTACATATGTAAATTTTAATTATTAAAAATTGTACGGATTATTAATTATCATTAGGGAGGACTTAACATTAACATTGATAAAAAATGTTGACTTTGCAAATCAATTTGGGACGGATAAGGTAACTAATTCAGAGTAAATTAATTTTAGATAAACTATAATAGTACAAATTTTAATAATTTAACTATACTTCGGTCCGGTTCGGTCCGGTACCGGTTCTCATTTTATGAGAACCTGTCATGGCATTGTTTGGAACCGGTACAGTCCAGTTCGGGACAAAAAAATTGAGATCCGTTTCAAACCCCGTTTATCGGTCCGGTACCATACCGGCCCAGTTTGGTACCATGCCGGTTCGGTATTTTTGCCCGCCCCTACTATTTTACAATATTAAAAGATAATTAAAAATCAATCTAACTAAAGAATTATAGCTTAAATAAATTAAAAAATTATAATGAGAAAAAACATACCTACGAACGGACACAAAATATAAATTCTTCCGAGAAAATACAATGCACAATGTTCACTTCAACATCCACATATAGCATAGGCAACATCTCTTTGCAAATCCATATTCATCATTCTATATCATTAACTGTGAAGAAAAATTGAGTGTGAGTATAAAACTAAAAAAGGATGGGTATTTATAAATAATTCTTGGCACGGACATAGGCACGGACTTAGGCACCAAGCTGATTTACCTCCCAACGGCCACTTTATTGGCACGACATTTTGGCACATCTCCGACAACTGTAACGTTTTGGCACGATTTTAGGCACGGCATTGGCACCCCTAGACAACGGTTGTATTTTGGCACAATAAATTGGCACGCCCATGGCACGGTCTGGCTAACGGTAATATTTGGGTTCGAACATAGGTACGGATTTGGCACGGCGCAGGCATGACATATGCAAGCCGACGACAACGGTAACATTTTGGCACTACATTTGGCACGGCTATGGCACGGCCATGCTAACGGTAGTATTTAGACCCGGCATAGGAACAGATTTGGCACGGCCTTGGGCACGTCCTCAAATGGAAAATTTTTGGCACTGCTAAAGCCATGCCAAGGTTATAACGGCAACGTTACCGAGTTTCGCTTCCGTTTACTTCGGACGGGATTTGGCACGAACGTTGATCTGCCGATGTTGGCATGGCTCTCGTTGTGCCAAATGTGGAGCCAGTTGAAATGCCCACAATTTTTGGGACGAAGTTGTGCCTATTGTTGTGCCTAACATGGCACGCATGTTGGACGTGCCAATCTGCCGTGCCAAAAACGCGTTTTTTGGTAGTGTGAATAATACAAGGAATACATAGAAAAAAGTTAAAAACAAGAGACATGTATGGTCCCTAGCTCCCGTACCCAATTAAGTTTGGGTGAGTGCATGGTCAACCCTAGACTTCGTAGGTGGTGGAACAATTGAACCAAGTACTTCATTATTACTCACAGTTAGGGCGGTGCAATTCAATGAGCGTTTTATCCACCGTCATTTGGCCTCCATTGAATTGATCACTTTCAGCTTTCACCCGGTTTCTCACTAACCCATTCATATCATTTAGCATACATCTAGAAAATCAATAAGAACCTAATTAAGAAGGCTATAGAAAATAAAATACTCTCTTTAACTTTTCCTTTTATCTCTTTTGAATGTTTTAATTTAGGCTTTTCATTTACATTTTGGAAAACAAGAATCTCTCTTAAATGATAAATTAATCGTTAAATATTAAATCAATATATCTGTATCATTATCAATGACTTAATATGTTACATATCTCTATTAGAACTATTTATCAAATACGGAGTATATATACATAAATTACTTTGATTATTGTCTAAATAATCACATCATTTTTTAACAGCTAAGTGAGGGTGAAGGTAGAAAAACAATCTTATCATTTTTCAAAATGACTCCATATTAAAAAGTAAAAATTGTTGAAATCTTCACGCCTTTTCAACATATGGTTCATTTTGAGTTGCCACGGTGTAAGCCTAGCTACTTAATTATGGTAAATGATTTCTTGTGAAGTCATTTCAATTTCATTTAATTTGATATATATGGTGAATGATTTCATTTTTATTTGTATCAGTGTCTAGAGTTGATGCATTTCTCGTCAACTGATAAGATGATCAAATTTCTATTTATGTGGTGGCCAAGCTTATTTTATCCAGATTTTCTTAAATGTTGAGATTGGGTGGGCGGGGGGTCATCTAATGTGTCAAACTCATGGATCGTTTGAAAACGGGGGGAGGGGAGGGCGGGGGTCATCTAAGGTGTCAAATTGAGTGTGATTAGATTCGAATTTAATTTATTTTTTAGGGGGTTTGGATTATAATGGGATTCGTTCTTTAATAAACTACGGATTATATATGGGAGCATAAGTCTCGACACCTGCGTTATCAAAACAAAATTAAAAATTTAACCAAACATCTACGTCAAATCAACTAGCCTAACAAAACATCTACGTCAATTTTGTCACTACTGACTTCAAAGAACGAATCCAACTGGACTTATATCATCTGCCCCTTCTAAGCTGGTCCTCCCACGACACGAGTCCGCTGTCCTCATTATCATTCTCTTCCTTCTTAGCCGTTGAGCTACTCCGTGAAAGTAGAGAGAATTATGGGGACCAAAATCAACTTCATTTTCCCCTGGTTAAATTTTTAACCATCTTTTATTAGATTCACGGTAAAAAGGTAAAGATACGGAATTGATCATGATACGCTTAAGCCTATCTATGAAGTAGTTAGGGATTCATTTCACCCCTGAGAGGTGGTCGTCTAGCTCTTTATGAGATCTCAAGGTAGTTTTTCGAGTCATTGAGTTTTGTTCTAAGCGAAATTTGTATTTTTCATCATTATAATATAAGCATAAAGCATGTTTACCATAAGAACACGGACTCCATATATAAATCATTGTATATATGATAAATATGACTAAAAGAATCATTTATATTATTCCTGGGAATGTTAAACTCATTTATACTCATTAGTATAATTGTGTTCAATCCACACTATAATAACTACACATAGTTATATGGTGTAAAATTGAAACACATTAATTATACTCATTAATAATTATCAAGTTACAATTAGCAATATATTAGAGAAAAAAATCCTTCATAAAATACCAATTAAACGTGATTCTATGTCTATAGTTCGCCAAAAACTCCAAATTTGACGTGTGGTGAGATCTAATTTGGATGCATCTTGAGTCTTGTCACGCCTTTTAAAACCTCGTTTGAATTCATGCATCGCTCTTTAAAATATTATTAACCGTTCTTGTTAGTTAATCGATCTTAATTAGCTTCATATATATTTTGTGATTAAACAAATGTGATCAAGTTGAATTAGATAACCTAAAAACTCCACGATGACGCTTTCACAACGTAACGTACGTGGCTTAATAAACAGCTAGCGCAGCGCTTTAAGTATGACCGGCCAGTATATATGATGTGCATGGCCTAACATTTATTTAATTTCATTATTATTATTATAAGTATGCTCATCAGCATACTTAGCTTTCTTGAAGCATATATAGCTGGTTGATTGTGATGGCCAAAGGCATACCGCATTGTTCTTGAATTAGTCAAAATGATTTACCTTAATTAGCTTTGTAAAGGCCTCCAACATTGAATTAATATTTTATTGAAAGTCTTAATTATTAGCATATATATGCATGTTAATGTTATGTATGGAGCAAAAGGTGACATATATCGTTTAGAGATCTAGAATAATATATTGACTAATTCATATATGTACGTAATACGTATGTAGTATGTTGATATGTACGCAGTACGCGTAGTTACATAAAAGTTTCAAATGAGGATAGAGGTATTGATGTAGTCATGTTTATGTGTAAAGGTCAAAGACTTTTCTGATATGGTAGTTCATATTTATTGTTTTATATAGTAAAGGTGAGTTATAAATAACTGATGTGTCACTCAATTCACTAGTAGAAAAATTGCTTATAGTGACACTTTGATAGTGACACTTTTTTATAAAATGCTATTAAAATGTTATTAATGACATAAAAGTGTCACCATTTTCTAACAAAATAGATGAGTATCATTAGTGACACTCTACATTTTTTGCGGAGTAAACTTAAAGGCCCGCGTGCACTGTTCATATTACAAACGGGCCGGCCTTTTTACACTTAGCTTTACCCCTTCTTTCTTTGATCTCTAAATCAATTTAACATCGCTCTTTCTCTCTTCACTGGGAAAACCCTACCAGAGCTTCCACGACCAATTATCCACTATGTTTGGTTTTGATTCGTGAACTGAAGCTATGCGCGAAGTTATTGTTCACTTCTGAGACTGTTCATAGCCAAATCGTTCTGTAAAAGCTTCGATTTAGGTTTTTGTTTCTGGAATTGGGGTTTGTAGGTTGCTGATACTCGTGCTACGAACTCCTTGACGGAGTGAGGAAAGGTTGTTCGGTGGATACCAAGAAGTCCGGACAGTTCGTTGTTCACCTGCGACTGTCTTTCCCAATCTCCTGCTTTCATCCGGCTATGATGAGGAAGATGCAGGGGTCTGTGACCAGGTCCCGGTTTGCTATCCCGGCAGACACATATGAGGAGTTCCCAGCTCTATCTGATGGAATCCGTGTGAAGAAGACTGCAAAACTAACTGATGTTGCATCTTTAACTCTCCTGCTCTGCTCTACTCCCATTACCTCAGTCTTCACTATCCCCACATATTCATCAACTGCAGAAGATGGCAGCACAATCAATGAAAGTAAGTTTTCTTCTCCTTCACGGTTCCATTTTTTTTTTCTTTTTTCAGCATCTACTTCTTATGAACTCGATACAAGTCAAACATATATATTTGTAAACTACTTAACTACCAATATAGTCGTCTATCATGTGTGACTCTCCTCATTATTCCATTTCCTAATCATTTAATTAGACAATATTTTCCATTTTCCTTATTATTGTTCCATTTATCAGCATTTTCTTATTTAATATTTTTATTCATGTACACTCCATGTAATCTAATAATCAGTGAATAGTTTCATGAAGTGTACTGTATAAATAATATCTGCCTTGTACATTTACAGGACATGAAAAGTCAACTTCAGGCACAGGTCCTGAAGCTGCCAAATCAGCAAAAACAGAACCGGCTTGAAAACAAAATTACTTGGCTCATGAAAATGATGCAAATGCATGACTTTATTTTGGTGAGTCATGACTTTATTTTTTAGAATCATGACTTTATTTTATAGAATCATGACTTTATTTTTTAGAAACATGACTTTTTAATGTAGTTGGTTCAAACCATTATATACATCATGTTTGATACTTGCATAATAGTATATGTGATATATTCTAAGTAATGCGCCTTATATGAGTCAGGTGAGCGTTTTTTTGCACCTTGCGCCTCACAACTTTGACTACCTTGCTAGAAACTATTTATTGTCATACTCTTAATGAAATATAGGTCATTGTAAATCAGTTTAATACTTATAATGTCCTAATATAACTTCCAGTCTTCCACATGTGCATTAAGGCTCCACAAGAGTTGAGCATGTACATCAAAACTTTAGTGCACCACTGCACCATTCCAGGACAAAAAAACAGAGATAGTACAATACTAAGAAATTGAAAATATGATATGATATATTTTCAAACCATTATCATAACAACACTGCAAAATTAGGAGTTTGAACGATGAAAGGTTCACCATCATCTTCAATATCAGACACCTTTGTTCCATCATTTTCACTTCCCTCTGGTTGTGCATTCACATTATTGACCACAACTTTGTTTTTTTTCCTGTCCAATACTCCAATGTTTCAGGTTCAGAGGCTACATCTAATGCGGTTGGATAACCATGTGCTTCAGATATCACATGAGAAAGAACAATGCCCTTAGATTCTGATGACTTTGAGTTTTTTTGTCTGAGACGATCCATTCCCGCTGTCAACAGCCTGCATTTTACCAGACTTTTTCTTTTTTGGTTTCTTCTCTATGGATTTCTTAACTTCACATGATGCAGTACTCTTCGTGTCCTTCAGAGAAGATGACTCAACATCCTTCATTTCATTATTTACCACGGACATTTCAAAGGCTCTTTGATCACCTTCACATTGTTGATTCTTAAGGCATTCAGGTATTGGTTGTACATGTTCACTTTTCTTATCAAGACTGAATTGAATATCATGCCCAGAGGGAGGTGTAAATTTTGGAACAGCCACAGAATTCATGACTGTGGCAGGCTCAGTACTTTCTGATTTATGATGAGCTCCAAAAAGTTGATGTGGCAAATGTATAGAAGAGGTTTCAGAACTGACATTGCGATTTTCCATATCCAAAGAAATGGTAGTTGGCAAGGCACAGTAATCTGAAGCTCGGTCTTCTTCCATGGGTTTTAATTTAAGTTATGTTACCGGCAACATTATTTTTTTAGAACTCAGATATTCTATGACTGTTTTCATCAAGCAGACAAACAGGAGTGCAGGCTTAGCTGAAGCTAGTGGAGAGCATTATATGTTTATGAGAGGTATGCTTTTTGCACTAGCATATGAGGTGAAGTGTAAGAGTACAATTCACTAGCTATATCACTAGCTAATAATGGCCTGGGGCAAAGCATTGACAGTAGTAACTCACCACTTTCTTTCATTCTTTTTTATTTTCTTATTTACTTGTTTAGAATTTTGGCAATGTTTTGTAATTCCATTTTTGCTTAGTTGTTTTATTTTGTAGTTTAGAGGTGAAATTTTACTTATTTATAGGAAAGATGTACTAAGTTGAACTAGTGTGTGATTAATGTAATGTTCACTTTGCAGGTGAAGTATGATAGAAGCAAGTGAGGGTTCAAACGATGAAGTTGGTAGCATAAGAACTGGTTTCATTCTGTGCAAGTCTACAAAAGAAGATATGTGAAGGCCCTAGGAAGTGTGGTGTAAAAGTTAGACATATTAGCGTTTTGTTCTTGTATATTATTAGTTGTTGTTTCCGGGTGTGTCCCCATGAATTATGTAGTATGTACATTCACATTTATGTGAAAAATTGAGATATAAATAAAAATCTTTGAATTTTGGTTATTTATTAGTATTAAATTATATTACATGTATAATATATATATATATATATGTATGTATATTGAAATATATATATATACTTATGATACTAATGTATCATATATCTTTATGATACCAAAGTGTCAAAAAAATTTATGATATTATAACGTCATAATTTTAGGTGATATTTTATTGTCATATTTTTGCGACACTAATCTGTTTAGCAACCAGTGACACTAAATTTTGTGTCACTTGCCCCCATTGTCTGTGACACTTTCAGAGTGTCACCAAATCGTTTAGTGACACTAATTTAATGTCACTATAAGCCATTTTTTTACTAGTGATTATTGGTCAACGAAACATTTATTTTCACTAATTGTTTAATTAACTCACCGTAAAAACACAATTTTATCTCCTATTACTTCGTATTTCGTTAGAAACACGCATAAAGTGAGGAAGCCAATAAGTAAAACCTAACAAATGTGGTTGTACAACCACATTTAGTTATACTAATACATGTATGCATTGTTTGTTGCGAATTGCGATGACCAAACTCGGCCAGTGGTGCAAATTATCATCATAGTATGGGGCAACATTTTTAGTTAAATAACTAGTATAGTACCCGTGCATACGCACGGGAAAGAATAGTTGGTGCATATATTTTACTCATGATCTAATTAATTATTAAAATAAAAATAACTTTTTAGAATTCTACATTTTCAAAAATTAAGAGTACAATAAGCTAATAAACATACAATAAATATTTTATGAAGAGTATATTATGGAAAATTAATTGTCAACACTCATTAGTTGAGGCAAAAAAGTGAGAGGCAAAAAAATAATTGTCAACACTCATTGGTTGAGGAAAACTAATTGTCAACACTCATGATTAAATTAATTTTAAAATTAAATACTATTATAAAAAAGTGAGAGGCAAAAAATTTAAGTGAATACAAAATATTAAAATTAACAAATATTAATTAAATAAGAACTTCCTACTCATTAGTTAAATTATTGTTAACATATGAGAGAGAATTATTCTGCTCAATTGTTAGTCGGCTTATCTTATACCTAAAAGAACTACTTATCAGAGAAACTTCTTCTAATCAATTGTTAGTAGGGTTATCTTATACCTAAATCACTACATGTGAAAGAGAAAATTGTTCCGCTTAATTATTCGCCAACTTATTTTATCTTATATGTTAAAGAATTACATATATGAGAGATGGAAAATCTCCCGCATATTTGTTAGCAAGTTCATCTTATAATACCTAAAAGCACTACACATGAGTGAAAAAAATTTCCCGTTCAATTATTATCTTCTTGTTATTATACTTCAAAGCACTACATATGTGAGTGAAAATTTCCACGCTCAATATGAAATCACTTTATCCAATACATAAAAGCACTACTACATATGAGAGAGGAAATTTTCCCGCTCAATTGTTAATCAGATTATCTTATACTTAAAAACAACTACATGTGAGAGAGAAAGTTCTGCCGATCAATCGTTAGCAAGCTTATCTTCTTATCTACTTAGACCTAAAAATACTGTGTATGAGAGATATAATTATTCTGCTCAATTATTAGACGACTTAACTTATATTTAAAATAACGATATATGAGAGAAAAGTAATCTCGCTCAATTGTTAGTAAGCTTCTTTTCTATCTTATACTTAAATGAATTACATATGAAAAAAGAAAGTTCTCCCGCTCAATCATTAGCAAGCTTATCTTCTTATCTTCTTATACATAAAAATACCATGTATGAGAGAAAATCATCCCGCTCAATTATTAGACGGCTTATCTTATTCTTAAAATATCTACATATATATGACAGAAAAGTAATCTAGTTCAATTGTTAGCAAGCTTCTCTTCGAATTCCTAAAAGCACTACATGTGAAAGAGAAAAATTCATCCGCTCAATTATTAGCAAGCTAATATTCTTATACCAAAACACTACTTATGAGAGAGAAGATTCTCTCGCTCAATTGTTAGCCGGCTTATCTTCTAATCTTCTAGTACCTAAAAGCACTGCGTATGAGAGAGAAAATTATTCCGCTCAATTATTAGCAAGGTTATCCTCTTATACCAAAACCACTACTTGTGAGGAAAAAAAAATCTCCCACACAGTTGTTATCAGGGCTTATCTTCTTATACCTAAAAGAATTATATATGAGAGAGAAAATTCTTTCACTCAATTCTTAGTCAGTTATCTTTTATATAAAAGGATTACATATGAGAGTCACTCTGTTGTTAGCCAGATTATCTTATACTTAAAAGAATTACATATATATGAGAGAGAAAGTTCTCCCGCTCAAGTGTTAGCAAGTTTATCTTCTAGTACTCAAAATCACTACATATGAGGAAACAAAATTCCCGCTCAATTGTTAGTTGAATTATCTTATAGAATTGAAGGTTGCTAAAATTGAGCGTGATTACTTTTCTCTTATACATGTAGTTATTTTAAGTATGAGATAAGTTGTCTAATAATTAAGTAAGATAATTTTATCTCTCATATGCAGTATTTTTAGGTATAAGAAGATAAGAGGATAAGTTTGTTAATGATTGAGCGAGAGAACTTTCTCTCTCATATGTTGTTCTTTTAAGTATATAAGATAAGATAAGATAAGATAAGATAAATTAGAAGAAAAACTTGCTAACAATTGAGTGAGATCATTTTTCTCTCATATGTAGTTATTTTAAGTATAAGTTACGCCATCTAATAATTGAGCAGGATAATTTTATCTCTCATACGCAGTATTTTTAGGTATAAGAATATAAGAAGATAATGTTGCTAACAATTGAGCATGATAACTTTCTCTATCATATGTAATTCTTTTAAGTACCCCGTATAAGATAATTTGGCTAACAATTGAGCGAGATAATTTTATCTCTCACATATAATGCTTTTATATATAAGATAAATTGACTAACAATTTAGCAGGAAAATTTTCTCTCTCATATGTAATGCTTTTTTTGTCAAATATGTAATGGTTTTAGGTATAAGATAAGATAAATCTACTAACAATTCAACGAAAAAAATTTCTCTCTCATATGTAATGATTTTAAGTATAAGAAAATAAGCCGACTAACAATTCAGCGACACAATTTTCTTTCTAATAAGTAGTGGTTTTGGTATAAGAAGTTAAACTTGCTAATAATTTAGTGGGAAAACTTTCTCCGTCATATGTAGTGTTTTTAGGTATTATTATAGAAGATTAGAAGATAAGCCAACTAACGGTTGAGCGGGAGAACTTTCTCTCTCATAAGTAGTGAGAGATCTCCTATTTCTTTTCTAAAAAGTAAATAGTAGTGATTATATAAAGTGATTATATAGGAGTAGTGATTATACAAATGATGACAATAAATTTTTAGAAATTTGCTAGCCAAAATTATGACAGAGAGGATATCATCTCTATGCTTGGTTATTTCGGTTGTGATTTTGTAGATCTAACGATCAAGTATAGACTCACTTTGCATGTACTGAATTGAAAGTCCAAAATAATGACGAAATGCAAGTAGATTTACTATGCGATTATTTCGACATGATGATTTTTTTTGTATTGGCTCATACATTTTTGTTCTCGACTGTATATTTGTCAATTGTGAATGTTCATGAGATGTGATTTGTCTTAAAGTGTACACCAAGACAGGGGTTGCAACAATAATCATTGATCCCAGTGGTGAAATGCTTCAATTTGTTCGGCAAGAATTTGGAACAATCGGCCGCCCTCATCCCTATGGCTAACTTCCAGAGTTGCTTTGAAATACAACTGCTAGAGGAAACTCATATTGGTGTTTTATTACAGGCTCCCTGACGGTGTTTTGAAAACTGGTGCACATTGGAGTACTGTACAGTACAACAAAAATGCATCCTTCATATGTTTGTGTTCTACAAAACCTGCTTAAATAAGATGAAAGCTCGATATCTAAGAAATTCCGATGAATATCATCATACATTATTATAGGATAATGAGTCACCATGAAAATCCGATTTTCTCTCAGCCTTGATTTGTGGTGTAAGTGGGCAGATGAGGTTATATGCCAGCCAAGAGATATTTAATTTGTGGATCTCAAGATTTGCACTGCTATGAGACAATCAATACAATTTTAAAACGTTTAGAGTTATAAACAAAGCATGGTATGATATAATAGACTTATTCTCCACGATTTCACAACGACCAAGCGTTCAATGGTTGACATGATTTTATACCGACAAACTGTGATGAAGGAGAAAGTCAAATGATATTTAACGCACAATAAGTTTTTGAGATATTACCCAAAACAGGACTAAAAATGTTTGGAAATTCTAAAATAGGACTGCCATGTTTTTATTCCCAAAATAAGACTAATTATTGTCATGTTTTGGCAAGTACCAAACTTCTAACATGGCAGTATTTTCCAAACATGACAGTAATTACTCCTATTTTGGGAATAAAAAACTTGGCAGTACTATTTTGGAATTTTCAAACTGTTTTAGTTCTATTTTGGGAAATTTCCCTAAGCTTTTTATTTTTTCTTAGGTTCATGATGACATCAAAATTCATAAAAAATTCAAAAAGCAAACAACCTCAATGACATAATTGAAAATCAACTGAGTTCTATTATAGGATTAAAAAAAAAGTAACTTGCAAAACTGGAAAAAAAATGAGTAGCGCTTATAAGAGTTCACTGTTAATTTCCAAAAGATGTGACACCATTTCTATGAAGAAAATTAAAGATGTGACACCATATCTATGAAGAAAAATTCTTCATTTTTCTTCTTTTGCATAATATATATATGTTCTGAATTTGAATTTATAGTTATGGCAGCTGAATTTTAAGTTTTGATCAAGTGAAGAGTGGAGAAAGAGCTAGCAAAGTCTTAGTTGCCATAATCATTCAATCTTTGGCCTATTCAAGCTTTGGTCTATTACTATTGAGTTTTTAAAGGTTACTATAGTAGGGAGTTCCATTTTGGGGAAAATAAGAATTTCATATTTTCTAATACCAATACAGATTGGTTGGTTTAGTTTTAAGTCTATAGTTTTAGAGACATTTCAGTACTTTGAGGTCATCAATGTAATTGTGTTCATCCTACTCTTAAGCAAGGAAAAATAATCAATTTCTAATTTTCTACTACACCATATCTTGAAAAAAATATAAGATTTAAGTATCAAGTTCCAAAAGCAATAGTTAAAAGAGTTGACACTATATCTTAAGTTCCAACAAACATTCTCCTATTTGATTCCTTATTCACCTCAATTTTTTACTATATTTTGAATTTTACGTCACAAATCACAATCATAACCATTTAAGTTCATAAAGCACAGAAAAACAACAACAAAACATAAATGGTGTTAAGAAGAGTAAAGCGCTTCTTTTAGGCCCCTTCTCCACTGTTATAGGCAGTCCCTTGCTTCTTTGTCCTACTTTTTTTTTTTATTCTTTATTTCTAGGCCACAGATGAAAGAAGCTTTTAGTAAAGAAATGAACTAAACAATTAGTCCAAACAAAATAGTCATATGAAAAGCTCCAGATGAAAGCATCTCTTATGTAAAGAAATAAAGGGAACAATCACTGCTACCCGGGCAGTGAGAGTAAGAAGCAAAAATGTTATCTGCATCTGCATATATACAGTTGTATATAGTGACAGTATTACTTTGAGGTCTCCTAGTTTCGATGAAGAGGTGGGTGTGGCAATCTCGCATACGATTAGAGATGAAGTGCAGATATACATAGGCTTCCTACCTAGTTAGGAGTATGCTTTTTTCTTTGTTGAAGTTTGACTAATATGCAACAGAAAAGTTGTCCAAAAACCCAGCCTCAAGTCCAGTTGCAGCAGGAAAATGCAATAGACCAACAACAACCACTTAAATGTAAGACAACTCAGCTGAAGTTCGATAAAATCGTGAAGGAAATCAGCCTAAAGACCTGGTCTAAAGTCTAAACTGCCTGGAAACAAATACCTATAAGCCTGCTCTAAATCAGCCAAAAATCTACCTATAAACCTGCTCTAAACAGCCTAGAAACAACTCAAAACCTGCCAAAAGTCTACCCATTACCCTGCTCTCAATCTGAAGCCCATTCTTCCACATACCATATACTTTTACTAACAAATAAGCAGGAGGAGGAGTTTAATTTTGAATAGGTGGTTTTTCTTCTCCTTGAAAAAATTAGGAAGATCTGTTGGCTTGGTGGACTTGTTGACATGGGTAAAAAATGACAGAATATAAGCATAACAAAACAAAAATTTACATGGCTGGACAAAAATGAAAGAACAAAAGAAAACAAGATGAACAAAACAGATGAAAACGATGCATTTGAATGAATGAAAAACAGATTTACTTATTTCCCACAAATTAGTTTTTTGTTATACATCCACTCATTGAATGGATTATTCCCCTGGGACTATGTAAAATCTCACCCATTCCCTACATTCTAAATTGGAACTCCTAATTTTTTAGATTGATTTAAGTGAATGTTTGCTTGTATAGTTCAATATAGATGAACAAAGGTGGGATTGTTGAGATGGATGAACACAAAAAATGACAGAGTAAAACAAAACAGGTTGTATAAAACAGAGAAAAAAAAGACACATTTGAAGGAATGGAAAAACATGTTTACATATGCCACTCTAAGGAAAAAAATTATTCTTTTGTGCTGAAACCAATTAAAATGGCACTTGAAGATTCATTTTCTTAGGGCAGAACATAATTGTCACGTTGAAAAAAAGGAGAATCAACCAACTAAAATACAAGTGTCTATGTAGCTATATGCTCGTATCATTTTATCACGAACTAACAGTGTGACAACCTCAATGCGTATTGATATTAGGCTACATTCAATTCTGATGTTCTCAATTTAGAAATCGTAAGACAGACATTATCAAACACTTTATATGCTATAGCTTATATGCTTTGTGCACTTACAATATGTTTAAAAACAATTAAAACTTCAGCACCAAATACTAATTAGACACAGAGAAAAGATGATAGAATGAGAACAGACGACGTACCTGTGTCTGTGTTATTAGAGAGGGCAATAGCATAAAACCCTACTTGTATTCTAATGGTATATATATATATATAGCGATAATACCTTGTAGTGCAGTGGCTTGTGCTTTGACGTCTCTCAAACTTGCGGTAATTTCGTGGATGGGGAGCGGGAGAGGCGTGTTATACATGGCAAGCTCTCCATCGGTATATCCTAATCTGTCGAGGAATTATCGGAGGAGAAATTGGTGTGCGCTGGTTTTTTTCTTTTTTTTGGCCGAGATGTATGCGCAGGAAGGAGGGGAGTTAAATTGAAGCGGTGGTTTTTCTTCTGCAGGAAGCCACGTGGAGCGCCGAGAGAAGAAGAGTGAAATAAGGACTGGAGGACACGTTGGATTTGAGGGTAAAAATGTACTTTGCACAGCCTATTCTTTTCTTATATATAAATAGATCTTCACTAAAAAACATAAAAATATGTTCATCTATTGATTTATTACTTTATATGGTAAACCATAGTCATAAATAGTTAATTATGTCACTATGTTATTGGTTAATGAAAATAATTAGTATCACTATTTTAAAATCTATAGTTTATATAGTAAAATTAAGTTAAAAAGTAATGATGTGTCAACCTCCCATTGGATAATGCAAGTTCTATTATCACAACAATTAAAATCATTCATTAACTCCCTAAATCACCGTTATTTAAAAAAAAAACCTACATCACAGCTGATTTGGAGCAAAAGAAGGAGAAATAATACTACCTCCGTCCCGCTAAGAACTTCCTACTTTGACCTACACACATATTTAAGAAATAAATTTGACTTTACTGTAGAATACACTGTTTCGACATTGTTTGACACTGTTTTGCACTGTATGACACAGTTTTGATGTAGGATAACTTTCAATTTAGGGAAACGAGAAGATCATTTTGGGACGGCTAAAAAAGGAAAGCAGGAAGATCTTAGCGGGACGGAGGGAGTATGAAGTATCTCTTTTTAAAAGTGATACAACTTTTATATTTATAATCCAATTTTTACAAAATATATATCAAAATCCATAACTTTTTATGATCATTCATATGACACCAATATCATATATATAAAAGTTAAAAAATCTATTACTCTTTACATTCCGTAGAAAGGCTCCCACACGATTTACGATATTTTACTTACCATAAAGTTAATTGACACGTGTCAGTAATTAGATTCTTTTTAGTAAATAAAATTTACATATTCATAGACTATATCAAAAGTTTTATAATTTCGCAAAAGAAAAACTCAAATTTGATAAAGTTGGATATAGCAAGTAATATATTAAGAAGACTTTAGGTTGACCGGATAATAGTGGACGTGAACTTTTGAATGAGATGAAAGTGATATTTTATATAGCAAAACTGAATTAAAAATTCTATTGATATATAAAAATTCTTTTATTACTACAACTAAAACATTTAATTTATATAAGTTGACTTGGTTCATCCTTACTATCACTACTCATTTGGAGAATTGGAAGGAGAAAAAAACACCTTTTTAATGTACTTTAACTTATTTATTTGTGCTCCAATTTTTTTACAAAAAAACAAAATTTATACTTTTTTATGAGCTTTCATATGACATCAATATTGCATGTATAAAATGATCAAAAAAAATATTGCATGTATAAAAAACAAAAAACATTATTTTATACAATAGATTTGGGTTAAAATCAATGAGGTGTTAGTCTCTTATTAGTAAAAATAAATTATTACTATGCTTATTTTCAATATTATTATTCAAGTGTATTGTTATTATTGTATTTTTATTGTTATCAGTATCTATAAGTGACTATATATTATTATCAGTATTTATAAGTGACTTTATTATTATTTACTCCCTTTGTCCCCCTTATATTGTCCCGTTTTACCTTTTTAGGAAGTCCCACTAATATTGTCTCATACCATATTTGGTAAAGTTTGTGTGGCTCTAAATCATTCTTACTTTATCAATTAATATCAACCACACAAACCCACTTTTCTTAATAATCGTGCCACTCTCCTTCGTACCAATATAAAAGGGACGGAGGTAGTAGTATTTAACTATTAATAAGTGATGAAGTTGGTTCAAATAAAAAGTACTTCATAGGTGAAAAGTAAGAACTAATCTTGGCCATTGATGTGAAAAAATGGATGGAAGAGATCAAATTTTTAAGGTTGAAACGCGGTGGCATTTTTGTAATTACGGAGAACTTTTATTGAAAATTTTGTGACAAATGTGTATCAGAATAGTTAAAAAGTGCACACGTAGAGTAAAAAAGAGTGCAATATAGTATAGAATAAAAAGTGCAGAAGTTGGCAAACTTTGACAATCTTTTTTTCCATGCATGAGTGCACTTTTAATCAGTAAACTATCCGTGTCTGGTTATAGTACAAACATTTGCACATTTATTGAAACAGACTATTGTGATTAAAGTTCATCTCATCCATCTATTTTCAAGTGATTAAAGGTCAAGATTTATTCTCACTTTTCATGGGAAGACTACTTTTTACTTGAACTGACCCCAATAAGTGATTATTATTATTATAAAAGCGTAGGGTGTTGGTATCTATAATTTAATTACTCTGGGGTGTAATAGTGATACTACATGTTATAAAGGTATTGACAACACTTATCAATAGTTAAAATTATAGTTATAGTTATAATGATAATTATAGTTATAAATATGATGATAAAAATGACAATGTTAATCATAATAATAACATAATCATACTCCTTCAAAAATACTAAAAACTATTTAGATCAGATCAGAATTATTTAGATCAGATTAAAAATAGAAAAACTCAGATCAAATTTAAAAGATTCAGACCAGTATGGAAAAATTCACATCGCGAGATCATACAAAATCAGACAAGATCAGAAAAAATTCAGATTAATTTAGACCAGATCTTAAAAAATTTCAAATCATAAATATTTATATCAGTCGTATTGAACTTCTTAATATCACTCATATTAGTGGAGTTTGATCCTCGGAAAAATGCCATATTAATTCAGTTTCCAAAATAATTGTACAACATCAAATTCCTTAAATAACGAGACTCTAATACATGTAGTAGGACTCTAATAATATAAAATTAAGGAAAAACTGTCAAATACGTCCTTGAACTTTCATAAAAAGGTCAATTAAGTGCTTCTATCGGAGGTTCTGTCCGGCCGTCGCGATTTGGGGCAGTTCCTAGTGGAATTTTTTGATGAATTTTTTGAGCATCTTATTCACCAAGTCTAGCTTACTCATACCAAATTTCAGCTAAAAATTCAATCGGGAACACATTCAAATTAATTCTTGAAGATAAATGCACATTTTTGCGTTCTCGAATCAATTTGAATGCGCTCCCGATTCAATTTTTAGCTGAAATTTGGTATGAGTAAACTAGACTTGATGAATAAGATGCTCAAAAAATTTCATCAAAAATTTTCACCGGGAACCGCCCCAAATCGTGACGACCGGACAAAGTCTCTTATAAAAGGACTTAATTGATTTTTTATGAAAGTTGGAGGACCTATTTGACAGTTTTCTCTAAAATTAATCTTAGACATTTCAGTGAAGCTCTAATTCAAAACCAATTTTTTTAAATAATGGAACTTTAATTCAGGGGACGAGATTCTAATTGTACAATATTAATAATAAACGTGAATATCCTAAATAATGTAAATTGTAAACTTCACATATTCCCAATTCCAATTTAACACTTCTTTTTATCATCCTTCATCATATAATTAGCTCTGTAAATAATTAATAACTATTACAACAATAAGCACATAAACCAAAATATAAACACAAATTAGTACTCCAAAAGATAGTGATTTTTCGTCCGTATTTCATGGTGGTGCTTATGAGTATTTGTCATCTGACCATATCAAATTAACACTACCGGGGCATGCCCGGGTGTTACACTAGTAACATCTCAAAAGCTATAAGATAGAAACTTATGCTTGCCAAATTAGACTCATGTAATGAGTGATTAGATTTCAAAGAGGCGTACCATGTTTGAATTTTGAATCATATCCCCTACGTATTTGTATATTTTTATTCTTTTGTTATATTTAAGTTTATTCGATTTAAAAGATCTAAATTAGTTTAGAATCACATTTTTATTTAACTAATAAATTATAAATTATTTAACTACATCTTTTCACACTTAGTATTAATACAGGTGTTTTCATTTAGGACTTAAAATAGTTATAAACACATATTCCATCCGTCTCTGAAATATTTTCA
This sequence comes from Cuscuta epithymum, assembly GCA_945859915.1. NCBI lineage: Eukaryota > Viridiplantae > Streptophyta > Magnoliopsida > Solanales > Convolvulaceae > Cuscuta > Cuscuta epithymum. The sequence goes on from CAMAPF010001079.1 coordinate 1,386,549, forward strand.
ATAAATTATAAATAGTCTAATTAATATATTTATTTTAAAGAATTGTATAATAACTTTGTAGTGTGAACTTGCCACCTCTGACTCAAATTTTGGATATGTCAATGTGGATTAGATTACATGAAAAATTCTAAAAGATCAATTTCTTTATTTATTTTATCAAACACATTTGATTTCGTGGATCTAATTGTGTAATAAGCCAAATATGTAAAACTGGAATTAATAAATGAGCTATTATTTGTTTTACAAATTGAATGAAGTTACTGTAGAAAATCATTTTAGCTACTTGAGTTGCTCTTTCATTTCACAAAAGTTGACCAAATTTGACTTGTATGTAGAATAATAAAGCGAATACTATTTGATTTATAATTGTGCAGATGTAAGTTCAAAGAAATGACTTTAATCACATATTTATTAAGTTTAATGAAAATGACAAAATATTTTAGGAAAACTAATTCAGGAAAATAGGAAATGTCCTGTGGGAGGGGAGGAGTATTTATTACGAGTAATTTTTTCAGACGCTTTAACATAAAAAAATCACCAATGTTTTCAATTAATTTCAATATTATTACTAAATGGGCTTAAAGAGCACCTTGCAATCTCTCTTGTAAGATGGGCTCTAGTGGTCCAGTCCAGACACGGCAAGATTGAATGGACCGGGTAACAAAAGTGCGCAATTTTGACGCTGTGCTCGAGTGCGTGTTTCATGGTGAAAGAAGACTCTCATATGAATATGTCATGGATCTCTTACTGGAGAGGATCGGGTCGCTGTTAGTAGGGTTCCATTGACGAATCCATCAGACCGGCCGTGTTTCTTTTTTGCGAATCTAAACGGAATCTAGAAATTAATCATCTGAGAGGAAGATGTGGCATGAAGCAAGGAGGTCGGAGAAGAAAGTCCACGACATGATGGACGCCGCTCGGAAGAGAGCGCAGCGCCGAGCTATCTATCTGGCTAAGAGGCGGGGCGACCCCCAGCAATCTATCCAATCCGTCGGTACCCGTTGTCGCATCTATCGCGATGATGCCCTCTATCAAGCCACGGAGGATCAGCAGGGACTGTATGAATTCTCTCTCATTTCTCAGCTAAAACTTCTAGTTGCACATTTTAGTTCTTTTAAATGTTTCAATGATTGTATCCCAAGATGCTTTGTTATGATAGGTTAGTATCATTGGTGCATTCATTCATGTTAAACTGTTTTACGGGTTATCCACAATCATTTGGTACTTATTATCATTGAATCCAAACTAGTTGGGGCCAGTTAGAGGAAATTTTAGCTCAAATTAATAGTTCAAGATTAGTCTAAACTATAAATTCATGTAGAAAACATAGTTGCAATGTTTTGTGATAGATGACCTTACTTTTGTCTTTGATATTTTATTCCAAAGGATTAATGAGATGCAACCACACAATCGTTGTCATCATAGGCTATTGTCACCTCTATAGAAAATATCATGAGATACTGATTAGTTGAGATAGGTGCTACAGTCATGTCCTATTGTCCCATCACCATGCTAATTATGGAACATATCAGAATGAAATTGTTGGTACTGCAAAATAAAATTCTGTAAGGATCAATATACTTGAACTTAGATTGATCATACATGTTCATCATTTACATCAGGATACCTTGGAATGGCAAGCAGGACATTCTAATAGACAGGTACCTACTCAAGTCCTAATTTCTAATGTAGAAGGGAAATCATTGGTGTGCAATGTTAATGAAAAATTCTCTTGACAGATTTGATGGGCGTGCTCTTCTTGATTTTATCCGGAGCACCAGTTCACGGAATATTCATGCTCCGCAACGAACTGAAGAGGAAGAAGAACTAGAAGAGTTTGTTAATTTTGAGCGTTACCGGGACTTAATTAAGCATCGGCGCAGAGGATGTCGGTACTTTTTTGTTTTTTCTGATACCACCTGCATTTTGTTCTTGAAGTGTAGAGTCATATGTCTCACTATTGGCATGGATGCAACAAATGAAAGCAACATGCCTTTCTTTCGCCCTTGTTTGATCCAAAAGAGGGGGAGACAATGAGAGGATAAATGGGGAGAGGTGAGGGAAGAAAATGGAAGAGTTTACAACAATGCCACACTTGGTTCGATTGAGGAATGAGGATAAGTTAGTGTTTAAGAAAAATATCTAAAAGAAATCTATTTTTATTTTGTTCTAACTAATAATTTAGCAATGCATATGTATATCAATGATAATGTGTAATAATGGGTAGAGGTGAGGGAAGAAAATGGAAGAGTTCACAACAATGCCACACTTAGTTCAGTTGAGAAATGAGGATGAGTTAGTGTTTTAGAAAAATATATAAAAGAAATCTATTTTTATTTTGTTGTAACTAATAATCTAGGTATGCATATGTATAGCAATAATAATGTGTAAGACTGCGTACACCCGACCCCCCCTTACCTCACCGTAGGTGGGAGCCTTTGCGGCACTGGGGTAAATGAAAATGAAATGAAAATGATAGCTCCTCCAGAATACCCCAAATTCGGGTAGTGAGATATGAGGAGTTCGGATGAATGAGAAGTTCGGAAGAATCCATAGCTCCTCCAATTTCCTTCCTTTTCCATTCCTACTCCCCCAACCAAATGCTGCTTTCCACTTCCTCCCTTTCTCTACAAGGGTGTAGAGAGGCATATAATCATGCATTATATCTTTGGACCATTCTCTGTAAGCCCGTTCAAAAGCTGAAATTATTTTTTCACAGTCAATGATGCGGACGGCTTACAACACGTTAACCTAGAGATGGAGGCTAAGATTGCTGCTCAATTTGGTGCAGACAGGTTTTTCTGTGACACTTTTTTTCCTTTTCATATTGTATGAAAAATCTTACCTGCTCCGCCCCAAAGAAAGTATTATTTTAACCAGGGGCTACTTTATAATTTTAGAAAGGTGCATAAATTGATATAATTGTTGCGTTAAGGAAATTTCCAGCAGGAGCACTATGTTTTCCCCCAAAATAGAAGTCAGTTACTGCCATCTCTAGACATTAATATGGCAGTATAAGTGCCATACTTGGTGGTATTTTCCAAACATGACAAGTATTTCACATTATGCTCATGTTCCCCCCCTGTTCTAACTAAATTTAATGCTTCTCTTGTTTGTGACACTTTTATGATAAAGAAAAACAATATTTATAGAAATCACCTTCTTTTCTTCAAATAGAATTTTTTAAAGGACACAAGTAAGATTACAACCAAGACTTTGGGGGTTGGAGGGTGGTGGTGGTCGACGAAGGGAATGTTTAACAAATATCTATTTGCCTTTTGTGAGTTTGTCGTTACAAATGTGATAGATCTCAAGTAACGCAGCCTTCAACAAACAAGGGATCTTATTCCCAAGTGGGGTTCTCTTATGATGGAGATGTAAAAGATGAGGCTCATTATTCAGATGTGGAGGAAGATGGTGATGATGAAGAGGAAGAAGAAGACGATTTTAACAGTGATGATAGCAATGATGAAGCAATGGAGTCAGTTGCTAAAGAATTTGGAGTGAAGAGATATGGCTGGCTCGTCTACATGGATAAAAAGGCAAAAGAGGAGGAAAGGAGACAAAAAGAAGTTATAAAGGGGGATCCTGCCATTGTAAGTATTTTTAAAGTTTTGGCTGAAATTATTTCTGTATATCTACTTATATAGGATAATGATCGTCACTTGGTGCTTTTTGCAGAGGAAATTGAGTCGAAAAGAGAGAAGAAAAGCTTCACAGCTCGAAAGAGAAAAGGAAAGAGAAGCTGCTCGTTTTACTGGCGTTAGACATTCCCATCATGATCCATATCGGTTGTTCTCATGGGTGTCTTCTTTGAGTTCAATAGGCTATTGCCCAGTTTGGTGTTGCAGTGGCTTTTGAGCTGCAACTCTTTTTGCTCCAAAAGTTTGTTTGGTAAAATAAAAGAAGTGTGTAGCTTGAAAGCCAAGTCTTTAAACAATTTTAAAGGCACAGGGCAGCCAAAAGATGCTTCCGTTCCACATCACCTAGCTTTTGATAAAATGCTACTCCCTCCATCCCATTGGACTTTGCCAACTTTTGTTTTGTGGTTGTCCCAAAAACTCTATCACTTTCCCATTAAAGTAACTACTTTGTGGTTGTACTCATTTCTCTCTTCTGTGCACAAACATCAACCACACAATTTTCTTAGTTTTTTTTTATTTCTCACTTAATTCAAATTTGGCAAAGTCCAATGGGGCGGTGGCAATAGTTATTTAGTTAAAAAACAATCTTACAACACCACACTACCAAGCATTTCTACATTCACTACGTTTATATCATGAATTACCAAATAAACTTTTTCCAACATATTTGAACATAATTAAAAACTAGTAATACCAGACTGCTCAAAAACTATTTAAAGCTTCATATTGTGGCAGTGTGGTCCAATTTTTAGGTTTTCTAATCTATTTTTGTGTGTGTCTGTTATGCAGTGAGTCGAGACGAAGTCCAACATACGAAGCTTATTCACGCTCTAGAAGGTGGTAATTTGTGTGATCTTGTTACCCAGTTCAAATGGGAATCGGGTTTAGTTTGCGCTGAATCTCTCCCCGTTTTTATAGTTCCAGGTCCAAGTCTCGGTCAAGGTCTCCCTCACACTCCCGGCGTTATAGTCGTGGAACTCATTATGATGACGTGGAGCTGGGAAGAGTTCCAAAGATAGAGTACATAACTGAGTTTGGGGGTTCAGATAATGAAAAAGAGCCTAAATTTGAAGGATATTCTCCACCTCGGAGTCCTCGATCTCAAGCTGATGATTCACTAAACCGGTCGGAGCACTTGACCTTTTAATTCTTGCAAAAGCTTCATTGGACAGTCTTTACTCTGCTGCAGAATATCATCCTATGTGTTTCCTGATGACCCAATCTTTAAATGTTGTTTAGTTAGGATATCATGACTTCCAGGGATAATAGAAGGAAACCATTGTTCTGAAGCTTGGTTTTGAATGAAATCGACGAAATTATGAGTGCATTTGACTTGCCACATTGAGATCAGATTTATCTAATGCTCGTGTTTTCTGCAGGCCATCATCTGGTCTCATTCTTGAAGCTCTTCATGTAGATCCTGCATCAGGGGTTTCAGTTGATAAGGAAAAGAATGTCAAATTACACAAAACACCAATAAGGTTTTGTTTTCCCACTTCATGCAGTTCTCACTAAGTATAGTGAGATGATTCTTTTTTCCTTCACAATGTGTTGTTTGTAAAAAGTTAACTAATATTTGATGACATTTTTTCGTCATTTTCCCCTTCTTTAAGTCGCCTATATGCTAAAATAAATCTTAAGGTAATATTGTATAGTCTTTCTCCATTTCTTAACTCCCAAATCTCCTTTGTATGCTTGATTTCTCCACTTTTAAATCTCCTTTATGTGCTTTGATTTCTTCACTACTAAATCTTTTTTATATGCTTGATTTCTTCCTAAACAACCATTATTCTGTCCTGGAGAAAGTATGCATTATTATTCTTTCAATATCAGGTCCTAACACAATTTGCTTGTTCTTTCTTCATTTTTTGTTTCTATTAACAGCTCAACATCTGCAGTAGCAAAATTAAGCAAGACCCCAACTAGCTCAATCCTCTCTAAACAACAGGGAGAAAAGAAGGAAACTCCTCAGGAACGGCTCAAGCGAATCATGAGCAAACAGCTGAACAAACAAAGTATAACGATTTTTTTAATCTTCATCTCAGGAAATGTACATAATTTAATTAAATACTACTCCCTCCGTCCCATTTTATGTGTCTTACTTTCCTTTCTGGGTTGTCCCAAAATAAGTGTCTTGATTCCTTTTTCGGAAAGAAATATGTGGTCCACATCTTTTCACTCTATTATATTCAAACCTCAACCACAACTTTTACTTTTTCAATCACTTTATTAATAATTGTGCCAAACCACATAAAATGGGACGGATGTTGTAATATTTTCTTCACTTTTTAAAATCAGATTTGCAAAATTAAGGATCTCAACCATCTTCACCTTTACGTAGATTATGTCATGTAATTGAATATAGTTCTGTACTTCTGTATACTACACTATGAAAACAATGTATGCATATTTTGCAGTCAAGAAAGATACAGCTATTGAAACGGCAAAGAAGCGAGAACAAGAAAGACTGAGGCTTGAAAAACTTGCAGAAACAAATAGATTAAGTCGACATCGTCATCGAAGCCGCAGTAGAAGTTACAGTCGGTCCCCTCCAAGGTAGTAAATGAAAATAAGTTATAACAGCTTAACGTTGAAGGTTGCGTTCGGGGACTTCCTTAAAAAAGAAGGTTCATTTTACATTTAGACTATCCCAAGTATTCTTTTAGCGACTTTCTTGTTGCTTTTATTTCTTGAACTTTTAGTTTTATACATAAAAGACTCGTTTCCATGTTTTATCATGATTTTCTCACCCTAATTGTCCAATTAGTGTTGATCTTTTGAGGATCATTTAGCTGGCTATATAGCTGCTTGTAGTGTTGCTACTTTGCTGACTCCGTCTCAATGTAGTCATTTTGACCAACTTGCAGTTTTCATTTTACTTTGACAAAGTACAGCTGTCATATAGTGTTGTATGTAGCTTGTTGAATGCTTTCTTTGAAATCATGAAAATTTAGCTTTATTTGATCAAAGTGAACTCCTTTTGGGGTAAAATGAAATATGACTCTTTTTGGGATGGATAAAGGAAATACGTAGTATCTTTTAAGGATTGCACCACTTTCACTTGTGCAGAAGATACCGCCGCAGCCGTAGCCGCAGCCGCAGCAGAGGTCGGAGTTCACAAAAGTCCCGCTCAAGGTCAAACTCAAGGTCAAGGTCTCCTGGTCGTTCACACTCCTATTCCCGATCTCGTTCACCTCGGTAAGATTTCCTGCATTTATATTCTCCATTTTACCATCTCTTGTGCTAGCTGCTTGACCTGATAGATTGGAAACACATTACAGGGTTAGGAGGAGGTCAAGATATTGATATAGTTGCTGCAAGTTGTGGCATGTTTCATCTGTCTTACTTTGGTGTCACGTAGGATAAAAACATGATTTTTGTTGTAATTTTTGTTATGACATACTGAAATGTATTTACCAGATTTGCAAAGCTCTATGTAGACTGCAAGCTTAATTGAGTTCTCGTGGATAATGTCTGCAATTGCTAGGTGTTGCAAAACATGATTTACTTTCAGGTTCTTAACTTCCAAACAAAATATAAATTGAGATTCCTCTTAAAATACTTGCTGAAATTAATTCTTAGTCATTAAAAATCGAATGTAAATATTAAAAATATTTATTCAGTCGTTCTTGCGTAAAATTGAACGTTATCATATTTAGTATCATGTCACTTGGTACAAAAAAGCCAAAATTTTGTTAACTTCCAAGCAAAATATAAATTGAGATTCCACTTAAAATACTACATTCATTAAAAGTTAGTATCATGTCACTTGGCACAAAAAGCCAAAATTTTGTTTGACTATTTTTGTAATCCAGTTTCTGTGGAATATTTGAAATCGACTTTTAAAGTTCCACTTACTCTTCAATTGTGATTCTTACCAAAGGTGTAAATGTTAAAAAACATGTACACGATGACCGTGATTCTTACCAAAGGTGTAAATGTTAAAAAACATGTACACGATGACCATAAGTAGTCATGGACTCGGGCTGGGCCCGGCCTGGTCGGGCTTTTTTGGGAAGGAAGAACCAGAACCGGCCCTGGTAGGCATCGGTTCCAGGCTGGGCTGGTTCATGTTATTTTTTTAAAAAAAATTCTTTTGCTTTTCTAGTTAACCCCCGACCCCCTCACCCCCACCCCCCCAAACCCCTCCAAAACACCCCGACCAACCTGGCAGAAACGAAAAAAATTGAAAAAACCAAAAAAAAAAAAAAAAAATAGGCCGGGCCGGTTCTGGGCCCAAACTGGGCATGTTCCACTTTTAGGAGGACCGAGCCCGGCCCAATTAATTCCAGGCTCGGATGGCCCGGACCGGTCCTATAACTGGGTACCAGGCCGGGCCCAAACAGTACCGGTTCCGGACCGGGCGGCCCGACCCGAGTCCATGACTAACCATAAGTGTATGTTAGAGTGATCCAAATACTAAAAAGGAAATCAAAAACAAAAACGCAATTACGCAAACACTAACAATGAAAAAACTCATTTACTAACTCAAAATGTGGCATGTGGAGTCCAAATTTTAAACTAAATTCTATCCTCCGTTCTTTTTAGTTGCAACATTTTCTTTTTCACGCTTGTCAACGCACAACTTTGACCATCATTATATTTAATTCTCTATTAGTAAAAAAAATTAAAAATCAAATTATGAAACTTTGTAATGAGATGAATTTAACAATATTTTTCAAAAATAATAATTCACAAACTTTAATAAATAAAACGTATTCAAAGTAGAGTACATGAATAGTGTCTAAATTTCAATGTTGCATCTAATATGATACGGAGGGAGTACTTATTATGTAAACACACAAGTGCTCGCTGAAAATTGATGATATAAAATGTTGCTCCGTACTCCCTCCGTCCCCTTTTAAATGGGACGGGAGATGGTGGCACGAGTTTTAAGAAGAGTGAGTTTGTGTGGTTGATATTAATTGATAAAGTAAGAATAAAGTAAGAATGATTTTGAGCCACACAAAGTTTACCAAATAAGGTATGGGGCAATTAAATAGGGACATCCCAATATGGTAAAACGGGACATTTAAAAGAGGACGGAGGGAGTATCATTTATCAAATATTTATAGTGAAGCAAACTGATACATTTAAAACCACTACGATTGATTAAACGGTGAAAGTATATATAGTAAAAGTGTAGGGGATTTTAAAAATAATCATTTAACTGCACAATTATCTTCAAGAATTAATTTGAATGCGTTTCCGATTGAAGTTTTAGCTGAAATTTGGTATGAGTAAACTAGACTTGATGAATAAGATGCTAAAAAATTTTCATCACTCTGAAGAAATTTGGGAACCGCCCCAAATCGCGACGGCCGGACAGAGCCTCCTATATAAGGACTTATTTGACCTTTTTATGAAAGTTCGAGGACCTATTTGACAATTTTTCTTTAAGACAACAAATCAAATTGAATAAGTTTCTACATTCAATTAATTAAATAATCACTCTGTGAACAACAAATCAATTCATTCTACATGTCTACGTAGAGATAATAGAATATGTTCACAGTTAAATCAAGGGTGAAAAATAGCCACTATTTAAGAGAATTTGGCGAGTAATTTTAAATAATAAGAAAAAGGACAGCAGAACTGCAAAGCATTCCAAATCAACCACAATCGGAATTTGGAAATACGACTAAAAACTGAACAAGGTAACAAAAACTAGAAGTACATTGAAACACTTCTTTGGCAGACTAGCCAAAGAACGAAGAAATTTGGATCTTCACTTTGCTCGGCATTTATGTTGCTGCTACAACACACTTATTAGTTTCTTTGGTACGCTTTTTTCCCTTCCTCTTAAATAATTTAAACACTCCTTCACAAATGATAAGCATAATTCAACCTTTCCCTCCCTTTCAAAACCTAACTCTCATGCATACCCTTAAAGTCATGCTATTGAAATCATTATGCTAATCATTTGTTGAAATATAATTTAATCACTATATATCTTAAGCATTTATGTTTTGTAGCGATTAGATGTTGGAAATAGGGAGTTTCTGAAGGAATTATAACTAAAATCCCTTCCAAGATATGACAAAATTAAATAGTTTAAACTCACATTCATTTTAAATTGAGATGAAGTTATCATGTAATTTGTTGTCCTTCAAGATTGAGCATTTGAAGGGAGGGCCATAAACCCTCTTCCTCCAGACAATGAGTTTGAGAAACGCATAAGACCAGAAGTCATCCTTGCGCATGAGATTGGAGTGACATTTGAAGATGTTGGTCATGCTTCCGCTTCGAAGACCTGACCTCTTTAATGGTGGTCTTCTTAAGCCCTTCAGAGGCATATTGCTCTTTGGTCCTTCTGGTACCGGGAAAACTATGATGGCTAAGGCAATTGCAAATGAAGCCGGAGCAAGCTTCATAAATATCTCGATGTCAACAATTAGTTCTAAATGGTTTGGTGAAGATGAAAAGAATGTTAGAGCTTTATTCACACTTGCTGCTAAGGTGTCTCCTACTATCATTTTTGTGGATGAAGTTGATAGCATGCTTGGGCAACTAACAAGGGCTGGAGAACATGAAGCCATGCGGAAAATCAAGAACGAGTTCATGACACATTGGGATGGATTGTTGACAAAATCTGGTGAGCGACTTCTGGTTCTAGCAGCAACCAATAGGCCGTTTGACCTAGATGAAGCAATTATCAGGCGCTTTGAGCACAGAATTATGGTTGGGTTGCCTTCAGCAGAGAGCAGAGAAAAGATCTTGAGAACTCTTCTAGCGAAGGAAAATGTAGAAAACCTTGATTTCATGGAGCTTGCTGCGATGACTGATGGATATAGTGGAAGTGATCTTAAGAACTTGTGTACAACAGCAGCTTATCATCCTGTGAGAGAGCTAATACAACAGGAGATTCAGAAGAACATGGAAAAGAGGCGCAAAGGTGAAGAAGGGCAGAGCTCAGATGCTGCTGCTCCAGATAAGAAGGAAACCATGGCCGAGAGAGTTATCACTTTGAGACCTCTAAACATGGAAGATATGAAGCAAGCAAAGAATCAGGTTGCGGCTAGTTTTGCTGCTTAATGATCCATAATGGGTGAGCTTCAGCAATGGAATGACTTATATGGCGAAGGCGGCTCCCAAAAGAAGCAGCAACTGTCCTACTTCCTGTAGGTTGCCAGTCAGATACATGCATCCCTTGTTGGGAGGACAATCTATCTGTAATTATATATGTAGTATAACAGAACTTATCCAGCCCCTAGATTATAGTTCTATTCATGTCTTGTGTATGATACTATGATATATAAATATATCCAAAGGGTTGACTCTTAAAATCTGAGAGTAACTTTGATGTATTTGCATTGCAGTAGGTACACTCGAAATAGAATATAAATATTACTAGTAGGTATTTTCTACGGTGCCCAAAAAAAAAAATTAAACCTAACTCCTACACATACCCTGAAAGAAAAATTCTTATTTCTGTAATGTAAACCGGAAGCCCCCATACATAATCACACGGCCTACAATAAATCAGGCAAAATAATCCCATGCAATCCAGTAACTTTCCTAAGTAATGGTCAAATAAAACTAATTTGAAGATCATCATAAACAAATGGACACAAGAAAAAATTGAGGTAGGTAACATTAAATAGCCTAATGATATCATTCCATGAGCTACACGCCTACACTTGTTGCAGTCCACAGTACCTAACACCACATTTGGACCCCACACAGGGGTTATGTAAAAGTTAAAACCTCAACCTATCTAGAAATATGTTCTCCCGCTAATGCCAAATAAGTTGTCATCTAGATGACTGCACTATTGCTGCTAAACATTAGACGCTCTTCGTGCAGAGATGTCTTTTCTTCAATGACAGACACCCAAGTTTCAGCCACTTTGGTTATTTTACGATCTTCAAATTCCACCACAGTGAAGGCCCGGATTGAACCTCCATTGTCAGGATGTTTCACCCTTGGAACAATGGCAGCATTCAGATACATGGTATTGTCAGCATCAATGTGTATCATCTTCCGGAACCCTCCTTTTGCCAGTTCGCTATGCATGTGCCCGAAAACAACCAACGGTACGTGATGATTGGTGGTTTCTTTTACCAGAGATATCGCTTGAGCTAAATCTGCATCATGAAATGAGCAAAATTGAAGCTCATGCCATAAGATTAAGGACCTGTTAATCTGACAATAAGTTGTAAAGAGTCGAAAAGAGGGGCACTGGTCAAAAGTACCTGGATCCCCGTGGTCACCTCCCTCACACTCCCAGTCTCTGCCGCAAATGTCATCGATATTAGAACCTAGACCTGAAAAATAGACTCCATGTGTCAGGCAAACAAACATACACATTGTATAAAAAACAATATTTATAAGAATACTCAGCACTCGGTACTCTTGCAATCATCTACAGAAAGTCAGAAACTAATGAATGAATCATCACAAAGATTCTAAGGGTGTTTGAACTGATAGGGTTGTGAGAAACCATTCCTTATGACGAAAGGGGGCATGGGCGTTATGTCCTTTTTCTCTTGGCTGCTCATTTTGTATGGGCTTTTTAGTTTAATGTTTTTATTCAGTGGACGTGGTTATTGGCAAGAACTTATAGAATCCATTATTTGGGCTATCAGGAACACACTTCAGCTATCTATGCTCACTATCCTGTCAAGTAAAACTTGTGCATGGAAATTAGAAAAGATGATATCAAGAGATATTAGAAGGAAATAACAAAGGGGCCATTTAGACCACAGAAACACATGTGATGAGAAAAAGATCATATGCTTCTAATTCGAAACATAACACAGTTACATTATGCCTAACAACAGGATAACGCGCACATAAAGTACATCAATGTCATTGCTATCAGATAGAAGTGAATTTGCAGGTACATGAGAACATCTTTACAGGAGCTAGGAAGAGAACAAAGCTAATTAAAAGTTCAAACCAGTAAATCACATTTGAGAAAGCCACCAGCATTTTTATTCTATCGATCTCTTAATTCTTCTCGAGAAGTACACTAAATTCACTAAGGAGTTAGGGTTTGATTGGTTTGGGGATTCCGGAGGAAAGGGAAGAGACTATTGATTTTTATTTCACTATCTAAAGATTCATTATTTTTTGGCTTGAGAATATGATGGAATAAAGCAAAATGGCTCACTAAACTGTCTGCGCTTCTTTGTTATGAAGCAGCAGTCAGTCCATGCAATTTTGGACGCGATTTTCACTATGGGTCATCCGGAAACAGTCTCTTTGTGCTGTAGTACAGGGGTAAGACTGCGTACATCCGACCCCCCCTTACCCCACCGTAGGTGGGAGCCTTTGCGGCACTGGGGTAAATATGAAAATGAAAATGAAATCTAATCTCTACTCCGTATTTGTTAGTTTCAACTACAAATAACTATTGTGATGAGTTATTTTGAAATATAGCCTTTTTATGTTCACTCTATTTCCAGCCATTTAAATGTAGAAGATTAAAAAAAGATTTATCATCCATCCCCTCACCCAACATTCCCGACTTGTCCAATTGTTGGGGAGCAGTTTTGGGATATAAAACGGACCTCGCCAAAAGTTAATTTTCAACTAATCTTAGCCAGAACCTGACACCCTAACAAGTACCCTATTCTATCTAGTTTTTTTTATTAACTAGTTCCAACTTATGCTGCAACGGGTGATTCGCTAAAAGTGAAACTGGTCACCTGTCACGGACTCACGGTTAGAGTAGGCGGGGTTTACTTATTTTCATCTTTGAGTTGATTTGACGCTAGAAAATGATCTATTGTTTGGGGTGAGAGTGTGAGACCATTTCATAGTTTTTGGGTTAAACCCCAATCTTCCCTTCTTTGGGTTAGACCACATTAGACTATTGGAGGGTGTAGACATCCTCATTTACCAAGATGCCAACCACTTTAGAAATTGAAAATTTCAGGTTATTTGAAAATGAATGAGAAATTATGGATGAGAGCACAGATTCCAGCAATTTGATCCAAGAAAAAAATATGGATATACACATACATAAAGAGCATTTTCTTTAGTGAACTTGATGCAATTAGTACCTGATGGTCCGTTATGAGCAAGAAATATAATAGAGTGCTCGTTTGGAGTTCCTATAGCAGCCTTGTGTATTTTCTGTGCACTTTCTTCCATATTATGGACTCCATATCTGAACAGACCATCAAGTAATAGGTAGCATAAGAAGGCGAAACAGATGTTGTAAGGCAAAAATGCAAAAAACATTAATGTTATTATAAGATGAGAATGAAAACAGTGAGTGTGATATTGCTTAGAACGGCCAAACAGACCTGCTATTGCACAACAACTGCACTGTGTGAAACAGAAGAATGAAGAGCCCGTTTGATCACGCTGATTTTCGGCTTATTAGAGTATCAGACTCATTAACCAAGTTTTTCACCATGTAACTTCAAATGCTGAATTGTGTAATATTAAGAAAAAGTATAGCTGGATTTACTTTTCCGGGGCTGAAATTACTGTATAGGATCATTTTAGGTGTTTTTTCATATTTTTTTTGTTTATTTTAATAATTAAATATATTTTAAATACTATCGTATAATTTTTTCACGAATCAACCGATCTAGCCACTTCAACTAGAACATTATAATACAACTTATTTGGGTATTACCAAACGGGCTCTAAATCATCCAAAATTGCAACGTGAAATCAATAACTAAATAAATATTATACCTTGCAGTTATAAGCTTCTTCCTGAACAACTGATCGCCTCCACAGGAAAAAGGTCTCCCGCCTACAACCCTAAGCTGGAATGCAGGGAAGTCCAGGTGAGCGTATCCGACGTGCTGTTCACCGAAGCATTCCAGCTGAAGCTGAACTCCGTCCTTTGTCTTCTTAGTGAACTTGGAAGTCGACCAGGAATCGTGGTTTCCAAGTATTGCTGCTTTGGGAATGTTAATCCCCGCCGCGATAGCCCTAACAAGCTCGACATTCTCATTGCCGAAGTCGCCGGTGAAGAGCACTAGATTCGGCTGTAACTGCTGAAGTGCCTGGAAGTCATGTGCTGATTCCCAATCCTCGTGGATGTCCCCCACGATAACAATACGGAAGGAGGAAAGTACAGATGACGGCGATAAACAGGGAGTCTCAGCCTCCATGGCTGCCGGTGAATTGCTCGCAGTTTTGAGAGGTTGGGCCGGTGAAATACCTATTTTGAGGCAATTTATACCGTGCAACTGGCGCATGAGGATGGTGCTCCCCTTTACAAAACGAAGCATGCTTCATTCAAAAAGACTTCATTCAAGACGATGCAGAGCTTCATTCCATTATTTTTTGGAAAATTTCATGGTGCCTTCTCAATAGAGTATGTATCGGTGCATCCTCCACGTGAGTGGAAAAGAGTTTACTATCATTAATGTTTAATTAGATTAGATATGATAAATTGCAATTTAGTCCTTACAAATGAAAGCATACACTGTTAACGTCCGGTCCGGCACTCCGGCCATAACTATAACATGATGTATAGGTTTTAGAGTAAAGAGTCAATTTGGTACTCGAAGTTGCATAAAAGGGGTCAAATAAGTCCTTATATAGGAGTTTCTATCCGTGGTCCCCATTTGGGGAGGTTCCCGGTGGAATTTTTTGATGAATTTTTTTGAGCGTCTTATTCATTAAGTCTAGTTCACGCATACTAAATTTCAGATAAAAATTCAATTGGGAAGACATTCAAATGAATTCTTGAAGATAATTGTGCAGTTAAAAGCGCAGTTATCTTCAAGAATTCATTTGAATGCCTTCCCGGTTGAGTTTTTAGCTGAAATTTGGTATGAGTCAACTAGACTTAATGAATAAGATGCTCACAAAATTTTATCAAAAAATTCCACCGGGAACCGCCTCAAGTATCACGTTCGGACAGAATCTTCTATATAAGGACTTATTTGACCCTTTTTATGCAACTTCGAGGACCAAACTGACCCTTTACTCATAGATTTTACTAAAATAAATATAAAAGAAAAAAGTGACTTTTTTTAGTCTTTCAAAACGTATCTAATAGTACATTCTATGCCATTAAAATTATTTATTTATTTTGAAAGGAAATTACGTATCTTTATATAATATCCTTATATATATTAAGAAAAGGAAATTACGTATATGAAACCAAATAGATTATTTTACCTACAACAAAATAATACTCCGTATTATTTAAATATTAAATGAACTCTTATAATTAGTGTGTATAGCTTTTACCTAAAATAATACGGAGTATAAATTATTACATACAAAAAACAATGATAAGTGTCATTTTACATATAGACCGTCCTCTTTTTATCAATTTGGTAATTTGGCCGTCCTTTAAGTCGAAGAGAGAAGTGTGATCAAATTTGTGTAGCTTTGCCACTCCATCGAGTACATGATTTTTAGGAATTTGAATTAAAAATTTGTGCACAATCGTCCGAAACATGTCATTAAGTTATTTAATATACATTACATTTATTATTGTAATAATGCATTTATAGAAATTATGATTAAATAATGTTGCTCAGCCATCCTCAATGACCGTCGGCGCTGGCACCACCATCGCCACACTGTCGTCACTAGCGGCCATGACACAAGTAACTTAAAACAAATACTGAATACATGTCTACATCAATGTTTCTTGTTGGCGACTCCATCAATACTGCCACATTCCACCAATAGTGACTTTGTAGTTAATCATTAATTAAAACCACGATGTAACCCTATTCACTAGAACCTCCATCACCATAGAACATTAGTGACTCCATCACCATTAGTTACAACAACACTGTTATACCTATCTATAATCCCAATCTACACCTCCAGGGACTTGTTAAAAACTCATTCATATCGCCACACCATATTGTTCTTTTAGTGACTGGCCAATTCCACTTGTTTTCTTCAATTATCACAACTCCACAAGTACTCGGATAACATTGAAACTATCAGTGCAATGATTGCCACAACCATTTTATAGTCTGATATAGTTAAATATGATATGGTCTAGTCTTGGATTGGCTTGTCAGCGGATAGGTGTCTCCTCTGTGCATATTTTACTATTATCGGAATATAGTTGGTCTGATTTGATCTGGTCTATTTAGTCAGATGTGTTATAGTCCAGTTTTGTTTGTAATGATTTGATTTGATATGTTTTGGTCTGGGACTCAAACCAATCTAATCTAATTAAGGGGGAAATGTGAGATCTTATTAGTTACTTTTAGTTACGACACGATTATATATTTAATGTTACTACGTACTCGTATAATATACTATCGTCGTACCAATGATGTTATAATATGGTAATGTTAGTCACATTATTGTTAATAAGCTTTTATAAAGAAATATTTTAGGACAAATCTTATAATAATAATGATGATGATGATAATAATAATAATAATAGTAATAATAATAATAACAATAATACAAATAATAATACTAATAATAGTAATAATAATAATAGTAATAATAATAGTAGTAATAATAGTAGTACTACTACTAATAATAATAATAATAATAATAATAATAATAATAATAATAATAATAATAACCATCCCAAGTGAATATTCAAAGTATTATTTTTTTGGAGGGGATTCGAACAGTAGGGTTGAAACTTTAGGGCTCGTGTGGTTAATTCTTTTTTTCTGACTAAATTGGTTGCACTTATCGTAAATGATTATTTTTTTAAGCACGCAGATGATTATTTTTGCTATTCTTTCATATAACTATTATTTTATTTTATTCATAAATTAGATTTTAGATTTACTTTTCTATAATTCACAGATTCACCTCACCAATTTCAGTGAATTAAGCCGGTTCAACCAATTTTGAGGTGTTACCAAATAGGCTCTAAGATGTTTTTAATTGGACTGAAAATCTCTAGTCTCATCTGATCTATTCTTTTCAGGACTGACCTGGTCTATCTAAATCGGACCTAAAATGGTCTGGTAATGACAGGTCTTGTAATGTCTTGCCTTTGTGTATTTTATTATTGTCCAAGTATTGTTTGATCTGGTCTATTTAAGTTTGATATGATTTAATTAAGTTCGATCTGGTCTTATTTATAATGACCTCTTTAAAACTGATCTGATCTGAAGTAGGATTAAAAACAATCCAAGTAAAAATATTTTCATAACTAATTAACATCCACAGAGTTTTGATAGCACAACAATAAAACTTAACAAATAAAACTCAAAATCACTTTGAATGAAAATTATTTGGTACATATTACCATTTGAAAATTGAATTTATGGAAAGAAAAATGCAGAATAAATGAAAAATAAGAGAAAGAATTTAAAACGGAGTACAAAATAAATACTCCGTGTGTTTTAGAAGTAAGATTGTAATTTAATACGGTACAAAAGAAACATATTAAAAAGTAAGGACTGCTATGTAAATGGAAAAAATTAATACGGGGTATAAAAGAAGGAGGTTAATGAAGATGCTAATGCTCATTAAATGACATGTTAGTGTTTCATTGGTCCACCTGTGAGATGCACGGGAACATCACAAAATGTGAATGCACCGTTGAGCTACCCTTATTTTTTTTATTGTTAAAAAGTATAATAACTTTTTGATTTGATATCCGATTTTTATAAATTTTATATCAAAATTTTTTATTTTTCATGATCTATCAAATAAGACCAATACTAGTATTGCTTATGTAATTTTAACAAATTATGGAACTATTATATAAATGATTATTGGATTATAAGGAAAACCGAACTAATTTTAATACAAAAAAAAAAAATAATTGTGTAAATCACAATTTATCTTAAAATTGTGTATATAAAAAATCATTGAGTTACATGTGAGTTACATATTTTTATATGTGAAGTTACATATTTTTACACGTAAGTTACATATTTCTACACGCGAGTTACATATATATACACACGAGTTGCATTTGACCTACCTGAACGCGAGTTACATATATTTACACATAAAGTTACATATTCTTACACGTAAAGTTACATATTTATACACGTGAGTTACATATGTATACACACGAGTTACATTTGACCTGTCTGAACGCGAGTTACATATTTTTTTACGTAAAGTTACATATTTTTACACGTAGAGTTACATATTTATACACACGAGTTACATTTGGCCTGACTGAACGTGAGTTACATATTTTAACACGTAAAATTACATATTTTTACACGCAAATGTTAATATGTTAAAATTACATAGGCAATATTGGTCTCATTTGAAAGATCATGAAAAATAAAAAAAAATTGATATAAATTTTATAAAAATCGGATCAAAAATAAAAAATTATTAACAATTTTAAGAAGGAGAAATAAAAAATAACAAAGGGTGCATGGTGCTCACCATGCACCGGTTCCACGGTATAAGAACTGCTATTTTGATTATATTTTTCCGACTTTATAAAATATAGATATAGAAGCTTAGAAGGATACGGTAATTAATTAGTACTCCTTATTACAATGAAAGACAGAAAAAATCGGCCAAATATAAACTTTGCTTGACACTATTCCCGTCAAACCGGCCAAATATAAATCTCAATCCATATTTCTAAATTCTTCTCCAGTTCTATTTAAATCCTAATTTTAACCGTTGTCACTCATGTTTTTAATAGGCCAAATTTTTCATCACATACAGTATATATAAATAATACATCTATAGGCTACAATTAGAAAAAGTATTGTCACATGTCAATCTCCATAATCATTATTGTTTTAACGTAACTTTCTAAATTAAGAGACTCTCTACCAATGCACAAATCCAATTAGAGCATCTCCAATGCTACAATGTGCACGGTGCACATGTGGCATGAGAGATATAGGCACAAAAAGTTGATTTTATGACATTTCTATCTCCTTCTTTCCACGGTCTTATGTGTTTTTGGTAAGTTTTTGTCTGCAATGTCAACCACAATGTCTACATCTAGACATTGTGCTTGACATTGTGAAGAAAAACTTACCAAAATGATGTAAGATCCTTCAAATAAGGAGAGAGATATTCTATTTATTGTTTTTTAATTGGTCATTTCTCATGCCGCGTATGCACCGTTAACGTTTTAGCATTGAAGATGCTCTTAATATCCTGCCTCTAAAATTGCGGACCAATTATTGCACTCAACCCAAACCCCTACACAAATTCTCAATTACACGCAAATTACCTAATTAGAACCTAATTAGTATTTCCCAATTATACGTGCTTTATTTTTTTAGAGTAATGATCACAAAAAAATCTTATAGATAAATTATAAAATGGTGTAAAACCATGTCGTACGGTGAAGAAACTATTGTCACATGTCTTTTTCTTAGCAATTATATTCATACTCCGCATAATTTATCTCCTTCCTATATTCAATGACTGTAAAAGATAATTTAGGAGTACACTTCTCCTAGAATTCAGGAGTGCACTTCGTATATTCCTTGATAGATTGATTATACCGGTGGCGTATAGCTCAACTGGTATTTCTTTCTCCTTCCTTGAAAATTTTGTGTTTCATGTTATTCTTTTCTCCTTCACACAAATCTCAATCTCACAACTTTTAGTTTATTATTTTTCGTGCTTATCCAACTTGGCAAGGTTATAAAGGATAGAGATCGTAATAATATTGTTATGTTCGAGTAACTTAAGGTCTCAATGAACATATGGTTGTGATTCTATTATCAAAGTGTAATTGTAAAGAATTTAGTAGTGAAAAGTTGTTTCAAAATGTACATTTCCTTTCAGTTTTACTAATATTGATTATAAATTCATATGTGATGAAAATTAAGATGTCGAGAACTCGAGATGTGGATATATATATAAATTCATATATATATATATATATATATAAATTCAATATATATATGAATTCATATATATATATATATATATATGAATAATCGATAGTTATTCATTGAGATTTCTAATCATTGAGATTATTATTCTCATTATTTCATTTAAAATATGATAAAATATGGAACATGATAACATGATATATATGAACTTATTAGAAGCAGATTTCTAATCATTGAGATTATTATTCTCAGTCTTTCCTTTAAAATATGATAAAATGCGGAGCATGATAGCATGATATATATGAAACATGGTATTTGAAAATCTGATAGAAATTTTTTATTTTGTCAAATAAATGTTAGTTTCCATTGCCTTAACATTATTTTACTTTATCCCTCCGATGAATTATATACCAAATTAAAATTAGTGTCTTGATTAAATTGCAAATCATTGAACTGTCACTTGACTTTAACTTGCGATATAGGAGTAGCAATTAGGGATGGCAACGAGGCGGATCGGGGACGGTTATACATATAATCGTACCCGCCCCGTTGGGTAATTCCCCCGCCCCGTAACCGCCCCATTTCCCAACGGGTAATTTTCTCTCAAACCATAACCGCCCCAACGTGTAACGGGTATAACCGCGGGTAACCGCGGGTAATCATTTTATTAAATGAGTCATTAATATTTTAATATAAAAATAGTATTTTAAAAGGCGAAAAATGGCATCGCCTAGACGACTCTAGACTCATACGCCACTTTGAAGTTTCGTATATCTACAAGGCGTAAAAGAAGACAATCTCAATTAATTTGAATCTAAAAATACTTAATCTTAGATATAAATATATAATTAATAATGAAAAAATCTGATATTAATTAAACAAGACTATTAAAATCTATTATGAACTTTCATTCATACACTATAGTTAACATCTTTTACCCCGTGCACGGCACAGGTAAAAATACTAGTATTTTAACAAACCTATTGCTTTTTATTGAGTGTTGAGTAAAACTAAAATCTTTATTCTTATAACCAAGGAAATATAAATTACAGGTGGTTTTTTAATATCTACTTACTCATTTATAAGTCTTTAATTTTTGGGAAATTTACTAGAATATGACTAAAACTCAACGAGTTTCTCAATCTATGACCTAACTAGTTTTTCGACTTATCTATGACCGAAAATCCAAAAAAAAAAGAAATCTCGTTTGTATTTAAATGTTGAATGACCAAAATACCCTTATTTAAAATATGTGCATTTTGCACTAATTTTGTCCAATTAAAATTACTGCATTTTATATTGCCGTTAATGCACGACATTAATGCACGACTTCATTGCACATCCGGTAATAATCACTGCAGTTCCGTCAAAATTAATTCTCTTATCATTTACTTGAGCAATTTATTTTTAGCTTTTATTTTTTGTTTTTTAGATTTAATAATTTTATTATTTTACATTGAATTAAGTATATTGCATTTCATGATATTATTGTTTTGTATTACTGCAATATTGGTCGTAATCAGTGCACAACTAAATTTTTAATGCATTCATTCACTGCCATGTATGACATGTCTATTACTGCTCATAACATTTGTTGAAATGTTCATAGCCGATATTCAATGCTCATATTTAATGCACTTGTTGTCATCCCCCTTCTTGTCATAATCAGTGCACATTTTGTCATATTCTCTGCATTAATGCAAATTATTCAATGCGTGCACTCATTGTCCTACAATTCACAACACTTCATCTTTAACCTAGGTTCGTCTTCAACTTTGGATTTACCTTCAACTCGTTGCCCATGGCTGAAGAATCTGAGTATTTCTATACTATTTGAATTCAGAAACAATAAGAATAAAATTTAACAATAATAATAATGGACCCATTTATCATTAATGGTTGACAAACCTACGTATTTGTATACATATATACAAGTATATATATTACGATAAATAAAGAGGGAGTACAGAATGCGAATTGCAACACAGAAGATATGATTCCAGCTGTGCGAATAAAATGCCGACGAACAAATTGTCACCTATTACAGGGATACTTATCGCAGAGGAAAGATCTAGAGCCGCCAGGAGTTGCAAACTCGTCTTCGCGTCATGCCAGATTTCAACATCGCTGGAGGATCTCATAACCTTGGTCGTACGGCTAGGCGGCAGGCTGGGCGGCATGCGGGGCGCCAGGCGGGGCGGCGGCAGCAGATGGGGAGGCAGCGGCAGATGGCCGTGTGGCGGGATGGCAACAATAGGCGGCTATGCGACGGACATTAGAAGCTAGAGGTTAGGGTTTGAGAAAAGGTGTAGGAGGTTAGGTTTTTATAGGCATGACCTAAAGGGTATTTTAGTCCATAAAAATTATTTATTTATTTATTAATTACAAAATTAATTAACTATTACAAATTTAAATATTATTTTGGGGAAAAAACTAGTTAGGTCATAGATTAAGAAACTGGGAGAGTTTTAATCGGATAATTATCTCTTAATTTTTTAATAAAAATAATTGTGGTCACTAATGTAATACTTCACTTTAATTTCAAAAGATCAATAATACTTTGTATTATTTATACCAACAAGGTATATCTAGATTGTGTTGATTTGTAAAGACCGTACTGTATGTTTGGATGAATTTAGAAGTAATTACTTTGCATCCCGTGAAGTGGGGGTGTTACAATTAACATGAATTTAGTATTCTAGAGAAAAAGTTGTACTATGTGTGCTAATAAATATGTACAAGTATAAAGTGAAGATATTTACAATTCACATCGAAATTGATGTACGGGCTCAAATATGTTAGTAATTAGCAATAATAATGTTATAAATGTGTTAGTAATGTTATAAATATGTGTGTATGTATGTATATGAGGAAATAACTTTAAAAAATACCGCAAAAAGTTTCTGCAATACCACACAAACAATTAAGTAGATTATTGATTTTGGTAATTGAATACTTATATGTAATTATTATGGTCAATATAAGTTTTATGATAAATGTGATTAAACTTTATAGCGATAATAATAACATTGATGCAAATGATATAATAGTATAATACATAATAAAAGTAATGTAATAATAGTAATAATAATTTATCAATAATGTTTGAAATTATCATAATGCAAGTATGTAAATACTTGATAGGTACCACGTGATTAATTTTTATAGTTCAATGCTTATGTTAGTAATTTTGATGAACATGTTTTTATAAAATATTAGTCTAATGAACCAAATGTGAACCACAATTCTAATTTTTCTAACAAGATATCTTAAAACCACGCATCTAGCTATATACTACCTTCATCCCAATCTGGTTTATAACTATTCAAGTATGATTCAGTCTGAGGTATGTGAATTGTTTAATTCTGGTATAACATGTTCATGTTTGATATGAAATTTGTCCAAGTAAAAAGATATCATTCCAACTACGTACTACGTAGTGAGTTTTTTCCCGAAATACTGTTAAATAAATAAATATTTACGAAAACAGTGTTGGGTTAAAAGTATTTACCAAAATACTGTTGGGGTTAACTGCAGTTAAAAATCCACCACTTCAAGTGGCGGCTTATGTATAGTCGTAACTCGTAAACATTAAGCTCGCAACACTCCAGGCTGAAGCACAATTTGAGTAAGGGTCCACCACCTATTAAAATTTCATTTTCTTTTAAAGTGGTATAACTTTTTTATTTGTATTGTGATTGTTATGAAAAATAAACCAAAATTCATAACTTTTTATTATCTTTTCATATGACACCAATATTGAATATATAAAAAAAATTGTTGCTTTAAAAATATCTATTTTTTATAGCGCTATAATATTTTTATATGTACTCCGATCGTTATAAAAAATATATCGAAGTTGATAATATTTTATTATCTTTCATATGAGACCAATATTGAATATATAAAAATGAAAAAATAATTTTACACTTTAAAAATATCTAGTTTCTTAAAGCATTATATGTTTTTTTGCAGTCCGATTATTACAAAAATATATCAAAATTCATACTTTTTTATTATCTTTCATATGATATCAATGTTGCATATACAAAACTAAAAAAATATTGTATTGATTTTTGCAGTTTAGAATCGTGTGCACACAACTAATCAGGAGTTATGTCTTTTGTCTTTGAAAGACAAAAGCCATCGGAGTAAAAAACAGTTAAAACAAGTTTGTAATTGCAAAAACTTAAAATTAGTCTATTGAATTTTGATATTTTTTGTAATAATCGGAGTGCAAAAAAACATACTCCGTTAATGCTTTAAAAAAGTAAATATTTTTAAGTGTTAATTATTTTTTAATTTTTATATATTCAATATAGGTGTCATATGAAATATAATAAAAAGTTATCAATTTTGATATATATTTTATAACAGTGGGAGCACAAATAAAAAAGTTATAGCGTGATAAAAAAGTAGATATCTTTAAGGTGTCAAATTACTTTTTTATTTTTATATATTCAATATTGGTGTCATATCAAAGATAATAAAAAGTTATGAGTTTTGGTATATTTTTCATAACAATCAGAGTACAAATAAAAAAGTTATACCACTTTAAAAGAAAATGAGATTTTAATAGGTGGTGGACCCTTACTCAAATTGTGCTTATCATAATTGTGCTTATATTTTTCATAACAATATAAACAAAGTGGCGGAAGATTTTTATAACAATATAAACATTAACAATAGGTGTGTTGCGAGCAATGTTTATGAGTTACCACTATACATGAGTGGCGGAAGATTTTTCACTGCAGTTAACCCCAGCAGTATTTTTGAAAATATTTTAACCTAACACTATTTTCGAAAATATTTATCTACTTAACAATATTTCGGGAAAAAACTTTTACGTAGTACTACTATTAAATAGTGATGCATTTATCTAGAATATTCTATGAAGTTAAAGCTATAAATGTTCTAGAGAGTTATGGCAAAAAAAGTTCTAGAGAATTCTCTACTAGAGAATTCTTAAGGAGAGTCTAGATTAAATAGAAGTAGAATACTCTAGAATCCTAACATTTAATAAGGATCTAGAATGATCCTATAACTCCTATAAATAGGACTCATTGTACTCATTTGCTCACCAAGCAAAAAACCAAGCAACATCAATAAAATACAAGTTTTCTAGAGACAAGAACTCTACTCTAAAACACCTTCTCTACACTACACCTCACTAAAATCACTTAACATATTCATACACCAACAACCTCTTCTATTTTCTAACAAGTGGTATCAGAGCCTGTTCGATCATAAGCGGGCGTTATGGCGACATCAAGCTTCTCGGTATCGACTCCGATGTTCAACGGAGAAAGCTACGACTATTGGAGTGTCCGTATGAAGACTTGCTTAGAATCACATGATCTCTGGGATATTGTTGAAGAAGGAATTACCATGCCGGAAAAAGGAAGTGACGACAAATCAACTTCCGAGGTATGTAAGAAACAAAAGCAGCAAAATGCTAGAGCTCTTTATCTTCTTCAACAATCCGTTAGTGATACCATTTTCCCGAGAATAATTCGTGCTACTACGGCAAAAGAAGCTTGGGATATTCTTAAGGAGGAATTTCAAGGAAATGAGAAAGTTAGAACTATTAAATTACAAAGTTTAAGAAGAGAGTTCGAAAATTTGAAGATGAGAGATTCTGAAATGGCAAAAGATTATTTCTCTCGGGTTATACATATAGTTAACGAAATGAGAACTCTTGGAGAAAACATAACCGACGAGAAAATAATCCAAAAGGTCTTAATCAGTCTCCCTGAAAAATATGACCCTGTAGTGTCGGCTATTGAGGAGTCAAAAGATCTATCAAAAATGTCCATCACTGAATTAATGGGGTCACTAGAAGCACGTGAGCACAGGCTTAACAGGCGACATGAAAGTTCATTAGAAAGTGCCTTCCAATCTAAGCTCAACATTAAAAGGAATGACTCAAGAAATGGTGGAAACTTTAAATCTCATAAATATGGGAATTCTAGCAACAAGGAGAGGAAGACAAACTTTCCACCATGCAAAATATGCAAGAAGACTAACCACTTAGAGAAAGATTGCTACCATCGAGGAAAGCCACAATGCAAAAATTGCAAGAGGTTCGGGCATGAAGAAAAAGATTGCAGGGATAGAAGAAATCACCAGGCCAACTATTCTGAAGATTTCAAGGAGAAGGAGTACATGTTCTATGCATGTCACTCGGCAATCGAAGCGAAAGAAGAAGAGTGGTACATCGATAGTGGGTGCAGCAACCACATGACATCCAACGAGACCATCTTCCATGAGTTGGATACTTCTATCAAGACAAAGGTCAAGATGGGCAATGGCGAATTGGTGGAGGCAAAAGGGAAAGGTACCATTGTCATAGATACAAAGAAAGGTATGCGCTATATTAGAAATGTTCTCCTAGTGCCACGCCTTGCACAAAATCTACTAAGTGTTGGCCAAATGATGGAAAGTGGATATGCCCTGCACTTTGAGAAAAATTCTTGCCGAATCTATGACAAGAAAAATAACCAAGAAATTGTTGGAGGAAATTCGCCGGATAAACCTGCAAAAAATTGTTAGAAAAATAATATAGCTCGAGTCGCGTAAACGCTGTTTTCAAGAAAGTATTTCCGACTAGCGAAAACCTTTCCCCAAGATAAAACGAGCTCTTCGGCGTAAGCCGGTAACAGAACAACGAGAGTAAAATATATTTAATCCAGCAGAGTTGTAATGTATTAGGGGATGTTGAACGCAAAAATAATTTTATCTCACAATCTTCTTCACTAGCTTGGCTGAATGCACATATATATACTCAAAGAGATGAACGTTGCTACATGCTCGATCAGATGAAATGTTAGAGTAGTAACGTTCATATTATTAATCAATAAGATCCCACTAATGTTGAGATTAATGTTGAAAAATTCTTCAACTCCCACTAAGTTAATTAAGCATATACGGAGTATTAGTAATAAAAGCTCAAGAACGTTTCATACGTTTATGTTGAGCCATTATTAATTTGAAAGCTTAGTAACCAAGAGTGGAACATTTACCTTTTAATAAAAATAAACATCTTGTATTCTTATGAAAATAAATGGATATTAATGATATGATAACTCCAGAGCTCACAAACCGTACAAATAATGTTTTATTTGTAAAATCTAATTAAATTAAAAGGTTATCAAAATAATTAAACCAAGTAAACTTTATTCATTTGAAATACTTTAAATTTTTCCAACAGAAATTGCCGAAGTAAAAATGGGAAATAATAGAAACTTTCTCATTCAATGGCAATACCCACAAAAGGCAATGTTGGCTCAACTAAGTGATACGAGTCTATGGCATCGAAGATTTGGGCACTTCAATCTCAATGCCTTGAGATTACTACATCAAAAGAATATGATGAGAGACATGCCTCTACTGGATGAAAAAGAAGGAGTATGTGAAGGATGTATGGTTGGGAAGCAGCACAGGCAACCATTTCCAACAGAGAAGACATGGAGAGCCAAACAAATACTAGAGCTTGTCCACACCGATGTGTGCGGCCCAATGCGCACGCCTTCAGTTTCCAAGAACAGGTACTTCATACTCTTCATCGATGATTACTCAAGGATGACATGAGTGTATTTCTTTCAAGAAAAATCCGAAGTTTTTAGAATATTCAAGAGATTCAAGAACTTCGTGGAGAAACAAAGTGGTCATCAAATCAAGAAGTTGAGAAGCGATCGAGGTACCGAATATAACTCAAAAGAATTTGATCAGTTCTGTGAAGTGGAAGGCATGGAGCATCAACTAACAGTAGCATACACTCCACAACAAAATGGGGTATCCGAAAGGAAGAACCGCACAGTCATGGAGATGGCAAGATCCATGCTAGCTGAGAAAGGAATGCCTAAAATGTTCTGGGCAGAAGCAGTGTATACTTCAGTCTACCTACTCATTCGGTGTCCAACTAAGGCAGTTTTAAACAAAACACCTATTGAGGCATGGTCGGGACAAAAGCCTTCAGCCAAACATTTGAAGGTCTTCGGAAGCATATGCTACATTCATGTTCCCTCTGTTAAAAGGCACAAATTAGAAGACAAGACAGAGAAGGGCATCTTCCTCGGTTACAGCTCCAAATCCAAGGGATATAGAATTTACAATCTCGAGACTAAGAAGCTGGTCACAAGTCGAGATGTGGAGTTTGACGAGCAAGCCTCTTGGAATTGGGAGACCGAAAGAGTTGAAAGAAAGACAACTACCACCCAAATAGAGGAAATCCCAGAAGAAGAAGATCACGATCAACAAAGTCCCACATCTACTCCAAGATTCTATTCCGAAGCGAATAAATCTAGCGAACATGACTCCTCGCCAGAATCTCCACCCCTTCGGGTAAGAACTCTAGCAAACCTATATGAGTCTACTGATATCTATGAAACATGCAACTTTTGTTCCTTGGAGCCACATAGCTACGCTGAAGCCTCCAAAGAAAAAGTTTGGATTAAAGCAATGGAAGAGGAGATCAAAATGATAGAAAAGAATGATACTTGGGAAATAGTAGATCTTCCACATAACAAGGAGGTTATTGGAGTCAAATGGGTGTACAAAACGAAGCTGAATCCCGATGGCTCAATCCAGAAGCATAAGGCAAGACTGGTAGCAAAAGGGTATGCTCAAATACCGAGAGTAGATTACACGGAGACGTTTGCACCAGTTGCTCGGATGGACACCATAAGAACACTCATAGCTCTTGCAGCTCAGAAGGAATGAAAAATTTATCAGCTAGATGTCAAGTCAGCCTTTCTAAATGGAGAACTAAAAGAAGAAGTGTATGTGGAGCAACCAGAAGGATTCATCAAAGAAGAAGGAAAAGTTTTTCGTCTAAAGAAAGCGCTCTACGGGCTCAAACAAACTCCACGAGCCTGGTATAGCAAGATTGATGGATACTTCACCCATCAATGGTTCAGGAGGAGCAAGAACGAGGCTACACTATACATCAAATCCCAAGGTAAATCTGACATTCTCATCGTCTCTCTATATGTTGATGACTTAATTGTCACGGGAAATAATTCAAAATTAATTGAAGAATTTAAG
Organism: Cuscuta epithymum; assembly: GCA_945859915.1. NCBI lineage: Eukaryota > Viridiplantae > Streptophyta > Magnoliopsida > Solanales > Convolvulaceae > Cuscuta > Cuscuta epithymum. Next base: position 1,415,935 of record CAMAPF010001079.1, read on the forward strand.
AGAGACATGATGAACACCTTTGAGATGAGTGACTTGGGATTAATGCATTACTTCCTTGGCATGGAGATAAGTCAAGAAGAAGAAGGAATCTTCTTATCTCAAGAAAAATATATTAAGGACATGCTAAAGAAGTTCAAAATGCAAGACTGCAAAGCCGTCGTTACTCCGTTGGTTCCTAATGAGAAATTAAAGAAAGAAGATGGGTCAAAGCCAACGGATGCTACCAATTACCGGAGTTTGATTGGGAGTCTACTCTACTTAACGGCTACGAGGCCGGACATAATGTATGCTACAAGCTTGTTCTCGAGGTTCATGAAAAGTCCAACTGAGACTCATTATGGAGCGGCAAAGAGACTCCTTAGGTACCTACAAGGAACTATCAATTATGGTATTTGCTACAAAACAAGTCCTGACTCACGACTAAGTGGATATAGCGGCAGTGATTGGGCTGGATCTCAAGATGACATGAAAAGCACCTCCGGTTACGCATTTAAGCTGGGTTCGGGAATTTTCTCATGGGGATCAAAGAAGCAAGATTCTGTTGCACTATCTTCAGCCGAAGCCGAGTATGTTGCAGCAGCTAGGGCTGAGCAAAACCCGATCCGACCCGAAAAACCCGATATTTTTTTCGGATATTATCCGAACCGAAGTGGATATCTGACCCGAAAAACCCGAAACCGAAAATCCGATTAGTATTGGGCCTAGACTGGGTGGCGGGTAGGGTTTGTGAAATCCCAACCCGACCCGCCCGAATATCCGAAATATATGTTTAGTGTGTACTTTGAATATTTAAATTAATACTTGTGTTCAATTATTTGTGTAATTATTTGTGCAATTTATATTAAATTATTTGTGTAAATTGGATGTGAAGTGAACTATTGTGTACAATTTTTGTTAAAGTGGCATTCCAACACTTTAACTATCCAATTATAATGTGTTTTGCTATAACCAAAATATCCAAAATATATTAAATTATGTAGTGTGTACTTTGAATATGTTAAATTATTAATTTTGTTCAATTATTTGTGTAATTATTTGTGCAATTTGTGTTAAATTATTTGTGTAATTTGGAAGTTTAGTGCACTAGTGTGTACAATTTTTGTCAAAGTGGCATTTAAACACTTTAATTATCCAATTATAATTTTTTTTAATATAACCGAAATATCCGAAACCCGACCCGATATCCGATAATATCCGACTTAAAAATATCCGAAATACCCGATTTGAAATATTAAAGGGTCGGGCCTAATATTTAAATTAAAAAACCCGAACGGGTTTAGGGTTTGCAAACCCGACCCGCCCGAACCCGACCCGTGCACACCCCTAGCAGCAGCCGGAGCAGCGTGCCAAGCTATATGGCTAAAAAGAATATTAGAAGACATGAGAGAATTGCAAACTTCTGCGACTGAGATATTCTGCGACAACAAGTCAGCTATTGCGATGGCTAAAAATCCAGTTCAGCACAATCGCACAAAGCACATCGATATCAAGTATCACTTCTTGAGAGATGTTCAAGCAAAGGGGCATATTGAGATGAGGTACTGCCCAACAGAAGAACAATTGACAGATATTTTCACGAAGGCACTGCCAAGAGACAGATTCCAGTTTCTGCGAAGAATGCTTGGAGTCACCGACAAATGCATCAAGGAGGAGTATTAAATAGTGATGCATTTATCTAGAATATTCTATGAAGTTAAAGCTATAAATGTTCTAGAGAGTTATGGCAAAAAAGGTTCTAGAGAATTCTCTACTAGAGAATTCTTAAGGAGAGTCTAGATTAAATAGAAGTAGAATATTCTAGAATCCTAACATTTAATAAGGATCTAGAATGATCCTATAACTCCTATAAATAGGACTCATTGTACTCATTTGCTCACCAAGCAAAAAACCAAGCAACATCAATAAAATACAAGTTTTCTAGAGACAAGAACTCTACTCTAAAACACCTCCTCTACACTACACCTCACTAAAATCACTTAACATATTCATACACCAACAACCTCTTCTATTTTCTAACAACTACCTATAGCTAATTAAGGAGAGATGGATATATATACATCGTATATATATATACACGGAATATTTGCTCAATAATTCCATTTGTACCACCCAAATCCATACTTGCTCTGTTAATGTTTCTTTTTATCTGTTACTCCGTATTTCATTACCATGCATTCACACACTTTTTTTTCTCAAGAATCACAGGACGATTTTTTTTATCTATGTCATCGGTAATCCACAAAAATAAAATTAGTTCTCTGAATTGAGCATAAGACAATCCACCCCTACTCCTTTGAATTGTCAAACTCCGTTTTTGCAATTTAGATAAAGTTTATCACTTTAGTCAAGTCGGTAAAATTCTACAAACATATACGAGTAAATTAGAAGAAGGGTTTTGAGCATAAAAAAATATACACCAAGAGCCCGTTTGGTAGCACCAAAATCGGCTGTTTTGGCTGATTCTGCTGAAATTTATGATATTCTGGCTGGAGTGGCTGTTTTGGCTGATTCTGCTGATTTAAGAAAAAAATATTTTAAAAATATATTTTATTAATAAATTAAAGAAAAAATTATATGTAAAAATAGCTAAAATGGTCCTCTAAAGTAACTCCAACCTTACTTTTTCGGCTTATTACACAATTCAGCGCGCGAAAGTAAAAGTTACATGTTTGGTGAAAAAGCTGGCTGATAAGCCTGATAAGCCGAAAACAGAGTTCTCCAAACGGGCTCCAAGTCTGCAAGAAGAAAAACAATAAATTTGAGAAACCTTGCGGCGTTTTGCATACCTGGCTAAGTAGTGCGGTCGACAGTAGCAACGGACAGCGGCCGGTGGTGGTGGATTGGACGAAAGGTGGGGAAACTCCAAAGAAGGCTGCGTTTCTAACCGGCAGGAAGCCTTGGTAGTCGGAGTTTGGAATGATGATGGGGATTACTCCATGTCCCCTAATACTACGGGAATGGGTCGGGTGGGATGCACTACTATTGCATGGACGGATTTAGGGAAGGAGCAACCTAAGTCCGGCCCATCCCAAATTTAAAAAGTGTTAATTTTCAAAGTAAAATATTTTGTGTATTTTATTTCAAAAAAATTCTTTTCACCAGCCTAGCGCCCTTACTCTTTTTTTTTTTGGATGAACCTAGCGCCCTTACTCTGGTCTATTCAGTGTAGCTCATTTATGTTACATAATATTATTTTTAATTAGAAATAGATTATTCAATGTCAGTTTCAAACGATTGACACACACACACACACAAATATTCCTGTCCGGAAATTCCGGACAGGAACCCCGTCCGGCCTCCTCCATTTGGGGGTCTTCACGGTGGTATTTTTTGCTCAAATTTTTTGTGTATGTTCCTCATCAAGTCTAGTTCGTCCATACCAAATTTGGGCAAAGAATTCAATCGGGAAGGTCGTCAAACGATTTTTGCAAGTATATTCCAGACCAGTTAACTTGCAAAAATCGTTTGACGATCTTCCCGATTGCATTTTTTGCTCAAATTTGGTATGGATGAACTATACTTGTTGAGGAACATACACAAAATATTTGAGCAAAAAAATACCACCGGGAAGACCCCCAGATGGAGGAGGCCGGACGGCGCTCCGGTCAGGAAATTCCTGACCGGAAGATTACTCATATATATATATATATATATATATATATATATATATATATATTTATATATTGGAAAATAACTTTAAATAATACAAACTATCTTTCATGAACCAAGAATAATACATACTTTGAAAATAAGTTTTAATAATACCAACTATTTAAATATAGACCAAAAGTCATATAGAGCATTTTTTTATTAAAAATTCAACCATTTAACTCATCAAAAACTTGTATCAAAGTACCTAATTAGTGATTATATTTCCAAATATCATTTATTTGATGGGTTGTCATTCGCGTTTGATGTCTTAAATGATCGGATTTTTTGTCAAAAAATGACTCCGTATCATTTTTGTTTTTCATTCAACAGTTGGTATTATTAAAAGTCATTTTTGAAGTTTGTATTATTAATTATTGGTTCATGAATGATAGTTGGTATTATTTAAAGTTATTTTTCCTATATATATTATTGGTCAAGTTTTGAATCCATTAAGACCATTCTATCATAATACTGCCATGTTAAAAAAAGTACTACATATAATTTTATTACTGCATCATTCAATACAACTTTATTTAATAATGTGATTTTATATATCTAACTTTTATCATATTGCACTACAAAAAATCAAAAGGTCTATTGGTCTATCACAAATTGACGTATTTTTCATGTATATATTTTTTTCAAGAAGAAAAGTTTTCAATCTATTAGGTTAATCCCCACATATTAGAAGTTTTGTCATATCTTAAACATCTTCTCACGTGTGTGCTCGGATGAGATTCTGACCATTTTTGCTTGTTTGAAGAGTTTTCTTAGATGATGTTTAGTGCAAGAGTTTACTTGGAAACTTTTAGTTCAGTTTTCCATAGACGGCGCCAATGTTGATGTTTATTCCTTTAATAACTTCAAAGGTCTAAAACATTTGGGTTTTGTAGGACGTGAGTTAGTGGATTGAGAGTATTAAAGAGACACAAGCAATAAATGGGTAAGCAAACAAAATATTTAGTAAGTGAGCCAAGTTCTTATTAAGTGATAATAATGAAAAATAATAGCGCACCCTACAGTTAGCCGAGTCTGAGTGTCTACTCTAAGTTGGGAATACAAAGGATGAAGTAAAATGCTATTATTTATACTACCATGGGGTAAGTGGTAGTGATGACGTGGAGGTTCATGAGTGGCTAGCTTCCCAACCATCAAATCTACTGCATTAAATGTGTTTCCCGCCAATATATTACTTTCCCGTCAAAGGTTCCAGAATTGAAGAGTGTCCCCTGACCCCATGACTCTGGGCCCAAACAAGCTCAAGGCCAGGCCCGCCGCTCAAGCAATGTTGAACGCCCTATCTAAGACTCTCGAATCATCATCTGGCCCTATTTGGACAAGTGTGGAAACGTCGAGCATCGTACAAGCTGGCAATCATCGGATAGGCCCTTTTGTTGGGTCGTTCCCCAGTTGGACCTTGACCACTCTCTTGTTAAGGAATAATGGGATGCCCCAATGTCGGGCCAATTACCCCCAACAAGTGTTACGTTATTACTAGTGGAAATATCCCGTTAGGTCTACTTTTCGGGTTAACATTTCACTTATGTCCAACTAGATATTACTTTTCATATTTAAACTTTCGAATTTTCACTTTTATTTTTATATTTCAAAAATGTCTAAACTCAACCGTATCGAACCAAATCCAAACAATCAGGATGTGGCTCTGCGTCCGCCTTCGTCTTCATCGATCTCCTCCGAGCTTAGCTTCGGTCCATCTTCATATCCGATCAATTTCCTAAATCGCCTCTTTTACAGACTCCATTTTAACCGTGCCGCCACCGCTCTATCAATCCATCTTAACGTGTCTTCTCCAATCCCTAATTTGATTGTGGAATGAAGGCCGACTTTGAAGGGTTGCCAACATCGGTTTCCACCACAATTTGTTCACTCATAGCTTCAGATTGGTCGATAATAATGAGTCGTTGGCTCCATAGCCTTGAATGGATCAACGATTTTGTATATGTAATAAAGTCGCCTATGGGAGAATGAACTACAATTGTGCTGAAAATTGGGGGTTCTTCTGATGAAAACGGAAGGTACGATTCTTCAACCAACCTGTATTCTCCGCACTCTTAGACCGGTTCTATATCGATGAAGGATGGAGATCGGCAGTCTCTCACCACCTTCCTCATAATTTTGGTTATGATAAAAAAATCCTGATTCCAAATCTACAATTTGGCATATTTAATGGAGATTCTGTTTGGTGATGAAAATCATGTCACCCTTGGCAATTTCTAGGTCTTTTACATTTCAGAAATGTTGTTGGAGTTGATCGTAGTGTTCTATTATTCTATCCGTTCTTAGGTTTGTTTTTCTTCCTGAGTTGAGCTTATGAATTTGATATGATTGGCATTGTGTAGGTTTGGTTGGCTAATGGAACACCTGTGTAAAGTGATTGTTTTTCTAGCTCTGTTAGATTCTAATTTGAGATTCCTGCTAGCAAAGGTTATGACTTACAATTTATTTGATTGGATTGTGGAAAGTGATAGTTTTTCTTGATTACACAGGAACTTGTACCAAAATATGTGCTTCCTAAAGACTTTTTTCGTGCAATAAAGCTAGTTGATTATAGCTTTGTATGTTAATATGAGCTTGTTACATTGATTTAATTTATTTCCAGCATCATGTTTGACTAAAAGTTCAAAACTAGATATTTATTTGTCTTGAAAAGTTGAGATTAGCCCTTTGCTCTGCTATTTCTTTCTATTGCAGGCAATGTACACTTTTCAGACCTAACTAGTATTTTATTTTATTTTATTATTCGTTATGAGTATGCATTCTTTTTTTTTTCAAATGCTTAAGTGGAGACTATGGAATGAGATGATCGTCCATCAGCAAAGGGTTTAGACTATGACAACAAATTTAACTATGAATTGAAACACTACATTTGACAGGCAGAAAAAATCAAAAACAGAAATGGGAATGTTAAGGGAAAATACATTTTAAGTGGTAATCTCAAACAATTAGCAATTGACACTCTTTAAAGCAGAAACGTCATTAGTCCATAAGCTAACTTTATCATCAATCAATGCCATGTTTTGATGTGTGGATACATTTTGATGTGTATAAATTGTATAGGTGGATTGTTTCCTTATAATACTTGATTTGAGATTTATGTCTATTGCATTCTCAATGCAGGTGCATAATAGAAGTACATGGAGAGAGATGACTAAATGATGGATTGTGTGTCAAGATGCACAAGAAGAAGAAGAATGTGAAGATGCGTAATAGATAAATGTAGCATATTGAAATGATAGAAATGATTATACATTTGTTGTGATAGTTTATATTATATATATATATATATATATATATTGTTTCTTTTTGTTGTACCATTACTACCATATGTGTTGCTTTTTGTTTCACCTTGTTTTTGTTGTCGTATTATGTTTCTTGTTGTTGATTCTGATGTTTGTTTATTTACATTTCCATTTATTTTTGTTACCTCTTTGAAATATAAAACTATATACGTAGTATATGTGTGTGTCTCACATACATTGATAAATTGAACTTTTTAAATGTCAACAAATACAAGAAACATAAAGAAACAATAAAAAACAATATAAAACAAAAAAATCACAGTTATCAACAAAATGAAACAAAGGGCAACAAAAAATAACATTCAAATTTTAGTCTAAAAAAATAACAATAAACTTCTATAATAATAATAGTAATAATAATAATTTATTTCTACAGCTTTTTTACTTTTTTCTGTTGTTTATTTATGTTTCTTTTTGTTGACTTTCATTTGAAAAAATATATGATATGAGATGGTTTATCATTATACGCATATATAGTTAGTTTAGTCTAAGTAGGAAAAATGAAAAGAAAATTGAAAAACAACAAAAAGAAATACAATATACAACAAAAAGTAACAATATACAACAGAAATGAAATAACATTCAACAAAAAAAAAAGATTAAATAAATACATGTACAAGTGTTAAATGAATACATAAGTGAGAGTTACAATTACAATATATACACCATCACCGTACATTGTGTTTCTATAAGAATAGGAATGGCAAAATTTTAGACAACAACATCTTCCTTATCCCATATACTAAATTCTTTAATGCTCCATTTGCAACTTTTCTTTTGCCAAAGTGGTAGTTATTCTATCTCAGAGAAAACACTTCATCTGCAGTAGAATCAATCACCATGACTGGAAAAGGTGTACCATGAGATCCTGAAGTAGTACAATAGCAAGATTCATTAGTTAAACTATTAACACTTTTAAAATTCAAATGTAGAAGATGAAGAGTAAAATGATTGTTCAATAGTTCATGTGAATCCCAAAGTACAAATGTTTTATAGTGTTCTCAATTGTAGACACATTTTATGCCCAAAGTACCTTCACCTTGAGAAAACACCACACCCAACACCATACGTAATCCAAGGGTGACCTTGAAGCAAAACAGACCCTAAATTAGCAAAGAAGTTTGCAGCATAACAAGAAATCTCAATTCATTAACTTTTCATTTGGAATGAAACCCAAACTTAGCAATAAAAATTACAATCCCCTCTAATCAAGTGGAGCACAAGCTAGAGCCCCTCCTACTCTAACAAGTTTTGTGACTTGGCTGCCAGTCCATAACATAGCCAATACTTTATGGGATGTTTTAACACAGCAGCAAAGTAACCAATTTTCCCGAATGCTTGAACAACATATATTTAGTAGTCGATACAATATATATTCCGGCACTCCCATATCTTCTCAGATTCTTCAAAACCAATTTAGAAACCTACTTCTGCACCTTGCAAGTATGAGATGCTATGTTGAGAATCATGTGGTTTTCTAGAATTCTTACCACTCATTTACTAGTGACAAATCCAACCACAAAAGCTGAGAAGGATGAATCTCAAGGAATTTTCCTGAAATCTTATTAGACTATTAACGTATTCATCTTATTCATCAATTAAAGAGAGTAGAGACATTTGAGATTAATATTTGATTATAACAAATCACTGCTTCCACGGCATCACTACCCAATTTAACATTTGAAAACCTAATTAAACATTTAGCTAGTGATACATTGGAGTAGAAAACAATAAGTAAAACGAGTTAGAATACACTCAACGACTCAACTAAAGCTGGAAGTAAATTACTTCGTATAACAAAAACAAAACAGAAAGTAAAATAAAGTTTTCTTTAAAAAAAAAGTAAAATAAAGTTAAATCAGAAATCAGAATTAAATCTTAACTTGTTAACTATATGAAAATGAATTATAACAAATAGAAAAAATTAAAAGTAAAGTACTGAAATCTCAAACACATACCTGCAAATCGGAAACCAGCGAGGTAGGCCGTGATTCAGCGAGCAACGTAGCAACCAAGCAAGCAGGGGCGGAGGGCGAAGCCGCGGAGAGCGCAGTCAGTGCAGGGCGGGGGAGGGGCAACCTCACGTGACTCTTTCATAGGTTTGAGACGGCCAAGCAACCGATGATCGGTGTTCAGTTCGACGAACAAGGACTTAGGTTTGAGACGGCCAGCAATCGATGATCGGTTTGGGTATAAGATGGTTCGCAACGCGTAACTCTGTTACTGAAAGAAAAAACGTTAGCAGTCTATTTTTGAAAAAAAAACTCAAAAGTGATAAAAGTGATATTATTTTCCCTTTTTAGTCTATTTGTGAAAAATTCCCTTATTACTATATCTGCATGTGTACACTTTCAAGTTTAGCCCGGTCATTTACCTCCTCTTACCAAAAAAGGAAAAAGGAAGAATGGAACCTTTCTGTACCTGCCACTGCCAGAACCTTCAAATCTACCACGGCCACCTGCCATTCCACCACGTCCTTCGGAGAGTCAAAGTACGATGGCAGTCGTATCAGATTCCTTTTCCTTGTTTGCGACACCTGGGAGCTCAGCCACCATACCCAACAAAGTAAGGAATTCAATTGGTCTCCTTTTCGACCTCGACACATTTAGTGTTGATGGCTGAACTTGGGGAAGAAGTCCATGAGAGCCGTGTAGAAAGAGGATGATTTGAGAGGTGTTAGAATCCCACACCAGAAAAATTTGAATCAACAACGTGCTATATTAAGATGTGAACTAATCCTCCTATCAGGTTGACCTTTTAGGATGGAACCCCGAGTCTTAACATGGTATCAGAACCAAATCGATCCATGGTGTGGGCCCCCTTATGAAAAATGACGACACGATTATGAAAAAACAAAAACGACAGTGACGAATCGACGAAAAAAATGAATGACGACACGATCCAGACGAAATGTCTGGTCGTGAGGAGGGGTGTTAGAATCCCACACCGGAAAAATTTGAATCAACAACGTGCTATATTAAGATGTGAACTACTCCTCCTATCAGGTTGACCTTTTAGGATGGAACCCCGAGTCTTAACAAGAGGCAGCAAGTTCTAAAACATTACTCTATGAATTAGCTGAGAAGATGGGCTGACGAAGGGATGAGTGAAGACAAGAGTTTATTTACTAAAATACCCTAAAAGTTTAGGCGGGAGAATGACTTAGTTGAGTTAAATAGTTAATAATATATACTAGTAGATAATATGTAGGGTTGTAAATGAACCGAATCGAGTTGAATAATATAACTTTGTATTTGTTTAATTTTTTGAATACGAATTTGAATATGAAACGAATATTAATTTTGATTTGTATATTTGTATTTATTTAACAATACGTACGTTATGAATAGTTAACAAATCATATACGAATATCGAACGATTTGATCACAAGTTAAATATTAGTAAAATATCACTTTAAAACAACTTTTGCTATGTGTGCTATGACATAATATGCGTTTTTAGAATTTAATTTGTGACATTTCATTTGTCTTTAAAATTTTATGGATTAATACTTGTTTAGGTTGTGCACAATATACCGAAGTGAATCAATTTTATGGTTACTATACATAAATATATTTCAAAGCTTTTGAAATAAACACTAACTCACACGTATTAGAGATTATATCTATAATGTGTGAAATAAATTGATAATTGTATATATCAAAATCAAATGACTCTAATTTTATGTTAGATATTTAGCATTATTGATTTATTGATAATAAAAAACACCATTATATATATATAGAGAGAGAGTTTATATTACACACACATTATGGGTATTGTGGGTAGTTGATGCACATACACATATATATATACTAGATATTGGTTTTGTTTATGTATAAATAAATATATATTTGATTATTTTTCGAATCAAATACATAATTATTTCTATTCTATTTGAAAGATGTTTGAACCAAACATCAAATTTGTATTGGTATTTATTTTCTATATTTTTAAATTTAAATCATAATATATGAATCCAATTCACGAATCTAATTACAATTATTTGTTTTTGCTTACAATCCTTTCTCCTTATGATACTTCCGATTTTTTACGAATTGGCTCGAAATGTGTATACGTAAATGTAGGTATATGGACTACACTTTGAGGGCATGGCTAGCTTTTAAAAGTTATTATAGTATTATTACTATATTATTATTACTATTATTATTAATTATCGATATTATCATTATTATTAATCGAATATATTTGATTAACATTCGCTTCCAATATACTGATATTAATATTTGTATTTGATAACATTTTGAATCAAATTTAGTATTATTATTTGTATTTGATTTTTTTGAATCGTGCGTCTTATATGAATCCGAGCCCAGAATTGAACATAAATTATTTGGTTGTTTACAACCATAATTATATGTTCACCAAAATTATTGTTAAAACCATACATTGAATCTAGTTTTACCTGATTTAACATATTTATTAGTCAATTCAATCGGAGTTTAAACAAGCAAGGTAATATATTGAATAGTGGATTCCTCCAGTAGTTTAAAGTGTGACCAAAAGGACTCGAAATAATGTGAAATTATTCCTCCGTACTGAAGTACTGAGAATGATCACGGATTAGTCCTTGTTAATCGCACTTCAAATATGGTTGAGTCATGTGTGTTGTCGGTGAGTATAGATGCATACACATGCATGGGAAGACAGATCAAACAGCTAGCCAACCAATTAACTTAGCTGGCCCTGCCCTGGCCTGGCCGTATGTATGTTTATACGCGTGTGTGGGCAAGCTGGACCGATGGCGATCGGCAACTTAACCCCGTGGCTCCTACTGTGCCACCAGATCACCGGCCGCACCATCGACTTTTCATGTCAACTCTTTTCGTCACTAACTCCGCGTCTACTTGCACGGTGCACGTGTAGTTCAGTTGGTCAAATTTTGCATGAGTTAGAGAAATCATCGAAGATTTTAACTCGCATCGATTGTGTGGATGTTGCAGTTTTTGTATGCTAGGCTGAACCTCTAGTACTAGTGTGCATGAATGCAAAGCATATGATCATTCAGTTGACTGAGTCACAATGATTTACAATTTTTCATATGTCTTGTCGGGTCAAGGTCTGAGGTGCCCTTGGGGTATGTGACTCAAATTTTGGAGACCAACTCCAAACATAGTTATGTATGTAAGAAAATTTGTATTAAAATTGCATTAGATGTCAATTTTTAGGCATTATTTTGAGCGGGATCCACTTCTGATCCCCATCAGGTTAAAGTGGTTTAGGATTCTTCTTTGTAAGAAGTTCAATTCGATATGTGGTACACTCAAAATGGATAACGGGTGAATAAGAAATTGATTCTCAAAATACACTTGTTGAGATGGAGAAATTGGAAATTCCCGAAGGTAGAACTAAACGCATAACTACTGTCGGTTAATGGACGTTTTAATTTCTCCATCAAACCGCAAGTGTTTTGAACGTTGGTTGACATTTGAATACTGGAATACGTGATTAATGCATTGTCTAATTGTGAGGTTAGTGGCATGAAATGTTCGAGACCAGGCCATTAAGACACGATAAGTGTGTCTTTAAATGAGCGGTTTCACACAATACGTGTGTGTTTATTGCGGCATAATTAATACTCCCCTATATATGTTTGGAAGCAGATTTTTGGAAGCATACACTATAAGGGAAAACATTGATCACACAAAAATACTCGTTGCAGTGTTCTCTCAAAAGAAAAACTCATTAGCCATACTTTCGATAAAGCATGCTCAATTTTGCCCTTTATTCTAGTTCGCATGAGCAACCTATTGAGTGGTCAATACGGTTGTTCGTCAATCTTGTGTCATGATAAATTGGCACCACAACGCTCCTAACATTATGGGAGACAGTGAATAAATTTTAAGGACATTATGTGTTGCTCTAATCGTACTTGTGTCAATTCTTTGTCCAAATCCTTAGGGCTCCGTCTGATGAATCCAAGAGAATGAAACCGAATCAAATAAATCGATCTGCCACCAATAAGATTCTCATAACATATACTCGTACGTGTAGTATAAATGAATACGTATTCAAAGACGTATTAAATTTAATTTAAAATTGGACCGGTATAAAAACAGTTCACATTATTTTTCTGAACAAATAATATGGACTTCTATATACTCCCTTCCCTCCGTAACAAAAAAAATCTTCCCGGCCACTTTCCTTTTTTGTCCGTTACAAAAAAATCTTCCTGTTTCTTTATCTTCCCATCATACCCTCAATAATTTTGAAAATAGTATATTATTACAACTACTTTTTTTTGGATTTATCGCTCATTCCATCACATTATTCCACTATCTTCCCATCATACCCTCAATAATTTATATTCTCTTTCACTATTCTTAATCTACCCACTTTTGAAGTGAGAAGATTTAAAAGATACGGAGGGAGTGTAATAGGACCCTTGATTCAATTAACAACGTGCTCAAATGAACAATAATATGAGGAAAATTAAAATGGCAGGTGCACACATTTTTTGTACACTTTTGTGTACGTACAATCATGTTCTGTGACTTTGTCCTATTTAGTTTTTTTTTGGATGAAATGTAAATATATATTAACCCTCAGAAAACTATACATCACATAAACTAGTTCTCCTAACGCCCCTCCCCACACACACATAATGTGAGGGTGAAAGGAGTTTTTTTTGTTTGATCTACTCTATGCCAAAAAATCACCAAGTAGAGGTTCAAAAATACATCGGTGCTGTCAAAGCACACACACAAATCATAAAATCAAAAACAGAATACAAAGGTGTTGCAAGATGCAAACACCCTAAAATCCAAGACCCTGCTTAATGTCGCGGTATCCACGATGCCCATGCCACAGTGACCAAAGCCGTCCAGGCCTCGACATCCAATATATCCATGCCTCGGCATCCAAAAACACTCATGTAGCAGTCTGTCCAAACCGCGGCATCCGGCTTCCTCAATTGTCCTATTTAGTCTCTGTATGGAAGCAGTTCATCTAAGAAAAGGTAGAAATTGTTTGTGAGACTTGTTCAAAAGATCCCTCCCCTAGCTAGCTCATACACGCAAGTGACTACGTTTCCCTTGCATTAAACTGATCGAGACATCTTAATGGCCGGGAAAGTCAAAATTATCTATACTAGATGAACATAGTGCTAATATAATACTTGCATATATAATTTTTTGTGAAAAGTATCTAAAGAGTTTTCTATGCATGCTTGCACCATGGACCATGAATATAGTGGTTGGTTTATCTTTTTATGTTTGATTTAAAAAGTCATCTGATTAAACTCTTTTTAACCTATTGATGCAATTAAAGGCCAATATTAGTCAAACACCCCATATATATATATATATATATATATATATATATATATATATATATATATATATAAATGGTCCCATGTTAGTCAATTGTTAAACTTGAATTCAAGTACGTGGAAGTGTGGAATAATGGACGAAAGTGCAATAATCAATACAAAAACCAAACGGCTGATTTGTCTTATTGTCTAATCATTAATACACTAATTAAAAGGAAAACTGTATTTCTGTTTTGTTTTTAAATAATTATCTCATTTATTTTGAGATGTTTCACAATCATTTTAATTCTTTGAGAAATTGTCATAAATACGAGTAAAACATGTTTTGACATTTCAAAACATCACTATTATATTTTTCTTATCGAAATAGGAATCATTAGTGTCATGGTTGAAACATATTTTCATGATTGAAAAATACTGTCATATTAAAATGCCTAGTGATAGCTTCTCGTAAACCGCTAGGGGTGAGTTTAGGGAGAAGGGGGAGCCAATAACAGAGAGAGAAAGAACTTGCAATAAATGAGTTGTGACCCCCTACAATTATCCCCGAGGGGTATTTATAGAGGGAATATGAGTTGGGCTCTCAGTCTTGGGCTTGGGAAGCCCGATTACAATAATGGGCCGCTAATGGGTTGTTCACTCGCGTTCTAATCCACTAAGGATACAATGACGAGGTCAACTAATGTTGGGTCCGGGGTGCTAGGGTGCACCTCGGCCTTGCTAGTGAAACCCTCATGTGAGACCTACGGGCATGTGACCAAGGTGCGTTCATTTGGGGCATATGTGCCGAGGTGATGCTACAGACGGAAAGTCCATCTCTTCATTCCGGACCAGACTCTACAGGTGGGCCTTCTGGTTTTGGTGTGGGTTTGGGTCGTCCGTATGTCCAAGAGTATGACCATGGGTCCAGGACCATATACTCTAACGCTTAGAACTGCAATTATTTTGAGGGAATATACATGACATTTTGTTTTGTCCAAGTCTGGTACCATCTTTAAAGTTAGGTTTCAAAATTTAGGAATATACAAACTTGGCGTCAGAGTATATGGTCCTGGACCCATGGTCCTACTCTTGGACATATACAAGAGTATGACCATGCTTAAAGTTTTAGGAATACTCTTGTTTTGTATATTCCTAAAATTTTGAAACCTGACTTTAAACCTGAATATTTTAGGCTCTAACCAATTATTGTCATGTTTTGGCAGTACCAAACTTTAAAGATGGTAGTATTTTCCAAACTTGATAGTAATTACTCTTATTTTGAGAATAAAAACATGACAGTCCTATTTTGGAATTTTTAAACTTATTTACTCCTATTTCGGGAATTCCCTTATTTTGATGTAACGATCACAAGATCACAATACTTCTATTTCGGAAAGAAAAACATAGTAATCTTATTTTGAAATTTTAAAACTTGTTTCAGAAAATTCTCCTAAGAACATGATTTAAAAATATTACAATTGACTTTAAAAACTGTTCTACACAATTTCTTAAACTGCGTGAAAGTGTGAAACCCGTAGTACGACCAATATTTAGGAATAGACCAGAGGGTAAATAAATATCATAAAAAATTAAGTTAATAACAAATTTCATCCATCACGAGATTCACGAGTGCTAATAGATTGATGTGAGTTTTCTCTTACTTAAAAATGTAGTAGAATAGTGGTGCAAGTACGAGTATCGTCTCCACAGGAACGGAAAAAAGGAATCGAGAATTAATTGAATTCAGAGATTAAAAAGAAATAAAATAAATGAAATTGTGCGAGATTGATTGATTTGGAAAGTGTCCTAGAATAAATTAAATCTCTCTTAATTTATTCTACATACAATTATAATCCTAGTGGCAATGCTAGATTACAAGGGATGTCAATTAAATCATTCATACACAAATTAAATAGAGATTCTTGCAATTTAAAACCATCAAGAACCTAATCATACATCATGAATAATCCCTTCATCAATCTCAAATCCCTAATTAAAACTACTCACAATTCATAATTGAAGAATCAATAGAACTGGGAAAGAAATAATTAATTGTCATTAATTAAAAAGATTAAACTTACAAAGAATTCCCAAATCATGACAATCCAAGCCTTGAAAAGCTCTCACAATTCGATCAAGGGTTTATCTCTCTAAACTTATGTATCAAAAACGGCCAAAATTGGGCCACTTAAATAGAAAAACGCGTAAAAGGCCGAACTGCACGGTCGCCCGCATGGCGTGCAGCGTACCGTGCGGCCACGTGAACTTTATTTCCGTGCTCCGTTTTTCGCTCACCCCGCACTACGTGCGGATCCCGCACGGTACAATAGTGCGGGTACTTCTGAATGGTGTTCTGGACCGCGGGGCGTGCGGTTTTTACCACGCGATGTGCAGTTTAGACTTCTTGACTTCTAGTCCTCAGAATCACCCGCGGTGCGTGCGGTACCGACCCGCGGGGCACGCGGATTGCTCTAGAACCATTTTCTTGCTATTTTCTTCCCCGTTCATTCCCGATCGATCCTATCTTCAATCTTTAACCTTCCAAGCCTCAAATAATGCCTCTAAATCATCCCGCAGACTTCTGTTGCCTCTCGCTATCTCGCACATATATCGAATCTTCTCAACTTGAGCTCAAAAGTTGATGTTGTGCCCGAATTCTTCCTTTTCATCAACGAATGCAACCCAAACCTGGTAAACCGTGAATTGAGCTAAATAAACACTTTATGATGCAAATAAATTAGGAAATGTGACAAAACTCAATCTCATTATCTAAACACGCATCAAATGCGTGTTGAAATACAAACTTATCATAATAAACATAATCACGTAATAGTAAAGTAATCACTATCAAGTCTAATAATAATAACTTTGTCAAGGACAACAATAATGAAACATGATTGCTCTATATATTTAGGGGTGTTTGGAACTGATTATGCTTCTACTTCTTTTTTAAAAACAGAAGCAGGATCAGGATCAGTTTTCAGAAGTTTGTCTCCCCCACCTTCTAGAAAAACTGCTTCTGGGAATAAATTAGAGTACCATCTTATGCACTTTCACCCAAACACTCTAACTTTTGTTTCTTCTCCCGGAAGGAGCAGAAGCAGTTTTAAGAATCAGATCCAAACACCCCTTGTTTAATATTAATTTATGTAAGACCGAACTAAATCAAAGTTCAGAGAGATCAACCCAAAACTAGGTTATACGATCAATATATCGAGTTGAATAACAGATAGTGTTAGAAATTAAACTCACGCACGCGATGAATAATAAGAAGAACACACGAAAATTTGGTAACCCAGTTCGCCACGAATGACTACGTCTGGGTGCGCTACCAAGCCAGGAATATTATTGCTATTTTCGGATCCAAGGATTACAAAGGGAGAGAGCTTGTATTTCTAGAGAGTAAAACTCACTCCTAAGCCAACTAGGAGGCTCGGCAAAAAATAAAGAAAAATAATCCGTACGGCCCATCTGTACGGAATCCATACGACCCATCTGTACGGAATTGTACGGAAAACTTGTTTGTCAAAAACAAACCAAAAAAATCGACACCTTCGAGATAAGGCTTGGTTATGCAGTCTCTAACACCTTAGAGATAATCCGGTAGATCATAAGATTGAAAAAGACCCATAAATTACCAAGACCACTTAATGACTGACCCAAACAATCAGAGTGATCTATATAGCAAAAAAAATGTGGGTGGATCTCTAAATAGTCTAAAGACAGAAATAAAGGTACCGTTAGCTGGGTGATCCCAAATAAACTACCATGGAAACCTTACACTGACATTATAATTCATCGTTGTTCTATAACTGAATAAGCTTAATTTATTATTATACATATACGAGCAATATTTTTCATACAAGTAACTAGTAACTACGAAATCCAAAAGGAGCCCAAAACACGAGATTGACTATAACGTCATTTGGGCTTGAACAGGAGGATTGCGATTCGCATAGGATCAACTGGACTAAGGCCAACCAGGATAACAGGTCTCGAGCTTGATCAGGGTCTTAGCGAGGTCAGACTCTCCATAAGGCTTACGTGGCAAGCCATCTATGAATCAATGGCTACCTCACCCTGGCCGTGATGAGTGATAGGAAATAACCCCAAAGGAAATACGAGAGTTATGGAAAATACGTTAAAGAACTCCTATCATGATTGAATTTATTAAATTTACTGGGTATGTCTCGCAATGCTATTGTAGCATTATGTCTAAATATTTCTTGTATTTACTCTAGAAGGAATCCGCCTATAGAATAGTAAGAGCTTATTTATTAATAGAGATATTTTTCAGTTTTATGGAAAATTGGAAAAACGGAAAAGATATGTTAAGACCTGTGGTTCCATGTCAATTTGATAGGAGGAGTAACCCATGTTGATATGCACTAATTAGTAGTGCATAAATGTATGTTTTTATGTTTGATTTGTGTCGATTGTTTACCGTTTTATTTAGTTTGTAAACATTTCTGTGATTTTAGTTGTAATTGTATTTTAATCTTCATTTATAAGTTGGAAAGTAGAGTTAGAAATTATGGTGTTGGGAAGAAGGACTTTGAAGTGGAGAAAAATGATATTTGACTGCCCAGGAGCTAAAACCAGACCGGGTAGGACCTTGTACCCGGTCGGGTACCCGGCCAAAGGTGTTGAAAAACACCTATAAATAACACACTTTTTCTTCACTATTTTTTATTTCTTCTTCCATACTCTTAAACTCAGTTTAGAATAGTATTTATTTTATATTTATATAGCATATTTAGTCTCCAAAAGAGGAGCTAAACTTCCATTTCTTGGTGTTGCTCTTGAATCTTGTTGATTATTAAAGTTGTGAGTTATTTTATTAACTTCTTCCCTTGAATATTAATTCTTCCCTTAATCTATGCCGACGGGGTTACTGACGAGGTCTTTCTTTTGACTATAAAGCAACATCTCCAAAACAAAGAAGGAGAAAATTTAGAGAAGAAAGAACAATGATATCCCATGGGAACGGGATTATCCCCAAGCATGATCTTTCCATTCATGAAGACGAGACTTTATGCACATGAGCTTAATTGTTCAACACGTGAATCAGCTAATTGTTGCATTTTTTTATGACTTCAAAGAGGGATCTTCTGTTGCTAGTTAACATTACTGTTAACATGAGTTTCTTGTTAAGTGCTTGATCAAATGGATCTGTGATCAACATTGTGTCCTCTGTGTAGAAACTGGATGATACCACTCGAAGCAGAATATCCAATTTGGGTGAAGGACATGGACATAATAAAAAAAATTCTCAACCATGATGCAGTGATGCCACCTAATGAATAAAAACTTCTCATACTACTTTAAGAAAGGTGATCAAGGTGAGTCTATCATATGTATCATGAGGATATGGAACCTCGGGTCTTAACATGGTATCAGAGCTCCATTTTCAAACACGGTGTGGAACCTGATAGGAGGAGTAGCTCATGTCTTAATATAGCATTTTATTGATTCAAATTTTTCCGGTGTGGGACTCCCACAAAAGAAAACAGAAAATGTGTTCACCAAAGATAATTGCTAGAAAACTGGAGAAAGGAAAACATAGTAATGCGTTTACCAAATCGTTTTTCAAAACAAAAAAAAAAAGATATGTCTCTGTTTTCCTTAATGAATTGGAGATGTGTCTTTTACTAGTTTTCCAAATTCAAAACACATTTACTTTTTATTTGGGGAGTTCTTTGTGTCATTTTTCTAATATGACTAAATAAGTCTCATATAGATACATGTACCTTTTATTTACATGTTTTGCAATTGCTTTTCTCAAATTTGACATGGTGTAATTTGGGTGACCCCTTAGCATTGTATTGACCCGTGATTCAATTGCTTAAAAGATTAAAAGATATTTCCTTCGTCCCGCAAAATTGTTCCCGGTTTCCTTTTTGGGCCGTCCCAAAAAATAATTCTCATTTTCCTCTTTAGAAAGTTTTTTGTCCCTACCATTCATTTACATTTTTCTTACTCAACCATAAACATACATTTTCACTTTAATTTATTCCCACTTTCTTAAACTCTGATCCAAATCAATGTTGGATATGGGACGGTGGGTGTAAGTAGTTAAACACAACACAAATTTCTGTCTGAATACGTTTTTAACATTCTTTAAGACGTGTTTGTATATATCGTACACTACAAAAAAAATTGGTTGGTAAATTCTTTTCTAAAAAGGGATTTGGAACAATCAATTTGGGAGTGATCTTATTTTGAAATCAGGAACTCGGAAAGTATATTTGATCTTCGAAACATACTTCTTCCGTCCCTAAATAAATATCGCATTTTCTTTTCGGATTGTACCCGAAAAATGTCAAATAATATCAAACAGTATTCCAAAGTACACCCTCCATATGAAGTATAAGACAATTTAGGGTTTACGATGTTTGACCGACGATAAAACAAATTGATCCCTATCAATACTCAAATTAGTTTTAGAAAATAAAATTTACATATTCAGAAACTATATTAAAACCACTACAAAGCCTGCAAAAAATAATTCAAATTTCTTGTGCCGCCGATTTCGGTTGGATTAAATCGTGCGGATTTCTTTTGGCATTGCTAATCTTTTTCGTTTTTGTAGCTATTCTCGATTTAGTACCCAAAGCTTTGGGATTGATTGAAGTTACCATTCTCTTTTTTGGGGGCTTTGGAGAGACCGACTTGATTAGGAGCAGTGTTAGTTCGACAATTAGACGATGGCTAGACATTGGGCAGTACTACCAGTACAGTGCAAGAGATTGGGGCTTGGGGATGAAGACGACTGTTTGGTGATTCCATCGATGGGCGATGAAGACGACAAACATGGGACACTCTCCATTGTTTGTTGATAGGCATTGGTGGATTTGCTACGATCGCAGGATGAGGAGAGTTGCACGGATTTCGAGCAGGCAGCAAGATGATGATTTTCAATGGAGGATCAATTAGAGTGGTACCAAGGATACAACCTCCTCTTGAACCACCGCCATGAGTTGTGCGAGTTGCTAGAGTCCGTGAAAGTTTTCCAATAAGTTTTCATTATTTTGTCATTTGATTTCTTGGTATCGTCTATGTTGTTAGGTTTGTTAGTTTGTTTGAGAATTTAGCCTAGTTTTATGTCATTGAGCATGTTTGGGTCTATGAGAATATGGATGGTTGTGTCAAGCCCGTTACATCGTTAGCGATTCGTATTGCTATTTCAGGGATGACCGTTTCTAAGGCTCATCATATGGTTTACAGTCGTAGTTGTTGGGGTCTAGTTGATGTGTCCGTTTTGTTTTTCTTTGATTAATGTAATGATCCTGAAACTTATGATATGAATAGAGGCTAGTTTTCATTCAAAAAAAGAGTGGTCTTTATTGACCAAGTAAATAAATAGGGAAAATTACTATTAACCCTCTGAGGTTATGTCCTGATTATTAATGCAACCTTGCATTTTCAAAAATCAATTAGTTACCCACTCAACTTTGATCATTCTCACTATATGCCCCCTCATGTTTATATTTCTTAAATTAAATTTAATATAACTCTTAAAATCAATGAAAATTGTCTGTAAAATTATATTTTAAAGTAAAAAAGAATTTATTATCATAACTATAAATCATTATTCTTGATCGTTATTTTTGTACTTAGCTACTCGATCGTGGAATAAATATTAATGAAAGTAGTTAAGGTAGAAGACTCACGAGTTGAGTAATATTCATGAGATATATCAAAGGTTGTTTGAAATACCAAGAAAAAAAGAAATTTTATCAATCCATGATCTAAAAGATTGATCTAGTATTAATATTGAACGTAAAAGATAGAATGTTCGATATAGGATCTGAATAATTTTAAGCTATCAATCTATCTAAGACATAAAGTATATATATCACAGATTTGATTTTCTTTATTAATTCTATTACTAATTTTTTATGACTTTTTCTTTGCAAAAGTTTATTAGTTTAATAAGATTAAATGATATTCATTTTTTAAAATTAAAAAAGATAAAATTTGTGATATTTTATATCTTACTCGTGATCGAGTAGATAAGTAAAAAAGTTACGATCAACAACAATAACTTTTAACTATCATATTAAAATGTATTTTACTTTAAAATTTAATTTTCTAGAAAACTTTAATTAAATTTAAGAGTTATATTGAATTTAATTTAACAAATATTAACGTGAGGGGGCAAACAGTGAGAATGATAAAAAGGCCTTTTGGCCTAGATATTACTAAAACAGAGACAAAAGACAGAAATGAGACATCTTTTGAAAAATTACAAAAATGTGGCCTAACATTACAATTAAACCCTGCAGTGCAAAGTGACTTCAGTCAAAGTGACTTCGCCGCCACAGTGACTCCATGACCGCAGTGACTCCGCCACCGCAATGACTGTCGCCGCCACAATGACGGCCGCCGCCACAGTGACTGCCGCCACGCCATCCAGTGACTACCGTTGTTCTATTCAGTGACCACCGCTCCGTCTAGTGACTACCACTGCCGCCATCACCGGTGACTTCCGCCTGCCGGCACCCTACAATCAGTGACTGAAGCCGCCCTCGATTAGCGGCTGCCACCGTCGCACCGCCACAGTGACATGCCCGCTGGCGGCGGCATAAGGACACCTCCAAAGTTACTCCCAATCACAGTTACTCCCGGCCATAGTTACTTAACCCAACAACCAAAACAATTGACTGCCGTCGTACCCCGCCAGTGCCGTCGCCAACTGTTGCCACCGACCGCCGCCGACCATCGCCTACCACCACCCCGTTCCTGACTCGACTCCCCAGCCCCCAGCCACCTTCCCACCTCGTTCCAACTCCCAGCCCCCCTCCCAGCCCCCAGCCACCCCCAGATCTATCTTACTTCGACGCAGTCCGGTCCCCTCCAGGTGCCCCACAGCTACCTAACACCATCCCAATCGTTTTCCATGGCATCTATTTGCAGTGAAATCGATAGATCTGCGTCAGATTTTATAGATCTAGATCCATCGCCGCTCTCATCGTCCTCAAAATCCAATAGATCTCGCCGTCGCTCACCGCATCATTAGCATCCGCCGTCTGCGTTCTCCACTGGAGGATTATAATGGTTGTTGAACCGCCATACAAAGAGAAACGAGAAGAGAGGGAAGAAAGGAGAAGGCAAACCTGAGCTGGACATTAAGGTGGAGCGCTGGGCCGTTGGCGGTGTGGATGCGGCGGAGGCGGAGGTTTACTGGTTGAGGCCGACGCTCGTTGGCTTGGAGAAACGGGAGAGGGGAAGTTGCAGCGGACGAGAGACGGGAGGGAGAGTGGATATCTCAATCACTTTTTTGTCCAATTAAAAAAGAGTCATATATTTGGATTCCAAAAATCAATTAGTAATATATGGGCCATTTTTTCAATAAATAAGGTATTTTATAAAATGAGATTGAAAAGGTATTAAATATTGTCAAACCGTGCCATCTCTACAAGAGACTAACCATGTAGGGCGTAGCCTCCCCTTTTCTTTTGTAACCCCAAAATTAGGATCACAAAACACAACTGGAAAATGAAATAGAGAACAGCTAGTACAAAGCAATCTTTCGTACACCCGCAAAAAGGGTACACGAAAACCCCACCAATAAAATACACCTATTGTTTGATGCTGACTCCCAACTATACCTCTAATTAACTAAACTCATTAACTAAATTAAGTAAACGGCCCCCACCCAAAAACATGGAATACAAATAAATAGCAGCCTGCCTTTATTTTTGCTCCATAATCGGCTCTATCCTTTTCCCGTTTTCCGCCTTTTTTATAACATATCACACGGACTCTCTCTTTAGAGTTCACACTTTTGCTTTTCAGTCCAACGTATTCCTACTTTCGCAGATCAAGCAGCAAAAATGGTAGACGTTGACCGGAGAATGGCCGGTCTGAACCCGGCTCACCTAGCCGGCCTCCGCCGCCTCTCCGCCAGAGCAGCCGCGTCCACGCCTTCCACCCCTGCTCCCGCCCGCAACAGTCTCTTCTCCTTCACGCCGCTTGTCCATAAAGTTATCGTCCATCTCAGAAGTTGTGGCGTGCGAGTAGAATCCGGCTTATCCGACGCCGAATTCGCCCGAGCTGAAGCTGAGTACGGCTTCTGCTTCCCGCCGGACCTCAAGGCCATCCTCTCCGCCGGTCTTCCGCTTGGCCCTGGATTTCCGGATTGGCGCTCGTCTAGCTCGGCTCGCCACCAGCTTCGCGCGTCGATCGATTTCCCTGTCGCCGCCGTGTCGTTCCATATTGCCAGGAACGGGCTCTGGTCCAAGTCGTGGGGCCCGCGGCCTTCGGATCCGGAGAAGGCGCTCAAAATCGCCAGAAATGCTCTGAAGAGGGCCCCGCTTCTGATACCGATTTTCAACCATTGTTACATCCCCTGCCATCCTTCTCTCGCCGGTAACCCTATTTTCTACGTCGACGAGAACGAGCTGTCCTGCTGCGGTTTCGATCTATCCGATTTCTTCGACCGCGAGTCGTCCCTGTTCCTGAATTCGGACCCTAAGGTCCTCTCCAGCCAAAGCAAAATCTGTGCAGAATCTCAATCAACCGGGTCGTCGTCGATTACATCGAGGAAGAGCTCCGCCGGAGGGAGAACACCGCGGTGGGTGGAGTTCTGGAGCGACGCCGTCGTGGATAAGCGGCGAAGGAGGTCCAATTCATCCTCCTCCTCGTCTTCTTCGCCGGAACGGTACTTTGAAGTGCGTAGACCCGAAACGCCTAAATGGGTGGAAGAGTACATAGAGAAAATCGGGTCGGTTCTGAGAGGAGGTGGGTGGAAGGAATCCGACGTATCGGAGATCCTACACGTGTCAGCTTCCGGATTGTTCGACAGCGAGATGGTTATCCTGGACAATCAAGCGGTTCGCGATGCGCTGTTAGTCAAAGCGGATGGGTTCTCGGGTTCGCTCCGGAAATCCGGGTGGAGCTCCGAAGACGTCTCGTACGCATTTGGGTTCGACTTCCGGGCCGAGAGGAGTGAAAAGAAGCCCGATAAAAAATTGAGCCCGGAGTTCGTTATGAAAATGGAGAAACTGGTTGAGTCGGTTTCCTGATCTTCTTCAACACGTGTCTTTCGAGTTTCAAAGGCTTCCAATGGAAATTTCAACCGGCTACCGGCAGACATTTGAGATTCTTGCATACTCTGCCTGGTTATTTGATCGGATTCTTGAAACACCGGGAGTTTTTTTTTTTTTTTTGGATAAAACTAGTTTTTAGATACTCCTTATGATTTAAAAAAAATTGGAATGATTGAATTGGAAGAAGTAAACATAGGAAATCTATAGGGTCCAAGTCTGTTTGTAAAGTTATTCAATAAAAATAGTCAATATCATATACCTTAACCTTTAAACTTTATTTGTTTTTCCTTTCTTGCTCAATATTACTCCCCCGTCTAAAAACAACTTCAGCCACTATTCATTAGTCAACTTGAATCACTCCTAATCTTTTACTTTTTTATATCAAACTTTTATCAAACTTAAACTTTCTGGATCAGACTTTGTAGTAGTTTTAATGTAATTTCTGAATATGTAAATTTTATTCACTAAAAATAATCCGAGTGTGAACAAGGATCGAGTTGCTTTATCGTCAGTCAAACATCGTAAACCGAACTAGAAGTTAATTTTGGGACAGAGGTAGTATGAAGTTACAATGTTAGTTGGTAGAGATGATTATTTTTAGTTTTAATTTATCTTGCATATTCTAATTTTGTTAATGAAATGTGAAGTGTTGGAAATAGGGGTCGAGACACAATGTTTGTCAATAAACTTTGTTTATTACTTATTATATAAAATTGTTTACATGTTTGTTGGAAACTAAATTCGGAATGCTTGAATTTTGTATTTAATAGTAGGAAGTAGTATTTTTCATCACAGGTCGATGAAAGAGAAAAATTACAAATTATAATCGTGTTTTTAAAAGCTAACAATGGAGATGATCGAGTATTGTAAGCTTGAGGCTCTCAAATTCTACGGAGTATGTGATAACAGCAATGAATTGTGTGCATCGCGATGAATCACCTGATCGTGGTGATACAATTTGTGTGAATATTGATATTGATGTGATGAGAGGTGTTATAATGAAGTATATACACTTCGAAAGCAATCCAACTCGTTCAATCGCCAAATCACTCCTATATGGGAGGTTTGATCTTAGAAACTTCACGACGACCATTTCAAAACTTTTAACCTCAGGCCCCATTCTCGTCCCTTGACCCCTTGTAATAAGAAAATGTTCATTAATTTTTTTACAAAACATTTTAAAGGAAAAGGTTGACATTTTGGCCATTTTGTCACCAAGTTGACATCTTGCTAATAGATTGTTACCATAAGAGTATTGGAACTCCACTAGCCACTCCACCAAATATTCCATTCTAGTTTAAAGTTCTCAATTTTCTTTTTTGCACTTCTCAATCAAAAGTTTTATTTTTATTTTAGGAAATTTTAATACTCTTAATGATAATTTAATCATCAAATAGTAAAAATAATACTACATATATCTATAGCATCACAATTATCATACTCATTAAAATAAACTTGAATTATTTTATTTAATTATTTTCTAAATAATCGTATCATGTATGAGAATCTTAGATGAGATGGAGGTAATAATAAAAGATTATCACGCGCGTACAATAACAAAATGATAAAGAATGTTTTGATGAACAGAAAGACTATGTAATTGTAAGAAAGTTTGATCTCTTTGATAGTTTGATCTCTTTGATGAACAGAAAGACCATGTAATTGTAAGACAAGGAGACGGCAACAAAATGATAGTTTGCCTATGCGTGTAAACTTTACACACTATATTACTCCCTAAAATAGGATGAGTTAACTTGAATACTCTCTCCGTTTCGATAAGTTCTTCCCGATTTGACTTGGATCAGAATTTAAGAAAGTAGAAATAAAGTAAAAATGTATGATAAATGAATTATAATCACACAAACTTTCTCAAAAAGAGAAACAGGGAGAATTTTTTGGGACGTCCCAAAATAGTAAGTGTGAAGAATTTTTCGGGACGAAAGTAGTACTCGCTACGTTTAACTCTCTGCATCATCTTTCCCACTTTTAATATCCCTTTTTTAAACTCTCACTACACACAATTAAAAATTAAAAAACTCGACATTTAGCTTTTTGGATTCCTAATACAAAATACAGTCATCTTTCCCACTTTTAAACTCTCTCACGGCTTTAAATAGCATACCGTCATGGTATACAATATACTCCGTATGTACAAAATGTGTGTAGCGACTTCATTTTGTTTAGGATAAAGAACTTTTGTTTTCCAATTGGAAAATGCTTAGTATACATTAATTGTACACAAGTTGTACACAAAACTCTTTTAGTTGCCTGTGGACACAGACAATTCGTTAAAACAGTGATATGAGTTAATGTCAAATTGTCTGTGTACATAGACACTGTACACATTTTGGAGAAGAGACAAATTAAATGGGAAAGGGATAGAAGGGATGGATGTGGTGCACTGTCAGTCATTGGGATTTGAAAAGCTGTGATAAGAAAGGGAGGGAGTACTGAGTAGCTAGCCAGCCTATCATTAGAAATAAGGGAAGGAGAAAAGATAGGGTGTGGGGATCCACAAACCATGACAACCATATGTTCACCCGCAGCCCATTGTGAATGGAATCCCAGCCATACCCATCCCTGACAAACACGAAAAATCACAAGACTAATGGGAATGAGTAAATGATAAAAATAAACTTGCATAGTTGAAATGATAGAAGAGAAGAAATGATAGATATGAACAAAACTATAAGTAACTATTTCCTCCCCTTCTAAAACAAGTTTCGCTTTTGATTTCAGACATATTAAGAAAAATAAATTTGACTTTATTGTAGAGTGCATCGTTTTGCACTGTTAGACACTATTTG
The DNA here is from genome assembly GCA_945859915.1 of Cuscuta epithymum. Classification (NCBI taxonomy): domain Eukaryota; kingdom Viridiplantae; phylum Streptophyta; class Magnoliopsida; order Solanales; family Convolvulaceae; genus Cuscuta; species Cuscuta epithymum. The sequence goes on from CAMAPF010001079.1 coordinate 1,444,040, forward strand.
ACACTGTTTAACACTATTTGATACTCCCTCCGTCCTTAAATAAACTTCCAACTTTCCTTTTCCGTCCGTCTCAATTAAAACTTTCACTTTCCCTTTTTGGTCAGAATTTGTGTTTCACAGCAATTCTTGCACATTTCTCTCTCCTTTGCACAACTCTCCACCACATAATACTCCCTATCTTAAACTGTGTGCCAAACCTATTTGGAAGTTTAATAAGGGACGGAGGGAGTACTATTTTGATGTAGATAATATGCCAAATAAGGAAATGTTTGAAAGTGTAACTTAATTTTGGTACTACCCGAAAAGAAAAGGTGGAACTTGTTTTAGAATCGGAGGGAGTATTTCAATGAAAAAAATTACAAAATTTTGAAACCATAAAAAAAGCTAGCAAAGTCAATGTAACAAGGGATGAAAGTCAATGGAAGGAGAAGCACAAATTAGATACTTTCAATGAAGAAAGGTTTGAATCTATTTGGATCTTTCACTAACTCCTTATATGACATCCCTCAAAGTTACTCCATCCATAACATTGTCCACATTTCTTCTTTTACTTGTCTATAAAATTTGTCACTATGCATATGTAGTAAATAAAACATGGTTCTCCTTGAGTCCTTGATTGATTTATGTGGCTATGCCTAGAGTCTAGCAAGCCCAACTACATGTTCAGTCAGGAGCCTATTTGTCTAGTGAGGAGTGACGTACCAGTCCACCACAGAGTCGTTCACCAGTCCAACAGGGGGTTTGAGCATCTGATTTGCTGGCCAATCAACCTACCAGGTGTCTTAATGTATTCAATAACATCTTACTAATGTTAGTTAATACGATACTTGATATCGTGTTAAATGTTGTAATTAACTACTCCGTATCGATTATTTATCACTCTCAAAAGAAAATTATTCGTTATGGTCATAGTGATTACAACTTTGTAGACGCCTTAATCGCTAATTTAAAATTCTATGTTTTTATGTCTAACCTCAGCTCGTTACATTTTTCGTCTGATTTAGGTTAGCAACTATTTAAACAACTATTTTTTGGTAACACTTTTGGTTTTTAAGAGTTTGGAGGATTTGGCCATGGTTACTTACTTACTTAGCTTGGTAAAGCTATGTGGTAAGCAAATGCACCATGAATGATGGAGGAGAAAGTGAGAAACACTAATACTCTAATACACAAGTAGTCGGACTACCTGTACAAATGACATATATTTAATCTTTCATCATACTACTTTCATCATTTGTAATGCAGTAAAAAATTCACTATTTTTTGGCTTGTGAGTATGATGGAATAAAGCAAAATGACTCATTAAGCTGTGTGCGCTTCTTTGTTATGAAGCAGCAGTCAGCTAATGCAATTTCCGACGCGATTTTCACTATGAATCATCCGGAAACGTTCTCTCTGTGCTTTAGTATAGGGGTAAAACTACGTACATCCGATCCCTCCCACCCCACCATAAGTGGGAGACTTTGCGGCACTGAGATAATGATGATGAACCCTTCATCATACTCCGTCTCAATAATATTTTCTTTTTCCTTTTTATGTGTCTCCAAATAAACATTACTTTTCTTTTAGGACAAAGAACGAGTTTTTCAAATTCGACTACTACATGAAATGAAAAGTAAAAATATATGTTAAATTTAGTGATCTAAATTTCAAACTTTGGCCCTCCTGGCCTCCTCCATCACCACTTTTTAAATTCATTTATGTTTTTCTAACTTCGGCCCTTCACTTCGTAGTTTATGTACCATATTCAATCTTACTTTTATTACATTCGTTGGTAATTATTTATATACCCCATAGAATAGATAGTTTTAATCTGCATATATATATATATATATATATATATATATATATATATATATATATATATATATATATATATATATATATATAAATATACATCATTTATTCCCAAAAAAAGGATACATCAAAATTAAAGCTTATTTTGAAGTAGTTCATACCCCCCCCCCCCCCCCCCCGCCCATACATTGATTGTTCCATCATTGATTCAGAATACTGGTGTCTAGTTCTTCCAATACCACATAGCAGCAGGCAAGGTGAGGGCAACAAAAGCCTCAATAAGTAAAAATGGCTTCATTCTAACAACATGCACAGTACTATACAATACAGGAAGCAATTATTTGGAGGGCTTGTTTATCACCCTCCCCCTTTTCTAGTGCAATTTCCAGTTGCTCCATTCATCCTCAGGATTAAATCTGTACAAAATGCTATTAGCAGATTTACAAGCCAGCTACTGTGCTTTAATTCTGTACTTCCATCTACACTTAGCTTCTTCTGCATAATTGATTAACTCGGGTTTATCCCTACAATGCCTGCAAAACTTCTCCCCTTTCCTTCTCGCCCCCAAGTCTCCTTGGAAACTTCATCACCTTTACACGAAAGGCAACCTGCACGTTGTATTTCACAAAAACAGACCAAATTCAAACTGCGGGTCAAATGCTAGACCAGGGGCAGATCTAACTTAGTCCTGGCCGGACCGTCTTTAGCCCACGCCCGTCGACATTGAAGCTCGTATACAAGATGCAAAATAGTGTCGTTTTAACCATGCAGGTTAGGGTCAGGAAAGTGTTCCTTTTGTAAAGGGTACAAAGGGTACTTTGTAAATTGTAAAGGGTACTTTTGTCATATAAAGAAAGTGTTCCTTTCATGCCCTCATCTAAAAAGGGTACTTTTGTCAAATCGACTACAACTCTTGGAACTCTTTTTTTAACTCTTCCTTTTATCTTTAACTTAGGTGTGTGTTCAAAGTAATCTAACTTTGGATTCCGTGCAATATATGGCCAGAATAGAGAACATATTAAAGGAGACAACTCAATAACAAGGCACTGTAATGGAGACTACGAACTCACCTTATCTGAGCCAAACTGAATGGTATCTGATGGACGGAAACGAGTTGGAAAGTTGGGAGGCACGCGATAGCATCTACCCTCATTACTGCACAGACATCAACGATTGTGATTACTATTCTTTCCAAGAGGAATGAGGGAGAATGCGAGGCTTAGGTCCCTCTCATGAAGTAACTTACTCGGTGATCCGGGTGCCATTTAAACTCCGCAGATCAGTCACAAAGAAAGCTCCATCTTTATAGCTGATCCGGGCATGCAATTCCGCTACCTAATAGCGCAATGAGCTAAGAAAATCATCTAACTTTCAACAAGAACTTTTGTGAAATACGCCCTTCATCTAGAAAATTTCATGCCTATTTGTGACATATGAATGATTAATCTAGTCTTTTGGATCCTAAAACAGATCGACCTTGAAATTCGTGTATCTGTTTTTAGTCTTTTCCAGCTCAAAATGCTCGTTTGGATGCTGCAATATTATATTAAGACGTGGACTGTGGATGACTTAACATGCGCCCCAATTGGTTACTTGTTATAATAGACTAACCTTCAAATTTGTGTGCGTGTTGTTTTTAATAAGTCAGATTGAGTTGTTTGTTTGAACCTAATAACCCCAATAGGCAAATACCATATTAAGACAAGTTCTACCTTAAAATGTATACTTGATAGGAGGGTGATTCCAGACCTTATATGCAGTTGGCGCATCGAGAAAATTAACTAGATTTTTTATTGAGGTTTTTTCAAGAATATTACTAAAGTAAAACTTATTTACAAAAAATGCCTAAAGTTACTATGAGTATTATTGTTATGGTCACTTAAGTTTAAAAAATGCACATAAGTTACTGAACTTAAAGTTACTCCTTAGTCACTATATTTAAGAGGTCACACTTTTGTAAACAGCCTTTGTTTTAATAAAAAAAATATGTAACTATTTCTTTTTTATTTTCCTAACTTAATGGTGTGGGGTCATTTATATTCCTATATGGTAGTTTTTTAATATCTTCTTTCCTAAATGGTCAAATCTTTGGAAAAAATCATATTTTTTTGTCACATATGAGTAAAAATCCCTTGCACATTTATATTGATCTGGTAGTTCGGTGTAAATTTACTGAACAGTTTGAAATGTTTTCCTCAATACTCATTATCAATCTACATATGTAGTTTCAAACTATTAGCACTTCAGCAGAAAATATATATTATATGAAGTCCTAAATTAACAATACTCTAGGGATAAAACAATTGGCTAGAACAATGAAAACAACAAATCTCTTGGGATATATATGAAATCTGATCTTACCTCCGTAGAATTTATGACTACTGATGTTCCTGGAAAGTTTGGATGAGCTATAGAACTGAACCAAAAAAGACAAGAAATTAAAACCACTGATCTTGGTGGAGGCAGTATATCCCATTCATTATAGAAGAAAGCTTACAGTTTGTAAAAATCTATTAACATCAAATCTATGTTTTTTTTTTAAATAGGCGAGGCATACCCAACAATGTAAGGCATCTTTTCATCCCTGCTTAAGAAAATGGGTTCTGAAGCAGTACTTCCATTCTTGATTGGAGTTAAAACCCATCTACAAACAAATGCAGGGCGGGTAAGGCTACATAAATACCAATATGTACAATTAGGAAGAAACATTAACAGTTTGGTACAATTTTTTGTGAGGGTGTCGAACAATTTGTTCACTCACTCCCCATTCATGGCGCGCTCCAATGCATCATTATCTTCAAACCATTTCCGCAGCTGATCATTTGCCTTCATTAAAATCAATAAAGACTCATGAGTTCTGAAAATACTTTCATAATAATTTCATAGTAACGCAATTATATAACCCACTTCCTCTGTTTTGTTTTAGTTGCAACTTGCAACAGTTTAACTTTCACATTCGCAAATACACGACTTTGACCATTAATATATTTATTAGTAAAAACTATAAAATATTGTTTTATAGAAATATACATCGAGATAGATTTTTAACAATGTTTCATGTAAAAGGGTTTGTGTTTATATATTAATAAAAATATGGTACTCCCTCCGTCCCATTAAAAACTTCGGTTTTGACCAGACACACTTTTTAAGATAGTGGGAATTGTGTGATGGAGAGTTGTGCAGAGGAGAGAGAAATGTGTAAGAATGTGTAAGAATGATTGTGAACCACAAATTCTTTGCCAAAAAGGAAAATAGGAGATAAATTTGGGACGGACCGAAATGGAAAGAATGAAGATAATTTTGGGACGGGGGAGTATATGAATAGAGCAAAAAGTCAAATCGCTGCAATAGGTAAAGAATGAATGAAGTATACATTAAGGCTTGTGTATATATATTTGCTTAATGTGGTGGATTTTCCGTCCACAAGGAATACTTCAATCTGAAGGAATAAAGAAACAACTTCGGCCTAGAACGAGTCAATGGAAATTTTGATTTCCAATGGATCCAAAGACTCACTATTATTTGCTTGGGAATATGATGGAATAGCAAAATGGCTCACTAAACTATCTATGCTTCTTTGTTATGAAGCAGCAGTTGTCACTCCATGCCATTTTCGACGTGATTTTCATCATGTATACATGGGTCATCCGGAAACAGTTTCTTTGTGCTTTAGTATAGGGTAAGGTTGCGTACATCCGACCACCTTACCTTACCGTAGGTGGGGAGCCTTTGTGGCTTTGTAGCACTGGGGTAATGTTATTGTTGTTGTTGCTTAATGTGGTGGATATATAACCATTAACACAACATACCTTATCTGACAACCTGCAATGCAATGTCCTGCCTTCAAGTTTTCCTCTGCAAAGCAATCAATTTTTATTGTGAATAAAAAAATCCCCATCAAAACATTTTTATTTATGAGAACAAATTATTCTTTAAATAGAATAATAAGACCAATAACTGGGAAGAGATCACACCCATTGCCCCCAAGGACCCAACTAAGCATTATAGGCATTGCGAGTTCCATAAAAATTCCGCCACCAACTCTTCCTGGGTGTGGTATCCTAAATTTGGTCAAGAACTGGAATACACACAAACAATAATTCACCATAAATGCATGAAAATTCCATATTCAAAGAAGACCACAAGGAAAAGAAAGAAAGTGCATGAGTTCATACAGATAATGGACCGAGTCCTACACCTAAGTAGGCCTTATATGCCACTGCCATCATTGCAGCCATTCTGGCCAGCCCGTGGATGATTCCAACCCTCAGCCTTCTTTCTCTCTCATAACTGGAAAAAATATAAAATAGAAGAGTATTGATGCCCTCTTCATTCCCATAAGTAAGCCCTATAGTAATAGTATCAACTATAAGTAAAATCAACTTATAGTTGAGACTACATAGAACTACACAAAATCAATGTTGGTCGCTGAAACTGATCAATGTAGGAAAGTGTGTTTCTCTTTCTTGAGTCTAAGTCGGATCAATTGTTTGTTTGAACTTAATTAATTGTAATGCCATATTAAGACTTGAGGTTTCACAGTCAACATAATCCATTAAGTTTCTTAAGGTCTTTTGTTTTTGTTTGCATCTTTATATTTAACCGGTGTGGGATGACTTAACATATAAGTCATACTCACCCATAGAAAATTTGGGTTTACCTTTTTAATGAAGAGGTAATATCTATAGGGGTCCCAGACTTCACACTTCGCCTCCAAGATTTGTCTAGTTCATGAGCTAGTTGATACCCATCCTGCAATTATGAATAAGGATATTGGTGTTGATACGGATGGTTCAACCTGGGGTATGGCCCACTCCAAAAATTATACGAAGTACTATCGAATGAATTTTTTTCTGGCCAACTCCAACCAAATTCAAATTTTTGGGGATCTGGACTACAGCTATGAGTAAGGATGTTCAAACACTATACTGTTTTGATCAACTCTCAAAGAATGACCTAGGGAACAATATAAAACAGTTAAAATAGTTACACCAATTTAATAAAGAAGTTACAGTATTACCTCTATAGCCATGCATCCTCCTTGACCCAAATTTGGCTGCATAGCATGGATCGAATCTCCGAGTAAGGTGACACGGCCCTTACCCCATGTGAAGGTTGGAGTTCTATCATAAATGTCACGCCGAAGAATCGCATCTTCATCCGTAGAAAGCAATACATCGATGACGTTGTCACACCACCCTTCAAATATTTTTAGCAATCTCTCTTTTTTACCTGCACTATGAAAGCCATTAAGTATGCAAAACTGTCCCCTATTAAAGGAAGGGCAGATTGAAACAGATGATTGCATTTAGTAAGTTTCCAATTGGTAGAATTTCAATAGGTCGAGGTCACTCAACTAGGTCATAAAGCACTCAGACCTCCCAAACTACTACAAATCCAACTCAATGCCTTACAAACTAATTTGTCTCCATTTGATATTAGTGTGGGACTTCTAAAAAATAACTAGAACTATGTTTACCAGTTGTCCCGTCTACTCCGCCAGCCGGTTCACTATGAAAACCGTACCACTGCATTTTCCCTCCACCCACATCGGAAGAAACAAAATATTGTTTGTGGCCAAGAAATATTCGGTACCTTCAGAAAAGAAAAGAAGTTTGAATTTAATTAATCCTGTTGGCCAAAAAAGAAGGTATCAGCCCAGAAAACACAATGAAGCTAAGAAGAAGAAATGCAGCAGTAGGGGATATACCCCACTGTCTCAATATCAGCAGGAACGAAATCTGCAATCCCTGTGTAGCAAGTATAGCCCGAGTAAGTAGCATCCTCCGGCCCAAACAAATGTTCTCTTACCTGTTTGTAATCAGATAAGGACATCATAAGGTTTTCTTAAATTAACGAAGGAACCATCTACAACCATGAATTCATTTTAAAGAGGCCGGAAATTCTAGTGGTCCAGAGTAGCATATCGCTTAAAAATAGACATATGAGTTTATAAAATCCAAGGTAAGACTGCTAATCATCTTTTAGTCATGTTTTCACAATGCACATTACGATCCAGTCGAGTATAAAGATACTAAAAATATAGACAAGTATAACGATACTAAAAATATTTTTGATATCTCCTGTTAAATTGACATTTTAATAGAGTCAACCTAATTAGATATTATACATTGGTAGTAAGTGTAATATAAAAATAGGAATCAACATATAAAGTTCTATACTACTTCTATATAAATTGGAAGTGTATGTCTTAATACACCCACAACTCGATTATGAAATCCATCACTATTGTAGAAATTACCTTCGACCGTATTCCATCAGCACCAACTAGCACATCACCTTCATATTTCTGCCCATTCTCAAGAATTACTGTGACCTAAAATTGTGGAGATGAAGTTATTAAGAAGATAACAACTAGCCAAATAAATGGGGGAGGTTTAAACTAACAGCTTGGTCGACCTTATTTCCTTCATCCTTAAAGTTGACCACATTGCTTTCATTCATGATAATGTCTTCCCCTACAGCGCGAGCAAGGATGTGTTGTAAAGTCATGCGGCTGATGATTCTTGTTACAGGAAGTCCCCGTTCTACTGCAGGAGTGAACGTATCAAACTTGACAAACCTGACAACCAACTATTATCATTTTATGCTCGTACAAAAACCATAATATCTGGTTCCACCTACAACAAATCCCTTGAGGCCTTGATTAAAACGTTAAGCTTAAGCTGCCAAAATAGGACCAATTATTATCCTGTTTTAAGTTTTGAGGTGTAAATAACGTGTTGAGTTGTGTGAGGAAGAATTTGTTTAGTGTTTTCCAACTGGTGATATTAAGTCTTGGGAATGTAGATATGTTTGGTATGAAACCGAGTGGGAGTAAGACTGCTTTTCACTTGACTTCTCCTTTTGATATAGCCAATAACCTTCAAACGCAGTAGCTCCGCTATGTGCAGTCAGCAGTGGCGTAGCCAGGGGTGCAAATTGGTTGGGCCAGTACAAAGAATTGTTTCGGAAAATTTTTAAAATAAATTTTTTGCACTAATATTTAAACATTTTTTTAAATTTGGGGTGGAGTGGGGCCTAACATTACCCCCTTACCTCCGCACATGGCTATGAGCATGAAACATTGATGTCATCATCCTACAGGAGTGGAAGACTTGGGGGAAATGGGAGCAAGCGCCCAGCTTCCAGAATGACACCAATTTTGTGCCATAACATTATTTTAGTCTAGTTTCTAAACATGAAATTTTCAACTATTCTAGACCTTGATCAAGCATTCACCTGCTAATACCATCTAACCAACTTATTTTTTTTACTTAAACTACAATTTCAATGTAATAATTAACTCCCTAACTTCTTGTACCAGCTCTATGTCTCTTCCACGAATCATACAATTTTCAACTATTCTAGACCTCGATCACACAATGCCCATTCGACGAATCATATTGTGGTAATGGTCATTAAGACACCTGAAGTGATCGAATTGAACTTGACATTGAAGGAGAAGAATGATAGGAATCTGGGTTTAGTAGGTATTAATAAGAAATAATAATATTAGTAAGGGTACTTGTAGTAGTATATTTAGAAGAGAAGGGGTTAATAGTAATAGTTGGCATATCCTTATGTGGATATTGGCTATAAATAGAAGGGGGAATAGCTATTGTAGGTAGACTGTTATTTGGATGTACTGTTGCCTAAGAAGCCCCTGTCCCTGTCCCTTGTTACCTATGGTTTACCCGATTTCATCAATAAACAATATTTCCCTATCAGTTTATCAGATCTGTGTGTTCTTCCATTACTTTTGGACTGGATTATTACCAGGTTCCTATCAATGGTATCAGAGCCCTCCTTCCTGGCGGCTGAATCGATCGATCAACAGCATCAACGAACTGGAGAGATGGAAGAAATCTGTACACCAGAACTGGAGAAGAGGGTGGATTCGCTGGAGAGGATCATTACCGACTTTAGAATGATGACTGAAAACATCGCGACAGCTATGAAGGAACAGATTCAGAACAGCTTCGCGACCTCCATGGCGGCGATGCAGGCGAGTTTCGCAGATTGGGAGAGAGAAATACGGAGTAGTTCATGAAGCAAATCGCATGCCTCTTACACATCACATCACCAATTGCGCACCAGTTCGCAGAAAACTTCGCAGTCGCGTACAGCGTCTACAAATTCATCTCTCAGTTCGCAATCTTCTACGCGAACTTCCTCTCTCAGTTCAATATCGCAGAGTTCGACGCGATCTTATCCTTCCAGTTCGCGCAAGCCTTCTCAGCCAACATCGTCGTTTGTTTCTCCCAGTACGCAGATGCGAACCACTTTTCCCAGTTCGCATTCGCGAATGACTATTCTCAGTACGCAGGTGGCATCTCAAGCTGCCCCTCACAATTTGCAGTGGCAACCTTCTTCTACTTGTTCGCAGATGGCCTCTCAAGCTGCTCCTCACAGTTCACAGGCTTCGTCGCAATCAATTCTGAGTTCACAGGTTTTTCCTCAATCTCAAGCCACGTCTCACAATGAGCTAGTTCCAGCGCCAGCGGATTCTCACACTTCTCAAACGTCATCGCTTTGTTTGGATTCTGTTAACCTGCTGCAACCTTCCTGTGATGTTAGGAGTGCTTCGCGACCCAGAGAAAATACCGAGAAGTTCAAGGAGGGCATCGATGAAAGCCAGGAGAAATCACCAGTTGATCCTCTCACTTGGCAAGCTTCACAGCTCAGTTTGGAATTCAATAATCAGCAACAACCTATGTCTGGAGATAGATTCATTGATGATGAGAAGACTCAAACTACAGGATGTCTGCCAAAGTATCCAGAAAACTCGAAACAGCCTGAGAAGGACAAAAATGGAGCTAGTCCAGTAAAAGTGAAAGAGCAATTGCCAAGGCAACTGGAGGATAAGGTCAGAGTCACAGATGTACCAGAAAGGAGGATTCAAGCACTGAAGTGGAAATCTGATACTACTTTGATGAAAGTTGGGCCTGATGTTTTTGTACCCCCTTTTGGGCCCCACCCTATAATGGATCAGTCACAACTTCTAGTGGGTACAGGAATTGGTGCATTCTCACCTGCAATTGTGATGTGGAAATTGGGGCAAGCTGCTTAAGTGAAAGAAGAGCATTCCCAGCAACGGGAAAAGAGTGCTACCAAGGCCATGCCAGACCTCTGTGATGTGTTAAAGGAAGAAGGAAGTGCAACAATTCTTCATTTCAGGGTTTGCCTGGTACCTTACATACAGGAGATTCAGCTAAGGCAGACTGTTGCCTTTGCAGGAGTGGCTGCTCCTTATCAACAGGACTATGAAAGAATCAAACTCATGGCTGAGAGACTGGGAAACCAATATCTACTTGGAGTGGGGTATATCCATGCCAAAGCATTATCATGGTTTTGTAAGGCTGATGATCAGGGCGAGGCAAGGTCAAGGGAATTGCTGGGAGATTTTAACCTTTGCAACGTTGAGGAGCAGTATGCAACCAAGTCATTGTCTCTATTCTTTCTTGCTATGCTCTTTCAGGTTATGAAAGGAGTGACCATGAAGGTTGGAATCAGGAAACTATGGGTTCAGAAATCTGTGAGGTATTGGGAAGGAAGAGGTGCAAGAATGAAGTGCAAGTGGAAAATCATGGCTGATTCCTATCACCCACCTTGAGGACAAGGTGGTTGTTTAGGGGGGGGAGTAATGATAGGAATCTGGGTTTAGTAGGTATTAATAAGAAATAATAATAATATTAGTAAGGGTACTTGTAGTAGTATATTTAGAAGAGAAGGGGTTAATAGTAATAGTTGGCATATCCTTATGTGGATATTGGCTATAAATAGAAGGGGGAATAGCTATTGTAGGTAGACTGTTATTTGGATGTACTGTTGCCTAAGAAGCCCCTGTCCCCTATGAAGCACGGATACTTCCCTAGGGTAGCGTATCGACGTATCGGATACGTTCCCGTATCCGATACTTTAGGATACCCGTACCGTACGTTCCCGGGCCGTATCTGTAATTTTTAAAAGTTTCCATTTTTTTTGTAATTTTTTGAAAGTTTCCGATACTCGTATCCTGACGGATACCCGTATCAACTTTTTTAAATAAAAAAACCCTAAATTTACTTAATAAAATTTTTTTTAAAAAATAAAAATCTAAAACTACATTTTACTTAATCAAATAATGGAGGCCGTTTTTTTGGAAGTTGATATTATTCCTGGAAATTAATACTTCCAGTGAAAATATGTATTAGAAGTTAGAGCTTTTAAAATATTGTTTTCTATCTTTATTATTCTAGAACTTTAGTACTTGCACTTTTAATTTCAAGATTGTAGTTGTTTGACTTATTCCTCATTTTAAATTAATGACTTATCGACTAAATGTCTACATTTATATTTCGAGATGCACTAGTGGTCTAGTGTATATGAGAAATATTATGATATATATGTAATGAATGGGTATATATGTATATATATAGGATATATATATATATATCCAAAAAAAAAAAATTGTATATTTCATAGGATATTATATGTATATATTTCCAAAAAAAATCTATTTTTAATATTTATAAATACACCCTTATAACTTTTAATATTTGTAAATACACCCCCATAACTTTTAATATTTATAAATATGGCCCCGTATCCGTATCCTACTTTTTTTTGTTTTGCCGTATCCCCGTACCCGTTTCCGCGTTTCCGCGATTCCGCGTACCGGTATCGGTGCTACATAGCCTGTCCCTGTCCCTTGTTACCTACGGTTTACCCGATTTCATCAATAAACAATATTTCCCTATCAGTTTATCAGATTTGCGTGTTCTTCCATTACTTTTGGACTGGATTATTACCAGGTTCCTATCAAAGAAGGTGTTCTAAATTGGTGCACATTGATGCTGATGAAACTGATTTTAACTTTCAAAAGCTACAATTGTTTTTTAGTGCACTCTGAACAATGAAAATTGCTATGTAAAAACTTTTAAAATTAAAAGCGCGTCCAAATGAACTTATGACATTTTCAAAAGTTCTTTCTTCAAACTCAACTTTAATTAGCTTTTGAAAGTCCATTTCCCTAACTGTTTTTTTTATTGCCAGTCAAAGAACATTATATATGAAAAAATGGCAATAATATGATTACAATAAAAAATAATACATAAATAAATGACATTCAATATGCAGTAATATTTTCAAGAGCAGAGATTTGGTCAGTCCGGACTGGCGGGAACCGCCATCCAGCTAAGACCGTTTGAGGGCCTTTGAGGTCGAATTTTTTTATTAAATTTTGTGAGCAAGTTTTTCATGAAGTGTAGAATATTCACACAAAATTTCAGTTTGAAATTCATTCGAGAAGTGAGTTAAATAAATTGTAGAAAAATACTGCACCTTATATACATATATAAAGCACAATGTATTTCCATAATTTATTTAACTGACTTCCTGATTGAATTTTAAGATAACATTTCGTGGACATAATCTAAACTTGGTGAAGAACATTGTCATAATATTTTGACAAAAAAATCCACCCGGAAGGCCCTCACCTTCCTCAAACGGGATTGGCCGGACGTCAGTTCTTGTCAGGCCCATATCTCTACTCATATTTTCGATATTAAGTTCAATTTTACACTTGTGTGATGATTGTGGTGTTTTTACAGTGATCATAGTGTACTTTTTTATCCATATCTCTATTGCACTATAAATAGGAGTTGTTTCAAGTAGAAATAGTTTTCTCATGCAAAATACAAACAGGGCATTTTTACAAGTTTCGATGAACTTTCATGACTAAAGTAGTTTATTTTATGTGGTGGTGGAAAAAATTGGTTTAGTTACTGTTGATGTGTCCACATTGAATTTTTATAAAACAATAAAATACTATATTAAGATCCTGACTACTCGTCTTAATAGGTTAACTTTTTAGGATGAAACCCAAATCATAACACCAAAATGTCACCATGTTTTTAGTCAAGATGCTAAATTGTTGGCACATGTAGTGCCACTAGATTTTAAATCTGATGCTCGAAATTAATTTTAATATTGCATGGAAAGGTGAATATCTATTTCAACCAAAACCTATATGCATATGCGGTAAAAAAACCATATGCATATATTGTGCGTGTGTGTATATATAAATATATAAATAAATAAATTGATATGTGTGTGTGACTGTGTGTGTATGGATACATATATATACTATTGAATTTTATTATGAGAAAATTTCTATTGGTAGGACAAAAGCATAGTATTCTTCCAAAAATAAGACCATATGATTGGTTTTTTTAAAACAGGACTACTCATTTCATTTCTACCCCTAATTTAAATAATTAGTCCTCATTTCATTTTTACCCCTAATTTAAATAATTAATCTAATTAATTCCCTCCTAGTTCCCTTGCATAGCCGAGGTCAGTTTGTTGGTGTCGGATCAGTCCGTGATGGGGGCAGCGGCGGATTCCGACGGAGGCGACAGTGTAATCCTAGCAGATCGGGGGAGGAATTCTGGATCCGGCATTCTGTCGACAAGCCTACAAGGAGCTTTTTGGCCAATCACAAATAAAAAGCCCGAATCTTAAACTACTTGGTCCTATTTTTTGAAAATGGATGAGTTTTAGTCCTATTTGAAGCATTCTACCTTTTATTATTTGTAATTTTACATACAAGAGTATTATCTTTAAATTTTATCATTTCAAACTGAATAGATAGTTACTCAACTACTCTGTACCTATACAAATATTGAAATAAAAAGTGACCAATTTTCATTATGAATTGTTATCATTACGAAAGAGTACTCCAAGTGTAAACTAATACTTCATTTGTTTGTAAATAAGTGCAACATGTTAATTTTACATTATTCACATGTTCTGCTTTGATTATAATTTATTTATTAATGTAATAATTACGTAGTACTAATTTTGAAATACTATTTTTTAATGATTACTAATTTTTTTTGTTAAATAGAAAATTATATATATTAATGATCAAAGTTGTGCATCGGAAAACGTGAAAAGTGAACAGTTGCATTTATTTAAGAACGAATGAAGTATAATAACTATTTTAAAAGCAAACTGGATCTTCTCACTTTGACTTAACAAACTTATTAATAAAATGAGGATAAAGTGGAAATTTAGGGTTGTGATTGAGGTAGAAAATGGTGAATGAATGATAACCACACAAGTCATTTCTTAAAAGGAAATGGGGAAAATTGGGACACCACAAAAATGTAAGTGGAAAGAATTTTATCAAAGGGAGGTAGTGTTTTTTAAATGCATTAATCAATAAAATATTAAAAAGTAGTTGAAATAGAGTACGCAAATATTATAAAACTCAAAAAAAAAAAAAAGTATTATTAGAATAACTTATAGTTCATGAAATTGACATTGAAAGAGTTCATAGAAAGACATTTCTTGTTATGTGAACTAACTTTTACCAATCCAACTTTCTCCAAATCAACTTTCATGCAGCATACTTCTGCCAAACTGAAATCTAAAACATATTTATTGTGTATGGGTAATTTAGCTTCATGTTCACTTTAGCCACCTAAAAATATACCCTAATATACTTTTTTTTATTAAAGTTTTCTATCCTCATACTACGTATTTCATTAAAACATAGGGGCTTAACGAATTGATAGTAAGACCTCAGAAACTTTAAAATTACAATTGTAAAGTTAGAGCAATTAAACATAAAATACCCTTCAATTTTATACCGCCCTAAACTTTATGTTGATAATAACAAAAATTGCCTTCAAATTTCTGTTAAAACAAGTAGACACAAAAATGGTAAAGTTGAAACAATTTGAGGGTATGTGTGTGTGAAATGATACTACGTATATTTAAGGGGAAAATAATTAAAATACCTCAAACTTTGATGGGGTGTGAGGTAAGCACCCCAAACTTGCATATGTATTTTAAATACCCCAAACTTTATATAAAAATTTATTTTAACACGACGTTCATGTATTATTTCATTCAAAAATGTAAATTTATGGTGTAAATTTATGCATATTTTGAAATTTTTTAGCATTCATGAAGATGAAATTAACATTCTAAACTTCCATTGTAAAATAATACTACCCCTCCCCCCACACACTCTATATAATTGCATCATTTTCAATTTGCTATTTTAAATTATGCAATTAACACCATAAATCTACATTTTTGAAAGAAATAATACATGACCATGGTGTTAAAATGTCTTTTTATGTAAAGTTTGGGGTATTTGAAATACACATGAACATTTGGCGTGTTTATCTCACCCCTTTCAAAGTTTGGGATATTTTAATTATTTTTCCCTATATTTAACTCCAAAAGAAATGTATATTTGCTCCTTCTCTTAATTTATTAATGTATGAAAATGCCAAAAATATAGTACTCCTATTGGAATTTCATTTTAATATTGGACAGTATCTTGGGAGGTGAATGACAAAACAGTTTCCTTTATTTTTGCTATGCTAAATTTGGAATTTGGGGACAAAAACAGTAACTAAGTACAGTAATGAAAGAAGCTCACCAATTTCCAGAAATACCATCAACCAAACCATTAATCCGGTCGCCGGTAATGCAGCCAGCACTCATAATCTCATCTGCAACATCCATATCTATGGCCTCCAAAGCCGCCAAAGCATTGCTCTGTATCTGAATCGGCCCTCTATACTGACCCTCCCCTCTTATCGCACTCAGA
Source organism: Cuscuta epithymum (assembly GCA_945859915.1). Taxonomy (NCBI): domain Eukaryota; kingdom Viridiplantae; phylum Streptophyta; class Magnoliopsida; order Solanales; family Convolvulaceae; genus Cuscuta; species Cuscuta epithymum. The sequence goes on from CAMAPF010001079.1 coordinate 1,460,451, forward strand.
TCCCTCTCAAACACCACCACCTCAAACCCCTTCTTCTTCGCCGCCAGAGCAAAAACCAACCCCCCTATCCCGCCGCCCGCCACCAGTATCTTCACCTTCTTCCTCTCCGGATCCCCCTCAGGCTCCACAGCAGTAGCCTTCACTCTCCGGGTCACCCTCTTCCGGGTCTCCTGGTTTCTGAAACACAGACTGCTCTGTGAAGTAACAGAGCACAGCTCTGGTGCTGGGAATTCTCTCTGTGTCAGAAGGGGAAAATGGGTTCTTGAAAACAAAACAGTTGAGCTGTGAATTGAACTGTGTGGTAATACTAATGAAGCAGACATTCTGTAACTTTTCTGGGATAAAGTTTGAATCTTTCGGTTTCTTTGAAGCTTAATTTAGGTTATTAGCGAGGAAATTAAGGAGGGGGGAGAAGTTGGGTGGAGATGTGAAGCTGTGTGAGGGAGAGAAGACGACAGAAAAGAGGCGATATCCGTCGGAGGGGAGGTTGTGGAGATTTCGTGGACACGTGGCAATCTTGTGTTGAGCCTGCGGGTATCACTCAGCTAGGAAAAGGGAAAAAGATTTTTCATTGATTTCTATTTTACCCGATTTTTAACGTGCGGTTGTAGTTTGTCCGGTTTTTTGTTGTTGTCTTGTCTATAGAATGATCATCAATAATCAATAACATAGGAAGCGCAGCTATCGCCCCTCCATGGTTTCAGCTCTCAAATCCTACCTCCTTTTAATGTCCAGTTTTTATGTAAAAACCGAATTTCCCTTGCTTCCTTTTATGTGTTTTTATTTTAGAAGTAGGTGTGAGTATTTGTATGATTTGCTATAAGTACGCGCTTCTCTTACATCTGTGTACACTCTATATAATCCTCCATTTTTACTTTCCTTCATTCACATGTTTTCTTCTCTGCTTTCTACCCTCTTGTATCATACGAACTAGGGGTAGGCACGAGTCGAGTAGGGCCGGGTAATGTAAAGTCCTTTTTTAGGAGCCGCAGGTCCCATTGAACGGGTCGGCCTGGGCCGAATAAAGAAACTCAAAAAATAGAAACCGGGCCTTACTCGGCCCGTTTGAAACGAGTCAATCCGGTCCGGATTTTTCAGTTCCTATTTACATTGAAGTATTTTTAAGATACATTATTTATGTCAATCTTGAACAATTCCGTGGTAAAAATAACAATAACTGTTCAAAATAATTGAAGAACTTCAAAAAATCAGCTTAGTCCCCTATGAATAAATAAAGGTTTAAGTGATATAATTATGCTTTATATTGTGTAATAAAAGTTCACAAATTATATCATCAATAGCAAAAATTATATCTTATTGAAAGAAAATGAGTCACTGAACAAATAAATGTTACCTGTATGTTTGAATAAAATTTCACAATAAGTGGTTGATTAACAAGAATACATACGTATTAGTTGTTTTTGCAAATATCTACACATTAGTTGATAGGGAGTATAATATACTCCCTCCGTCCCTAAATAAACTTCCATTTCGCTTTTCGAGGGTCAACTTAAATCACACTTAAACTCTTACTTTATGTATCAAAATTTTATAAAAAATGAATTATTTTTTGCAGGCTTTGTAGCGGGTTTGATGTAGTTTCTGAATATGTAAATTTTATTTTCTAAAAATAATCCGAGTTTTCACAGGGATCATTTAACTTTATCGTTGGTCAAACTTCGTAACCCGCAATGGGAAGTTTAATATGGGACGGAGGTAGTAGCTATTTTAATATTTAGTTTGTTTTACAAAGGTGTAAGTGGTGAGTTGATAATGAAAAAGAAGTAACACAGGAGGTGGATTCTAGCTTTTTTAACACTTTGTTCTTCCTTATTAGAGAAAAGGAGCAAATAAGGTCATGTACTATCGCCATGTTATTCATTAAGTCTAGTTTACTCATACCAAATTTCAGCTAAAACTTCAATCGGGAGGACATTCAAATGAATTCTTGAAGATAATTGCAATCGGGAGGACATTCAAGAATTCATTTGAATGACTTCCCGATTGAATTGTTAGCTGAAATTTGGTATGAGTAAACTAGACTTAATGAATAAGATGCTCAAAAAATTCCACTGGGAACCACCCCAAATGCCGACGACCGGACAGAGCCTCCTAAATAAGGCCTTATTTGACCTTTTTGGTTAGTACGTGGCCTTATTTGCCCCTTTTCCCTCTTTATTATTTGATCGACTTCCCAATTCCCACACCGAAACAAGAAGGAAGTTCTGCCTTCCATTCCCTCTATATAAAGTCGTCGTCTTCTCACGCTAGAGCAGCAACATGGGCTTGATGAAATGAGGTTGAGTGTTGTTATGGGCTTGATTCTAAAGACTGTATCTTGAAATTCAAGATCGCAAAAGGCCCCAAAACTTAAGAATTTTTATATATAACGGGCCGGGTTGGGTATCCAGCAGTTCAATATTTTGGAACCGACTTGGTTCTTAAAATGTTTATTATCCGGCCCTACTCGGCCTGTTTTCTAGTTTAAAAAATGGAACCGTTAAATGTTTATTATCCAGCCCTACTCCGCCTGTTTTCTAGTTTAAAAAATGGAATCGTCAATTTTGGACCCAAACCACAAATACTCGACTCAGACCACGATCCCAAAACCCGTTTGTCCACCCCTAATACGGACACCCTCATTTTCCCTCTCTTCTTCTCTCCTTCTTTCTTTCTTTCTCCTTCTTCATCATGATCTTCTTCTTCTTTTTCTTTCCTTTTCTCCTTTATTTCTTTTTACCTTTTATTCACCGTCACCTTCCATCGTCATCTTCATCATCATTTTCACCCAAAAAAATTGTTTGAGAATGACCGAAAATTTGCCGAAAAGTCAGTTGTCTGAATTTTTGTCTGTATGGTGCTAAATAATGATAGATTTTGTCTGTAATGAAAGATGAAACTAAGAAACTAGTAACATTCTATAAACTTTCGCCATAGACAAAAAATGTGCATACACAAACATTGGTTTTCTTTCAGTGTCTGTGTACACAAACAAAAATGTTTGTAAATAATCAGGGTGAGATTGCACCGAAACAAATGTTTGTGTATATACAGACAAAAATTGTTAATGTACATACATTGTTTGTCTACACAGACAACTAATGTCTGTGTACACGGACATTGGTTTATGTGCAACCCACCTTGACATATCTGCAAAAAAAGGTACACCAATTAGCAAATCAAATTTTATTCGCACGGGCAATTTTGTCGAAAGTGTCTCTATTTGTACTTTTTCTGTGTGAATGGAAAATAAAGAGAGCGTAACCCATGGTGTACACCAAGCATGGTTTATTGGTATTCTCATAATCTGATTGTGTATGATCACCCTCCAAAGTCCTTAAACATGTAAATGAAGATTTGATCATAACTAGTTTTCATTGATAGATGATTTAGAGTAAAAGAAGTTAGAGAAAAGGAAATTTCCCAAGTGAATTGTGTGTCTATTTAATTACTATTCGTGGTATTTATACAATAAGAGAGGCACTCTATAAGGAAATATTCTAATATAATTATCCTAATATTTACAGATATATTTGCCCTAATTACAATGATATAACTGAACAATATTATTTACTTCCTTTTATAAAAATCCTGGGATTTCTTTCCTTAGCTTCTATATTCCCCTGCAAGTCAGGTATTCGGTCACTCTCAAGAATCCTGAACTTGATTTTGAGAAGGGCAAAATGCTACTTTGGGAGTGGTTTGATAAGGGCATCGACCAGTTGAGCATGAGATGCAATATGAAGAATATGAAGAAGTCCTCGCTGAACTCGTTGAAGAACAACATAAAAATCAATCGCAACATGATTCATGCAGGAGTGGAAGACAACATTGTTGAGGAGGTTCAAGCTTGTGGCACCTCTGTTGTCACAGAGAACATATAAAGAAGTGAGTTGATGTCGTAATTCATGTAGGAGAGATTCATTCCAAAGAATTTCATATGCAGCGGAGGACAATGTGTGATATTCTTCTTATGTTGAGGATTTAGCAATGCTGCATTGTTTGATGGATTTCCAAGAAATGAGTGACTCACCAAGAAAAATTGTATAAGCACTAGTAAAGATATATCTTAGGGTTGCCAGCCCAGTAGACATAAGCGGAGAGGAAGAGAGGAGTGGCAGTCCCTTGAAGATACCACAAGAGGTATTTAAAGAGGTGTGAGTGATTAATTGTGACTTTGTGCACAAATTGAACAAGTTTACTAATGGCAAAGGTGACATTTGGTCTGGTGAGGTTCAAATACTGTATTGATCCAATGACATGTCGATAAAGAATGATGTCACATGAGCCTGAGTTGTCAAACCTACTCAAAGAAACCGATGGGAGATAAGGGTATAGTCACTGGATTAGGTTCATTCGTTTTCATAATGTGCAATAGATCGGAGTGCATTTGTATTGGTCAAGAAAGAGAGCATCTGGTGTCAGTGTTACCCATGGATCAACCTTAGGCTACCCATAAGTTAGAACCTCTATCTAAACCTTGTTTTTTGCTAGGATATTGTGACCAACAAAGTGCCTATCATTGTGTTGGTCCAACCACTAATCACATCTTGATTACCATACACATTGTGTTTGATGAGCCGGGTTTCCCCTTCTCTCACACCACCACACAAATTATAACCAACTTACCCTCTGAAATTGATAACTAGGGGAGAGCAAATCCGACCCTACCCGAATGACCCGACCGGATTCATCCAATTTTTGGAGTATGGGTCAGATTACCCGACCCAAAATTACAGAATCTGAACCGTAATTGGGCTTTGGGCGGATAGCTGGTAGCGAGTAGAGTTTCAATATTGCCTACCCGACCCGTCCGACCACCCGAAATATATGGGCCATATATACTCCTTATTACACTTCGTCTGCATACTCTATAACCCTAATCCTTCAGTGCCTCTTTCCTTCGAACCCTAAATGCCGCCTTATCTGAATTCTCTCTTTCTCTCTTAAATCTGATTCCTCATCTCTCAGACTTGGCCGTCATTTTCGTCATTGCGGTCTGAGTATCCGACATATTTCTTCGTCGACCGTCTGAGTTGATTGAGTGTTTCACTTCTCTCTTCGTCTCCGACTTCTCGGTTCGTATTATGTCTTCCTCAAAGGTTGATATATTGGTTTCTCTTCATATCTTGTAGTCGATCTGAGTTCTGAGAAGTGATAGGCGCATGTTTTTGTTATGTGGCGGTGGAAGCCTATAGTCCGAAAATCTGTCATTGTGTGAGAGAGATTGACCCAATCTTTTTTGTTTGAGCATCACTGAGGCACAAAATAATTATGCATGTTTGGATCATTGTTTATTGGATCCTTGATGTTGAATGCATGTTGTTTCAGTGGAAGTATTCATATTGAGACTATGAGAGTCGTAGTCCCTTTTAATGGTTGACTGATTATTGATTAAATGTTGACTAAGTATGGATTAAATGTTTGTTTATGTATGATTGGGTTACGATTTCTCCATAAATCATTATTTTGGGGTTCATATCTGTATAATTGTATATTCGTATGTGGAAGCTTTATTCCCAACTCTTGAATAAGGTATTATTATTCATTTATTTGTGCATCGAAGTGATGATGCAATGGTTGTTTGTTGTTTCTTAATTCTGAGTGTACACACATCAGAATGATGATGAATTGGTTGTTTGTTTTCTGAATTCTGAATGTACAATGTCATGTCTCATGTGGAAGGTTATGATGTGTAATGTGTTGCCTATTTGTATATTTGATTGCAATCATTTTTTCATGAAGAATCCTTTTTATACTCTAGTACTGAAATGAGTAATGAGAGGTAACTGATTTCTTCTAAGTCTGTAGAGAAGTGATTATGCACACTATATATTATCCTTCTGTATATCAGTTTGCTGATTGTTCCAGACTTAATGAAAACCTCTCATGCTAAAGACACTAGAGAGACCCTTTTAACCTTTCAATCAGTCCCTCCACAGACAGGTCAGACTTCTTAAAATATTGGGGTCATCGGAACTTTGGGTGTTTGATCAAAAAGCTAATAGGAGAGCTTTAGGCAAATGCTAATCATTGATGAGCTTACTTTTAGATTTGTAGACAAACAAGGTTTTAAGAAGTTTGTTGTTGTAACATGTCCTATATTTCAAATTCCTTCTAAGTGGACAATTACTAGAGACATGTATCAAATAAAAAGGGATGTTCAGGGAACACAGTCAGAGAGTCGGTATAACCACTGAAACATGGACCCTCTGTATAGAGGATAAATTACATGTGTATAACTGCTCATTTCATAGATGATCAGTGGAAGCTTCAGAAAAAGATCATTTCATTTGTCTCTGTCACTTCTCATAAAAGTGAGTACCTTGCTAAAGCTCTAGAGAATTGTTTGCTTGAGTGTGGTTTGAAAAAAAATATTTTTGTTGTGACTGTTGATAATGTTAGTAGTAATGATATTGATGTTGGTTTTTTTAAGAAAAAATTAATATCCTGGGATGTTTCTTCTGTCAAAGTAAAGTATGTTTATATGTGTTTCATTGCACACATCTTGAACTTAGTTGTCCAAGATGACCTTAAAGATGCAGACACTTCTGTCATGAAAATTAGGGAAGTTGTTAAGTATGTTAGGAACTCACCTGCTAGGCTTCAAAAGGTCAATCATATTTCTGACTTGATAGGAGTGGAAGCTAAGTGTGGTCTACACCTGGATGTTCCAATTAGGTGGAATTCCACTTACCTAATGCTTAAATCCGATATTTCTAATGAGAAAGTGTGTGAAGCCTGTGAGGAGAATGAAAGTGCATTTGGTACTGATTTGGGTACTGGCATTCCTGATGTTTTAGACTGGATTGCAGTTGAATATTTTGTGACCATTTAAAAATTTATGAAATGACACTTAGAATTTCAGACTCACTCTATGTTACTGTCAATACCTTTTTTCCTGAAATATCTTACTTGTTCCTTGTCCTAAAAGACGTGATTGCCATCCAGGTGCTTTTTAATAGAATTATTAATTAGGGATATTTCTGTATTTTTACATTCAAACTTTTCACTATAAATATATCTGTCAGGGCTCCTTAGAGAGCATCCTGTTCCATTATTTCACATGGTATCAAGAGCCCTCTAAAAACCTAGTTTTTTTCGTTCGTCTTTCTCCCTCGCGAACGTAGCCGCGCAGAATGTCTTCATCAACCATGTCTTCTGCAGCAACGATGTCTTCCACTACAACTTCTGCAACAGCAACTTCAACTGCTATGTCGTCTTCACCCATGGATAGCTTCACGCACATGCCCGGCGCTCCCATCTCCGGTGGATCGCAGCCGGCCATCACAAATTCAGTTCAATCTGGCCTGTCCTTCTCTTCTCAAACCGCATCGCCGAGCCGGAATTCAGGGCCCTATTCACTCTTTCAGAATCTGCCCCCGGTTTTTCCCTGGACAGCTCCTCATCCGGTGAATTCGGTCAGCCTTGGTCCACCCCCTCTCTCGGCTGGGACGTTTGCTGGTCCAACCTTTGTCCGCTCCCCAGGGGTGTCTTCATCTGTCCCGCCACTACGGACTGATACAGTCAGTCCCAATGACTCCACCTTATCGGCCCTAGCTCAAACCATCTCTCATGTGGCCACTAATGTTACCAACATTGTTACAACAAAGCTTCAAGCCGTGGAAGATTATACTACTTGGCGGACTCAATTTGAGTCATTCTTGGTCTCGCAAGGTCTTCTTGGTATGGTTGATGGCTCTCTTCAGGTACCCCCTGCTTATTCCGTAGACTTTCTTAACCGTCAATTTCCCAATCCCGACTTCTCTACGTGGTTACGAATTGATCAAACGATTCGTTCTTGGTTGTTTGCTACTTTGTCCCGTGATGTCCTTATTGATGTTCGGGATTTAAAACACTCATCTGAAATTTGGGAACTGTTAGAATCTTACTTTATGTCTGCTAGTTTAGCACGGTCTATGGAATTAAAGCGTTTGTTGAGACAAATTAAAAAGAAACCTGATCAGTCTATGGACAGTTATCTGCATGAGATTAAAGTTTTGGCTGATGATCTTAATAATATAAATTGCCCGGTTGCTCCACGTGATCTGCTAAAATCCATCATTATGGGTTTGGGTCCGGAATATGAATCTCTGTTTACAACGGTTTCATTATTCCCACAAAATTTTCCGTTTGAAACCTTGCGCATTCATCTACTGGAACCAGAACAGAGAGTTCTGTATCTTCGCTCTCAGGACACTTCCACCCATCAAGCATTTGGTGCTCATGCCCAGCAACCTGGCATACCTCCTGCTCAGTAGTTCGGTCAGCATCAGGGAGGTCCTCAACAAGGTCCTCGGCCACCCTATGGACAGCAAGGTCAGCGCGGACGTGGTGGCAGAGGTCGCGGGGGACGCGGCCGGGGCCGTGGTCGCGGGCATCAGAATCAGCAATACGGTCAGCCGGCTGTCTGGTATGTCCAGCCCGGTCAGCCGCAGCATGTTGCAGCAGGAACTGTTGGCATTCCTATTCCCGCTGGATACAATCCGCAGGCAGGGGGTGTGCAGGCTTCGGGTACTGTTATTCGTAATTCCTCTATGTCCAATTTAAATATGTATGCTTTACCTGTTTGTGCTACTAACTTGGTTTCTGTAGGCTCGTCTTCAGATGGGGGTATTCTTGGGTCTGTGCCCCATCCTGTTGTGTGTCAAATTTGCTTTTCTGTAGATCATTCTGCCATTACCTGTCCATCCCGTTTCAATCAGTCGTCTGCACCAGCGTTGTTGGCTACTCCGGGGGAATCTAACTCTGCTTTATGGTATCCTGATTCTGGAGCATCTGCTCATATGACTCCATCAGAAGGTATTTTACTTAATAAATCTACTTACAATGGCTTTAATTCTGTCAGTGTTGCTAATGGTGCCCATTTACCCATTCGTCATATTGGTGATGTTGCATTACCTTCATCTGGTCGTCCTCTCACTTTAAAATCTGTTTATCATGTGCCTCAGTTAAAATTTAATTTAATTTCTATTCAAAAATTATGTGCTGATAACAACTATTCTGTCATTTTTGATAAAAATTCTTTTTTGATTAAGGACCGAGCAACGGGGGCGGTGCTTCTACGAGCTACCAGTAATGGACCACTTTATCCTATTCAACTGCCAACATCATCACCTTTAGTTCTAGCTTCTGTTTTAGCTTCTGGCCCTGTGTGGCACCGTAGACTAGGTCACTGTAGTGATACTATTCTGCAGTTTCTTAAGCGTCGTCAATTTTTATGTAGTCATACTCCTTTAACTCGTGAATGTGTGGCTTGTCGACTAGGAAAGTCTCAACGTTTGCCCTTTATGGATGCTAGTCATAATTGTTCTCTTCCTTTACAAATAATTCATTCTGATGTATGGCAGTCTCCGGTTTGTTCCAATTTGGGTTTCAAATATTATGTTTCTTTTATTGATGATTATTCACGCTTTACTTGGATTTATCCCATGCGCTACAAGAGTGAGGTTTTTATGCACTTTAAAAATTTTAAACTTTTGGTTGAAAATCTTTTTATTCAGAAAATTAAAATTTTTCAAAGTGATGGAGGGGGTGAATTTGTTAATCGTAATATGCAGCAATTTTTTCTAAGCAATGGTATCTATTTTCAAAAATCTTGTCCTGACACGCCCCAATAGAATGGGGTCGCTGAACGTAAACATCGTCATCTCCTTGAATTAACTCGAACTATGCTTCTTCAGGCCTCTGTACCGAGTCAGTTCTGGGTTGATGCACTTTTTACTGCCGCATTTATTATTAACAGACTACCCTCTCCTACATTACATGGTCTCTCCCCATATCAAAAATTATTTCATCGTGTTCCGGATTATTCCTTTATGCGTGTGTTTGGTACTGCTTGTTACCCAAATTTTCCTGTGGTTTCTCATCATTTTGCTATGAAGGATCTGAGTCAGTTACACTATTTTTTGGGTGTTGAGGTGACTAGGTCACTCAAAGGTATGTTTCTTTCTCAGCATAAATATGTGTCTGATCTTCTTACTCGTTTTCATCTCCATACTGTCAAACCCGTTCGCACACCATTAGCTTCTCGCACCACTTTGTCCTTATCTGATGGCGAGCTTCTCACAGACTCCACTGAGTATCGCAGCATGGTAGGTGCATTACAATATTTAACTTTGGCACGGCCGGATATTACGTATGCAGTACACCTAGTATCTCAGTTTATGCATGCTCCTAGGACCACTCATCTTTTTGCAGTCAAAAGAATTTTCAGGTATCTGCAGCGTACTCGTGATCATGGACTATGGCTCCAGCGGTCTGATAAACCGACGTGTGTGCTGGATTACTTCGATGCTGATTGGGCTGGTTGTCCGGACAGTTCTCGGTCAACCACAGGATTTGCAGTATTTTTGGGTCCTAATTTGGTTTCCTGGAAGTCCAAGAAGCAGCCTACAGTGTCCAAATCTTTTACAGAAGCTGAGTATCGTGCAATTGCATATACAGTACAGGACACTTTGCACATCCGCTCAGTACTATTTGAGCTTGGCTTTCCTATCTCTGAACCGGTTCATTTATTGTGTGACAATGTTTCTGCTTCCTACTTGACTGCTAATCCTGTTCAGCATGCTCGAAGCAAACACATACAGATTGATTATCATTTTGTTCGCGAACGTGTTGCTCATGGAGATTTGATTGTCCGCCATGTTCCTACTCATTTACAACTGGCAGATATTTTTACTAAGAGTCTCCCTAGTCAGCGTTTTCATTTGTTAAAAGACAACCTGCGCGTTGTTTCTCCCGCACAGATTGAGGGGGTGTAATAGAATTATTAATTAGGGATATTTCTGTATTTTTACATTCAAACTTTTCACTATAAATATATCTGTCAGGGCTCCTTAGAGAACATCATGTTCCATTATTTCACACTTTGTCACTGCAATGGGGAAAACTGTGAAATTAAAATTGGACAAGTAATGGGGTGATCCTAAGAAAATGAACTCACTGAGCTTCTTTTCAAATGTGTTAGACCCCAAGGACAAGTTGAGTATATGCCATAATGATAAGTCCGAATTTTGACACGTATTTTATGCGTGTTGAGATCGGCTTTTGATGATTTTCCTAGTTTTAAGGTGTTACAAGTCTCAATTTTAGCTCAAGTTATGTTTACCGGGCGTTGGTTCGAGTTTTGTGTTGTTTGTAATCAAAATCAGGGAATTTGAGCCCGGTACCGGCACTTGAGGAACAATCGAGATGATTTGAGAAGAATTTGAGAATGATTTGATAGCTTTGGAGGTCACCGGAAGATTCACGATGAAGATTTGAAGGAAAAAAAGCTCTAGGATTGGCTACGGGGTTAAAAGAAGATGAATGAAGCTTGAAAACGACGATCAGGATGACCTTCTGTCAATCGTTCAAGCATATCTCTTTGTAGAAACAACCAATGGACACGATTCAAGTTCCATATGAAAGCTAACGTCAAGGGCTACAAATGATATGAAGACACCTTTGCGAGAATCTGAGAGGAAGAAGGTGAAAACAGACGATGAAGTCAGATGATCTCTGCTGCGATTTCAGAATGACACCTTCCACCGTTTTGATCATATCTCTTGATTGGATGATTCAAATCACATTCGGAAAATTGGGGTGGATAGAGGACTTCATTATCTACAACTTTCATGAAGGAAGTTTTGTCAAATTCGGACTAAAAAAACGCTGAAAAAATACAGACGCACGACCGCGCGTAGAAGTACGCACGATCGTGCGTAAGAGCGAAAACGACCGTGAAGCTACTGCCATGTACGCACGATCGTGCGTACCAGGCCACGCACGATTGTGCGTACACCCGAAACGCGGATTTCAGCCCCTTTTTAGTCCCAGTTCAGCCCAAACTCATCTGTTTTCTATAAATAAGACCCCCATACCCATATTTTGAGGTTACGAACATTACGGAGAGGCCTAGGGACGCATTTAACACCGTTTTTACGCTATTTTCTTCCAAGATCCTGGGATTATTTGTAAGTTCAATTCTTTAATTAATGACAATTTATTCTATTCATCCCAATTCTGTTGATTCTTCAATTATGAATTGTGAGTAGTTCAATTAAGGATTTGGGGTTGATGAAGGGGTTAATCATGATTGACGGCTAGATTCTTGTCGGTTTAATTGCATGAATGTCGTTTAATTTGTGTTTGAATAATTTAATTGATATCTCTTGTAACCTAGACTGCAGCTAGAATTACAATTGCATGTAGAATGAATTAAGAGAGATCTAATTTGTTGTAGGACACATTCACACACACTTAATCGTTCGCTAAGAGATTAGTAGCGATTAAGGGGTCGTAAGCTCGCTCTCTTGGCAATAATTTAGGATCCTGTCACATGAGAGATCAGCCTGGACCCCTAAATTATTGTACTCTACGCCGCGAGAGCGGTAAGAACTTAGTAATGATTAGCTAGGCTCAATTAAATTAAATTCATGTGATTAGGCCTGATCTGCCAGAAATCTGGTTAACCCCGGAATCAATTCATGTTCCCTTCGTCGTTAATTAAGGAAAACCAAATCTTTTTATTCGCTCATTAGTATTAGTTTTAGTTTAATCAATCAACCAATCTCGCACAATTGCACTTTTATTTTATTTATTTCTTTTTAATCGCTAAGTTTAGTTAATCTTTATTTCCCTTTTGTCCGTCCCTTACTCGTACTTTACACCACTTTTCTACAACCATTTTAAGTGCGAGAAAACTCTCATCACATAACAACTCAATGTTTCATATGGTGATGAAATAGGTGCCTTGTTTTTTTCTCAAAGTAAAATCTGAGCTCATTGAGTTATTTGCTGATTATGTTTCAACTAACTCTGACTCTGTTGGTGGAATTCTATTTCAAGTTCACATTTTGATGCATCTATGGAATTTGATAATGTTGAGAACAAGCTAGTGTCAAGATTTAAGGTTGAGAAAAAAAACTAGAGAGTGGTCAGTAGGAGTTTAAAAAATAGAACTTGATATCTATCTTGAAGAGTCAATAATTGAGGAATATAAGGATTTTGATATATTGAGATGGTGGAAGTTAAATAGTGAAAGGATTCTTATTCCCATTTCCACAGTAGCTTCTGAGTCCACAGTCAATACAAGTGGTAGGGTTTTGGACTGTTTTAGAAGTTCATTAAGTGCAAAAATCGTGGAAGCCCTTATTTATGCACAAGATTGGTTGAGAATGGCTAACCAACCTATCTCAGATAAAGAAAACATTGATGAAGTTAAGAGGCTGGAAAAAGGTACAAATGTTGTGTATTGTCATATTTGTTTAATTCTTTTTAAATTTATTGGTTGAAGTTCTAAGTTCTAACAATTGTCTTTGTTTTTTTATGGAATTAACATATGGAAATGTTTGTACTAGTGTTACTGGATCTACTATTGTCCCATTAAGTGTATATGTTCTGTTTGGATTATTATTTTTTACATTAACAATATATTACATGTCAACCTAATATATTATGTGCTTGTTGATCATTTTGTCCATTTGATGGAGTATGGTTCTGTGATTCTGGAAAGCATGCACTGGCATGCTGCAATGTTGCTGGTTGTCTCTGGCCCCTTGTCCCATGGCTATTTGCATGATAAAACATTTTTTTATAATAGTCGGTATTGTTATTGCTCTTTCACTACTGAATATATGGTTTGTGATTGGTATTGCTCTTCCACTTCATAACTTCTATGTTGTAACTAAAATTGTAGCAGATACCCCTAAATCTTGTTTGAATGAAAATAAGCATTTTGAGCCATCTTCTTTATATTTGACTGTCTTGTTTGTCTCATTTTGTGGTCCATGTAAATATTTAATTATATGAACTACTTGTGTTCATTTGTAGAATTTGATAATTGTATTGTGATTCCACAGTGGCTATGATGAAGCTTTCACTCACTACTGAAATTATGGTTTGGGATTGGTATTGTTCTTTCAGTTCATAGCTTATATGTTGTAACTTAAATTGTAGCAGATGCCCCTAAATCCTATTTGAATGAAAATAAGCATTTTGAGTCATCTTCTTTTTATCTGATTGTCTGGTCTGTCTCATTTTGTGATCCATGTAAATATTTAATTATATGAACTACTTGGGTTCATTTGTAGAATTTGATACTTATATTATGATTCCACAGTGGCTATGACGAAGCTTCCACTCACTACTGAAATTATTGTTTAAGATTGGTATTGCTATTTCAGTTCATAACTTCTATATTGTAATTGAAATTGTAGCTGATGCCCCTAAATCCCGTGTGAATGAAAATAAGCATTATGAGCTCAGGACTTCTTTATATCTCACTCTCGGGTTGTCTCATTTTGTGGTCTAAATATTTAATTATATGAATTACGTGTGATCATTTATAGAATTTGATACTTGTATATGTTGTATTCAGGTGGAAGCATCAAAGTGTGAATTTGTGGTCTTATGGAGTTATGGAACTTCAACCTACAACGTATAATGTATTAATAAATTTTGCCTATTTGGGTAGTTAACACTTAAATATCATATTGTAATATTGTTTTGTTGAATTTGATACTTCTTTTTGGACAATGTAATCTACTCCGTATAATATTCTCAAGTAGATGGTAATACTTGCTAACTTAGTTATTTAGATGTTACGTCGCTTTTGGATTGTAACTTTGTACTATAATTGTCTAGTACCACAACTATAATTGTCAAATATTGCATATTACATTGTTACATTAGTTATTAAGTTATTTAAATGACAAGTATATTCTAATTTTGTTTTTTTTTGTATACTTCACTTCATTTTTTTGCACTTTTGCACACTTATTTGGTTTTCAAGTAATTTTAAAATAACTGAAACAACCCGATATCCGAATTGAACCCGAATAAATCCGAACATCAAAATATCCGATTTTTTTAAAAAAAAAATAACCTAGGGCCGGATATCCATATTACACATCTGAAACCCGAAAGGGTCTTGGGTTTACCCGCCCGACTCGAACTTGCCCGATGCTCCCCCCTTATTGATAACTCGCTTCAACCACCTATTTTCCTTCTTCATGATTCAGGTACTACGGTAGCATATGTGTCTCTTGTTACTCATGCGTCAGATCAACAAACATATCCCGACGAGTCATTTAATACTCCAACAATATCTACTCTCATAATAAATCAACCTCCCCTAAGCGGCTAAGCTCAACCCTCATCTACTCCAACAACATCTACTCTCATAATCTAATGTCGATCCAAACAACAACCTCGTGGTACATATATCCTCTCATCCAGCACCTTATTACCCACACCATCACCTTCACTAATCCATCTGCCACCTTACCACCCTTGACCCACACTGACGCACTACCTAAACAAACTCATCCAATGACTCCTCGAGTTTGTAGACAAGTCGACGTTAATTCCCAATCCTCTTTACCTAATCATGTTATTCCCTCTTGTGCTACTCAATGTTTACGGGTATTAGAAAGGTGAGAAGCCATGTTAGTGGAATTTCATGTCTTGGTTCAAGAAGGTAATTGGGATCTTATCATTTCTAATTATGGACTATTGTGAATTGTAAAGGGTGTATACTTTTAAATATAAAGCAGGCGGTTCCTTGAATCTCTATAAATCTCGAGTGGTGGCTAAGGGGTTTCATAAGCTCATATGGATTGATTACTCGGACAACTTTAGTCCAGTTATCAAACCTGTCATCGTTAGTGATTTTGAACATTGCTCTCAGTCTCTATGATCCACTACATGGCTAGCCTGCAAATTAATTTGATCTCACACCACTAAACTTTTATTGATCACGTCGTATCCAGTAATTCCTCTCCTAAATGTTTTGAATTTTCTATGACACAAATACATTAATTTATAGTCAATTGTTGGTCTCTATAGTCATGTGAAAACTTCCATAGGTTCATCTACTATAGATACAGTTCGAGATTTGGTAGAAAGTTTGTAACACCGTCCCCAAATATATTTACTTTTATGTAAATAATGTATTGAACCTTATTAAAGGATTAATGAATTTACGAAGTTGTAAATTTTTATTATTTCTTTCGCGTGAATAGTAAATTGCACGTGGGACCCACACCGGGAGCGGGGGCCGCCCGATACTCCCGAGACCACATATTTTATTCATCTTGGTCAAGATAATATTTATATAGTGGTGGATATTTTATTTGGGTCATGGAAAGGCGCAGAGTTGACCGATTGGGAAGAAGAGGCCCAATTACCGGTACCGACAATTAAACAGATAACAGCCCGAAAATGAATTTCGGAGACTTCCAAATTAAAGTTTTGGAGTATATATTATTTCAAAAGGGCGTTATGATTGGGAACACATAATATATTTTATTTTACCCGATAAAATAAAATATGATTAAAACAGTCCGAAAAATACAACTTTCGGGACTGATTGTACACACCGGGACACAAAGGGATGACCTCCCACATGGGTGGGGGCCACCCCACGTTTTTGTGTGCTCAAATTGACTAAATGAAAGATGGTAGTACACTTGATGGGAGGGTGAGACAATGGGAGACATCAAAGGGGTCCCTCCCACCCTTATTAGCTAAATGGGACAAAAAGAACCCATCCCCCTCTTCCCTCATCATTGTACTCGGCCAAGGTATCAAGGAGAAGCAAGAGAGAGCTCTCAAACCAGCCTCCATTTTTGCATCACGAGCTCAGGGAGAAAGTGGTCCAAAAGAGAGGATTTAAGAAGGAAAAAGTGAGAAAAAGCTTGGATAATTAAGGTAATGACCTTATATTAACTTTTCCTTTATTTTTCCTCTACCATATGAAGTATATATCATGTGAAGGACCTTTAGTATGGTTCCATATGTTATAAGTACGGATTTATGGGGTGGAAGATGGTTCTAAGTCCAAGAACGGACTTAGAAGCCAAAACGACCGGTTCACCGGAAAATAACCGTTTTGAGGTTATTTGTATTAATATAGGTTTTATGATTATAAAACCTTGTTAGGGACTTGTGAAAGGTATTTCAAGTGATTTCACAAAGTTGGAAAAGTCGCCGGAGTTGTCGCCGGAGTTGACCAAAAGTCGCCGGAGTTTCACCGGAGTTCAACCAAGAGGGGTAGAACTTCATAACGCTAGTTCAAGGTGAGTGGACGGCTTAATATCTTATAACTTTTGGGTTAATTATGAGATTACCTAAATAAATGTTATATGTTTTCATAATGATGTTTAAAAGATATTTAAACATGTGATTAGCCAACATTATCAAGTTGTATGAAAAGAATTAATTGATTATGCATGAAATATGATATGAGAGATTATATAAAATGCACATTAGCTTGAAGTGTAAAAGAAGCTCAAATGAGTATTATTGACTTAATTATATGATGATTAAGTTGATAAGAACAAGGCTTGAATTGGCGGTCAACGACAACGTTGACCGATGGATGATGGATTAACTAATATCGGTTGATGTTAGTTAATTATACATTTATTTAAATGCATGGCTTTGCATGGATTGTGATACATAAGAATTATGTATTGGATTAGTTATGAGTAACTAAGGATGATATAGACTCTATCTAGGTTGATAGGAGGTTGATCATAGGAAAACTTGGTGGAGGACCCTAGTACTTAAAAAGTACTTAACACTCAAACTTGGTGGAGGACCCTAGTACTTAAAAAGTACTTAACACTCAAACTTGGTGGAGGACCCTAGGACTTAAAGTCCTTAACACTCAAACTTGGTGGAGGACCCTAGTACTTAAAAGTACTTAACACTCAAAACTTGGTGGAGGACCCTAGGACTTAAAAGTCCTTAACACTCAAACTTGGTGGAGGACCCTAGTACTTAAAAGTACTTAACACTCAAACTTGGTGGAGGACCCTAGGACTTATGAGTCCTTAACACTCACAAACCGGTGGAGTATCCAAGGATTATGATCCTAAAACTCATAGATTGTGATATACAAGTAGGGACAAGGAGGAGTCCTATACACTCATAGGTATATGGGTGGGTTGGGGTTTTTAGTCAAGAATATTGACTATTACTATTTTCCCGAATAAAATGGTGATCTACGGATCGGATATTTTCCAAGTATATATATACTAATAAGTATTTCATAACTTGGGGGAAAGATTATTTATTTAAGTATCACCCTATGTTTGGGTCTTATACTTGAAACGCTAGTTATTCTATATTTAGCCTGCTACTCGCTCGGTACTTGTACTGACCCCTTCGGGGGGCCCCACCATTTTCAGGTTGAAGCTAGAGCTTGCTACTTGCACCTTCTCACGGGTGATATCACATCAGGAAGACGTGGTTCGTGCTTCCTTATTTTCTTTCAAACTACCGAACACTTGCTCATGGATATTTGTTTACTATAAACACTTTTTGGGCTTGCATGCCCATGTTGTTGGCCGGTTGTGGCTCATGACTTACCGTTGAATATTTCCGCTATTCATTGGTTTAAATGTGATGTTGTTATGTATGTTTACTACTGAGTATGGATGAATTGTTTTCTCGAACGCCTTGTGTAATTAAGTGAGGTTGACTCGTGGGTGACGTCACTTAGTTATACGGCGGTTGTACACGCGCTTGGATTGCGGTCTGGGGCGTGACAAAGTTTTGTCATTGCAACATCTCTGTCATCAACATGTTCAGGCCAGCCTCCGGTGTTCATCTATAAGGTGATGCTAACGGGAGTCTATGTGATCTCGGGGCTACTTTGTTTTATGTTGATCCTCGTGATCACGCAAGTAACGACTGGAGTGACATATATTATAGATGCTTCATTATGATTGGTCGAAAGTCCTGTCAAAGCTTTAATGCTATCATTGTTATCTGTCGACCGTACATCAGGATTTTCATTGAGGATGTGATAAGGAACACCATGATGTATCTGAGTTTTGTTTTTGCTTTTGTTTGTTTCTGATTTTTTCAACATAATAAGCATGATGTCTCGATGCATCGGATCGTCATGAAGGGGAGAATGGTCAATGTGCATTGAAACTCAACACATCATTGTCAGACACATCTCTCCAGCACCATAGCAATTGACGAATTCCTCGAACTCGATCACTTGTATTTCCTAATTACACCATTTGCTAAATCATTCTTGGATTCATTAGAAGAGCTCAAATAGTTTGAGCTACAATTCAGTCCCCACAAGCTACACGTCCTGCCGAATCTATTCCACACAAATGGCCAGCATACGGTGCAAACCTATCTACCAATTCCCTTGTGGCACCGATGAAAAATACTCCTCAAGAGCTTTCAAATCAATTACCATTCATATGATTCTAGAGAGCTCTGCCGTCACTCAGAGAGAATCGATCTTCTGCACTATAAACGCATGCACTGCCAATTTTTTAAAATCGACTATGGAATATATTTGTGCTAATAAATAGTGTTGGTTATTAACAATGTAACACAGTAATAATATTAAATTGATTATTTTACTACGATATTATATAAAAGATAACTAAAATTTTCATCTATAATAACTTCATCAAATTCAGTCAGAAAGTAACTACAACCTTAATTATTTTGATTATTATACAACTCAGTGCGCGAAACCAAATTTTGGGTATTTGATGAAAAAGTTGACTATGAGTCGAGAAACAAGGTTACCAAATGATTTGGGATACACAATAATACTTCGTAATTAATAATTAGAAGTATATGAAATAATTACATATTTATGACTAAAATAAATATTGTTTATAAAATTGTGATTATTGATTAGAGTAGTAATGAAATCAGAATAACTTGTGTTCAATTTTTAAATTTAAGTAATCATGACACTTTATTGTAGTAATTACTAGTCATATTTGTGTAAATAAGTTTTATTTGAATAATATTTTTGAAAATAACAAGTGTTTTATATTTACCATGGTTTGATTTGTTGTTTTATTTTTTCACGTTCTATTTGTAATTATATGTTTCCGTTTTGTATGGTCAGAAATCACAAAATGTCAATGATTTTTACCATTGATATTTTTGATCGATTATCTGATGAAAATGTAAACATATAATTAGTCAGAATTGTGAATGATGAAAATTTATAACCATGAGACTAAAATTATAATCTTTCATTCCAATTAAAATTGTTCTATTTTTTATTAGTCTGTCTCATTAAGATTGGCTCATACTAAATCTGATAATATTTATGTTCCTTTAAATCGTCCTTATTTTATCCTCACTTTATCAATTCAATATCAATCACATGAATTCACTTTTTTTTTGGCTTATATTAATATTTATATTAAGAGCCCGTTTGGTAGAATGAAAATCGGCTGATTCGGCTGTTTGTGCTGAAATTTTTGAAGTTCTGGCTGCATTGGCTGATTCTGCTGATTTAAGAAAAAATTATGTTTAAATGAGTATATTTTATTAATGAAATAAAAAAAAATATGTGTAAAAATAGCTAAAATGGTCATCTATAGTAACTTCAGCCAATACAGCCAGAAAAGTAACTTCAATCTTACCTTTTCTGCTTATTACACATTTCAGCGCGCGAAAACAAAAGTTAGGTGTTTAGTAAAAAAGGTTGGCTGATAAGCCTGTAACAGGACCAAGGACGGAGGTGCTAAAATGTAGGGCTGGGACTTTGGAACCAAGAACCGGAGAACCGAACCGGACCGAACCGTTATAACCCGGTTCAGTTCGGTTCCAACATTTATTAGTTATTTTTTAACGGTTCGGTTCCTATTTTTTATTAATGGTTCGGTTCTCGGTTCCTGAAAAAATATGGAGTTTTTTCCCGAAATAATGCCAATTAAATAAATAATTCCCAAAATACTGCTGGGTTAAAAATAATTCCCAAAATACTTCCGAGTTAACCGTGGTCAAGCAAAGCCGCCACTTGAAGTGGCGATTTTTCTCTACGCAGTACAAGAGCCGCCACTTCAAGTGGCGGCTTTATCAAAAAAAATCTCGCAGCACACTTACATACCATGTATGCCAAAGTCTAACAATAAATGCAATGGGACCCATCCAAAATTAAAAAACCCTGTTTTCTTTGAACTGCTATAACTTTTTTATTTGTACTCTGACTGTTACAAAAAATTTACCAAAATCCATATTTTTTTATTATCTTTCATATGACACCAATATTGAATATATAAAATCAAAAAATAATTTAACACTTTAAAAATTACTACCTCCGGTCCTAAATAAACTTCTCGTACGGTTTATGAAACATTGCCTACCAATAAAAGATAACAACAAAAAAAATGTTTCATATAGAAAAATAAAAACAAAATCTATTAATTTGTGTAGTTTATTAATTATGTGCATTGCAAAAGACGATCCCAAACCAAAACATCTCTCGAAGGCGCTATGTAGCGGTTTTAATGTAGTTTCTGAATATGTAAATTTTATTCACAAAAAATAATCCGAGTGTGAGCAGGGATCGAGTTGCATTATCGTCAATCAAGTATCGTAAACCGTACGAGAAGTTTATTTAGGACCGGAGGTAGTAATTTTTAAAGTGTTAAATTATTTTTTGATTTTATATATTCAATATTGGTGTCATATGAAAGATAATAAAAAAATAAGAATTTTGGTAAATTTTTTGTAACATTTAGAGTACAAATAAAAAAGTTACAGCAGTTCAAAGAAAACAGGGGTTTTTTAATTTTGGATGGGTCCCATTGTATTTATTGTTAGACTTTAGCATACATAGTACGTAAGTGTGTTGAGAGATTTTTTTGATAAAGCCGCCACTTGAAGTGGCGGCTCTTGTACTGCGTAGAAAAAAATCGTCACTTCAAGTGGCGGCTTTGCTTGACCATGGTTAACCCGGCAGTATTTTGGGAATTATTTTTAACCCAGCAGTATTTTGGGAATTATTTATTTAATTGGCATTATTTCGGGAAAAAACTCAAAAATATGTACTAGGAACTGTTAAGGAACCGTTATATATAAAATTAAAATTATATATATATATTTCTTATGAGTATATATATATATATATATATTAATGTATATTTACTTAACCAAGCAGTCCAGCCCAGCTGGTTGTGAGGTTACCGTGCCTAGTGGGAGGTCTCGAGTTCGAAACCCGCTAGGCACATAAGAGTTCGAAACTCAATGAAGTGAGTTTCAGCCTTGATTACTCCGGCCCCCCAGCCACCCACCATTCATTTTTTTAATTTAGTTATTCAACTATTTAAAACTATTATTCACTTCAACCGGTTCTCTTAGGCTTCTTAGGTCTCTCATTAGGTCAGAACTCCAGCGGGTCGGAACTTTGAAGGTCCAAAGTATTTAAAATTATTATTCTATTTAACTGTTTAAGCATATTTGTATCGTAATTTCAAGCGTACAATGTCTTTTTGGAAAAAATTTAGTCATGATTTGTAAGAATTTTTTCGAAGACTGGGAACCGTTAAATGGCAAGAACCGAACCGTTAAGAACGGTTCGGTTCCTTATCGGTTCTATAAAATAATTTATAAGAACCGAACCGTTAGTAAAATTTCATATTTTGAAACGGTTCCACATATTTGGCCTACTAACTGAACCGGTCCCAAGCCTACTAAAATGAAAGGTGACAACAAAATCGTGAAATAAAAGGAGGGCTGATTCGCACTGTTATAATGAAACACGGCGTAACCAATAAGATAAAAGCGTTTTTATCCCTCACAGTTAACAATCAGCGCCCATGGCCTAATGGATAAGGCGCTTGACTTCTAATCAAGCGATTGTGGGTTCGAGTCCCACTGGGCGTGAAATTTTTTGAAATTGTTAAAACTTTTTAAATTTGCATTACCATCGCGTATGTGTATCGGCAAAAGGGATGGCAGGGTTGGGGCGGGGGTTCACTCCCCCATCCCCGCCCACGTCTACAAAATCACCCCCGCCCCATCCCCCACTATTATTCGACCCGCCTCATCCCTGTCCTGACCCACGGGTACCCAATGGGGGAAGTACTCGTCAAAACTTAATATTCCCCTCGTCCCTGAAACAAGTTCTCTCTTTCCTTTTTGAGTAGTCCCTGAATTAAGTTCTCATTTCCTTATTTGACAAATTATCTATGTCAAACAGTGTCAAAACAGTAAAATTTACCCCCCGGTAGATTTCTTTCCTTAATATGTGTGAAAAGCAACGGGGAACTTCTTTTGGAGACGGAGGGAGTACCATTTTAGACATCGACAATTTTTCGAAAATTAAACACTTTTAGTAACAAAAAAAACCTTTTAGTTCTTATATCTCATTTCAAATCTAGAACATATTATACGCGTTTTGATTTAGTCATTTTATCAAACACTTTATTAGCATTGATTAACTCTATAATATTTTCTTAAACACTGCATTCAATCAACCATGATCATTTGACAGCATCTAGGATGACCTATGGTCACCAAATTTTTAATAGCCCTAACTATAATCATAAAGATTGCATTCGTAAGAAAAGAATTAATGCACAGTAATAGTAAAAGAAGAAAACATACACACTATGCGTGAGGCGTTTAAGCTATTATCACTTTATAACTTTCCCAAATTCATTTTACTTTATGATTTTGATAACCAACTTTACAAGATAGCTGAGTTATTAAACAAGAATCAGATAGACTCATTAGGCACAAACCATTAGATAATAAACCACTAAACCCACAAAGGCCACCATACTATTTTAATTACTACTTTGTATTATTATTATTGTTGTTGTTGTTGTTGTTGTTAATTAATATGTGTATATATACGGGGATGGGGCGCGGACGGTGCGGGGGGTGCAAAACCCATCACCCGCCCCATATTTAAGCGGGGAGGAAATAATTCCCCCATCCCCATACCCGCCCCTCCCCACCACGGGGCGGTTCCCCACAGGGCCCCGCCCCCATTGCCATCCTTAATCGGCAATGTGAGGAAAACGATAGATTCCTTTTTGTGCAAAGGAAAATGATATTATTATGATAGAATCTATCTGTGTATACTTAATTAACTCAACTATGTTGTTTCCCGTGTAATCTTTTAAGGCACTTCCGTAAAATCCGCTTGTCCTTATCCTTTTATCAATACTGTTCTTAGGATGTTTTCATTTAAACTGAAATTTGTTGGTCTCATCTGGTCTGGTAAACGTCTGGTCTCTGTGTATTTAATAACTAAGAAAGTCAGGTCTAGTTTGGTCTTGTATGGGACTGAAAACAGTTCAAAAGAAAACATCCTTATTGCGTTTCCTCCTTGCTGTCAGTGGTGTATCCAGGATTTTCGTTGAGCAAGGGCAAATTTACATTAAAAAGATCGCTATCATATGCTTCTCACAAATAATAGATTATATCATTATATTATGGGGTTTTTTACAAGAATATTACTAAAATAAAACTTATTTACATAAATATGGCTAATCATTACTACAACATAGTGTTGTGGTAACTTAAGTTCAAACGTTGAACATGAATTACTATGATTTCATTACTACTCTAGTAAGTAGTCATATTTTTGTAAATCATCTTTATTTTGGTCATATTTATGTAATTATTTCTTATATTAAACCATTATGAAACAGATCGTTACAACAATCTAAAAAAAGACCAACCCTGATAAAAACTATCACTAACCAATCACAATCAACCCTACAGCTAGACTTTGAGACGATCACCCCTGAAAGAGCAACATGAATAACTAACCACCAAACGGGTGTGACACAAACAATCACTGGCCATATAGACCCGTCTAATGACATAATATATAGCAGAATTGACAATCATTATTGTAGACCTAAAAGTAAAGTTCTCAACAAAAAAACGAAACGCCGTAAACAAACATAACACGAAAATAAGACCATAAAAAAAATAACTGAAAAATACTCCAAACTTCTTTCTGACTGTTTTCTTGAAATATCATCTTCCAAATTCCGACATCTCGATCAATCCAAGGCGGCGGTTCAAGAGGGGAACAGACCGCCGATCTGTATTCTCCCTTGCTCAGCCCTTCGTCGCTCCCCGTCTGTTCATCACCCGTGCCGAGGGCCGGGACCAAATTTGTCAACCATTGATCGTGGCTAGTTTGCCCGCCTCTTGCTGTTGTAGCGCCAATCGGATTATTAGAATTCCAGCCGCTACACACTGCCAAACAATCTGCCCAACCCTCTTGTATAACAAAAGTACGTTGTACATGTGTGAACGACCCATGCCAGTAATACATCGTCTTACCATGTTGCATCGCCTTGATGTATGTTAGATCTGGACTATCACAAAAAGAATGACCGAAATCGGCCCCGCTCCTCGGCGCAAACCGATAGCGGACGAAACGGCTCTAGCAATAACCTGGCGGCGAACCCTAGAGAGATACTTCAGCTGATCTATGTATGTGCGTGAAATTAAGTAACAACTCTTATTAAAAAACATTGTGACATATAATAATTTTTATTTCGTGCAAAAAATATCTTTACATTCCTTTTAAGAAATACTTTTTCTTGTTGATGTAACATCACATTTATAGTACAAGTAAGATATATTAATAATATAATTTGTACATTCAGAATAATTTTGTTAATAGTCCGTAATTTACATAGCAAATGGAAGAAAAAAAATAAGGCTAAACCAATATATTCAAAATTAAGCAAAGTTGGGATAAGTTTTAAAAGTCAAAATGAAACTGACAAAAAACCGTAATTTACATACTAATTGGAATAAAAAAATTAAAACTTAAAAACTTACACTTAAACAATAAATTGGAAACTAACAAGACATTGGGGCAAAAACAAAATAAAAAGACATTGGGGCAGTAGGGAATTGAACCCGTGCACAATTAGTGCTGGACTCGGGCCGGGCGGCCCGGCCCGGAACCGGCCCGGCCCGGTTACTGTTTGGCCCGGCCCGGCCCGGGGCCCGGTGGGTCCACCGGGTCGGTTCGGCCCGGCCCGGCCCGGCTGCTGGGCGGTTCGGGCCCGGGCCCAGGTTTTGGTGAACCGGCCCGGCCGGTTCGGGCCCGGTCCGGGCCGGATTTTAATTTTTTTTTTTTTGAATTTTTTTAAGTTTTAGGTTGGATTAGGTATTTTGGGCCATTTGAGGTGGTTTGGGATGGTTTGGGGTTGAGGGGGAGGGGTAGGGGATTAAATAGGAGAACAAAAAAAAAAAATTGGGCCGGTTCGGCCCGGCCCAGCCCGGCCCGGTTTGGCCGGGAACCGGGACCGGAACCGGCCACCGGCGGTTCGGGCTCGGGCCTCCCTTTCCTGGCCCGAGGCCCGGCCGGGCCCAGGCCCGAACCGGGCCCGAACCGGCCCGAGTCCAGCACTATGCACAATGTTACAATCTGAATACTGCTTTTGTTTCCCCAACCGCATAGCTTGTTACAAAGAGGATATTCATTGTATATATAGCAATATTAAGCGCATATGTGTACATATATATAAAAACTATTTATATATGTAGGGGGATGGGTGGGGACCGTGGGGTTGAGGGGCAACTGCCCCCACTGTGGTCCCACCCCTACTTGCTGCCTAATGTTTCTGAACTTCCAAATCAACTCTCCTCATTGTACTTCGTCTTCTTTATCAAATTTATAACTAGAACATAACAGAACACACAAAAATGTGCACTCCCACGCTCCGATCCAGAAAAACATTTGGGAGGTTATAATCTTTATCAAATTTATAACTAGAACATAACAGAACACACAAAATTGTGAGAACACACAAAAATGTGCACTCCCACGCTCCGATCCAGAAAAACATTTGGGAAGTTATAAATCACCGAAACTTTTACACGAACATTGTGAGTATCAATTCCTATCAATGTTTCAACTTTGCCACGGACCAACTGTTTCAAAATCAATCCATTCTAACACCCTTCTTAAGTTGTTCATTTATTAGCGACACCTACAAAGGTGCTACTTGGCGTAGTTGTGGTTGAAATAGTGGATCCCAACCAGGCTTCACCACTCAATTTGTCAGCTTCATTTATTTATTAAGACATTTATTTATTTTTATTTTCTATTATTATTATTATTTACGGGGTATTATGGAGTCCATTATTTTATTATTCCGCATGACTTCCCTCACTCTGATAATCTCGAAATCCAATCCCCAGAGTCAGTTCCCCCTGATCCGATAATGGAAGCTCCGAAACCCTTCTCCAACTCCATCATCTTCATCGTCATCTTCTTACTCACTCTCAATAGCGCAAATGTGAATTGCGATCCGGCCAAATCGGGAATGTCAATGGCGATGTCTCTGTACGACGGAGCCGACATCGGAGATGCCGCAAAAGAGGGGAAGGATCTGGAAGGAGAAGAAGCCGGCTACCGGAGATCTCTCCTGTGGCCGGCGGTGAGGTACTACATTTCGTACGCGACGCTGTCCGCTGATAGGGTCCCCTGTCCTCCGCGCTCCGGCAGGTCCTACTACACCGACAACTGCCACCTGGCGACGGGGCCCGTCCGCCCTTACTACAGAGGTTGCGCCGCCATCACGCGCTGCCGGAGCTGAACTCGATCGTGTAATTTACTCACATTTGCCCTGCGAATTAAGCATGTGGGGATCTGTTTTATTTGTAATTTGTTGAAGATTTTTGCAGAATTTTATGCTGCTGTAAACTTCTAGGCTTGTTGTAGCACTCATAATCAGAGTATGTTACAATCAATCTGTTTCCACTTTTGTCTACATTTACTTGCGATTTGGCTATCAAGTTCTTAGCCACTCATAAATTTGGGTTCTTATTTTATGCGTTAATGAGTACTACGTTTAAATAAATAATGTTATAATGTCACAATGTGCACGGTGAACATGTGACATGAGAGAAATAGACATAAAAAATTGAGTTTATGACATTTCTCTCTCATTCTTTTCACGGTTTTATGTGTTTTTGGTAAGTTTTCCTCTGCAATGTCAAGCACAATGTCTACATCTTGACATTGTGCTTGACATTGTGAAGAAAAACTTACCAAAATGATACAAGATCCTTCAAATAAGGAGATAGATATTCTATTTATTATTTTTTAATTGGCTATCTCTCATGCCACATGCACCGTTCACGTTTTAATATTGGAGATGTTCTAAGTGTTAACAATTTTATATTGGTACAGGGAAATGTATTTACCATATTTAACAATTTTAGGCATTTTAGAACTATAAAAGTGGTACTTCAAATTAAGTGTTTTTCACCTAATTTGGATCTTATCTTTTAGAGCATCTCCAATGTTATAATGTGTACGATGCACATGTGGCATAAAAGATAACCACATAAATATTAACAAATAAATTATTTCTCTCCTTATTTAAAAGATTTTATGCAATTTTGGTAAGTTTTTCTCCACAATGTCAAGAGGACCGTTTAAATGTTGACATTGCAAAGAAAAACTTACCAAAATTGTATAAAATCATTCAAATAAGGAGAGAAATAATTTATTTGCTAATATTTATGTGGCTATCACTCATGCCACATATGCAACGTGGACATTATAGCATTGGAGATGCTCTAAGAGCATCTCCAATGCTACAATATGCACGGTGCACATGTGGCATGAACGATAACCACATAAATATTAGCAAATAAATTATCTCTCTCCTTATTTGAATGATTTTATACAATTTTGGTAAGTTTTTCCCTGCAATGTCAACAACAATGTCAACATCTAGACGGTCTCATTGACAGTGTGGAGAAAAACTTACCAAAACTGTATAAAATCATTCAAATAAGGAGAGAAAGAATTTATTTACTAATATTTATGTGGCCATTTCTCATGCCACGTGTGCACCGTGCACATTTTACCATTGGAGATGCTCTTATATTCTATCATGTTTAAGATTCTTTAAATTGTTGGAAAGATTTACGGAGTAGTAATACTACGTATTTAACTTTCTTGAGACTTATGACATGTTTACTTCACGGGTTACTAAACGGTGCTTATTAAGACCTGCGTTAATATGCGACGCATAAAATAAGCAATGTTGTAAGACCGTGTTTACTTTAAAAAGTTTAAAACACCGTTTAACATTAAAATGTCCAAAATAAACCTACACATATATAGACACACAAACATTCATGAACACAATTATATAATATAATATGTGTACCCGTACCCCTTGCCCCCACCCTACGTACCACCCCAGGACCCTACCCTAACCCCCACCACATCGGCCTCACCTTGACTCCCACCCTAACACATACTCCTATCCTACCCTACCCCCTACCCCTAAGCCCTTACCACCTACCCCTACTCCCTACCACATCGGCCTCTTGACCCCACCCCAACCCTAGGCCGTTACACTGTCATACCCTACTCCTACCCCCAACCCTACCCTACCTTACCCAGACCTCGACCCTGACCCGGCCCCACCCCACCCGCTTACCCCCACCCACCCCTAACCCCCTACCACACCCTATCCTATCCATCTCCAACCCCCTCCCTACCTTACCTCGACCCAGCCCCTACCTTACCCCTACCCTACATTACCCCAACCCCGACCCCACCCTACCCACAATCCCCACCCTTACCCCTAACCACGACCCAACCCCACTCAATACACCACTTGCGCCTACCTCGGCCCCATCCCTGATCCCAACCCAACCCCTTACCACTCTACCCCAACCATACCCCCTACCCAGGGGCGGAGCCAAGGGGGGTCAGGGGGGTCAGTCGACTCCGCTGAAAGTTTGAGAGCATAGGGCTCTGAAATATCTTCGATTTGATATATTATGGCCCCCGTAACTCATTACGAGTAAAAAGTTATGACTTCTGCAAAATCAACACTATCTAAACGTAAAATCAACAAAATTTGATAAGTAATACTGATTTTTTCCCCCAAATTTTAAAAATAGTGTATAATTAACTCATTACTTACGTGACATGACTCAAAAATAGAGCAAAAACAGTCTCTTTTATTGTTACGAGTGCCTATTTATCTAAACTACATATAAAATATTCAACTCGGACATTGTTTGGAAACGATCCACCGTTTTCATTTTGTATAAAGTTGATTCTCGACCCCCCTGGACCGTATTTATGGCTCCGCCACTGCCCCTACCACATGCCCTACCTCGGCTCCACCCAGATCCTGACCCACCCTACCGCCATCCTACCCCATGTAGGGTGGGGTCGGAGGTTGGACTGATGTGGTAGGGGGTAGGGTGGTACATTGCCTAGGGGTAAAGGGTAGGGTAGGGGGGTTGGCAAAGGGTGGGATCGGGGTAAGGTAGGGTAGGGTGGGGCAGGACAGGGTGGGGCTGGGGGGCCAAAGTGGTAGGGGGTTGGGGTAGAGCAAAAAGGGGGCCCTAGGGGTAGGGTAGGGTGGGGTTGGGGGTGAGGGCCAATGTGTGGGGTATGGTAAGGGCCTAAGGGTAGGGTAGGGGTAGTAAGGGGGTTGGGGTGGGGGTCAGGGTGGGGTAGGTAGGGTAGGGGTAGGGTGGGTCGGGGAAAGGTTGGTAGGGTAGGGTGGGGCCAATATGGTAGGGGGTAAGGGGGTTGGGGTGGGGTGGTAAGGGGCCCTAAGGGTGTGGGGTCGGGGTGGGGCCGATGTGGTGGGGTTGAGGTAGGTAGTAAGGTCCTAAGGGTTTGGGGTGGGGTTGGGGTTGGGGTGGGGTAGGTATGGTAGGGGTAAGGTCGGGGTAGGAGTAGGGTAGTATAGGATAGGGTGGGTCGGGGTGGGGCCAATGTGGTGGGGGGTAGGGGGTTGGGGTAATTAAGGTGGTAAGGGCCTAGGGTGGTAGGGGCCTAGGTTGGGGTGGGGTGAATGAGGTTTGGGTCGGGGTAAGGTAAGAGTAGGGTAGGATGGGGTCGGGATCGGGTGGGGCCGAGGTAGGGGTAAGGTATTGATCGGGTGGGGTATGGTCGTTGTAGATAAAAGGGGTACGCGGGGTGGGTGTGGGGTAATGGTCGAGTAGGGTAGGGGTAAGGTACGAGGATGGATGGAGAGTGGGTAAGGTGGGGTCGGGGTGGGTTCGGGTAGTAGGGGTAGGGCGAGGCGGGGTTAGGGGGTAACAATAGGGTAAGAGCAAGAGGTAAATTCGGAAACTGAAAAAGCTTAAAATGCCGCTTAATTAATACATCGGGGGGGGGGGGGGGGGGGGGGCTAGTAAGCGGCACTTTAAGCACCTCTTTCGGTTAGTAAGCGACTTTTTAAGCAGCCTGCGTGTTTACTTCATCTGTCTTACTAACCCAACTGTGACTTTAGCAGCGAAGTAAACGCCTCCTTACAGTTTATTCTAGATAGAAGAAGGGAATTCGAAAGAATGAAATCAAGGCTATTGGTATTTGCCACCTTTCTAGAAAATCTAGAAGGGTCTTGTTTTTATGCTTCAAGGTTCGCCATATCGACTTTTCTTACTCAACGAAGAAATTTTTTGGAGACAATAATTTTAAGTATTATATTTGTATATAACTTATAAATTTTATACTTTTAAAAAAAAATTAAATAAGGAACATTTTGATATAATTTTCATATTCTAAATAATTTTGTATTGAAAAATATCATTGACCAAAGTTGATTGTCATTGATCAAGAAAATCGATTTGGTAAACCTTTTCGGAACAGAGAGTATGTTCCAAAAAGTTGAATCTCCAACCTCAAGAGTTCCCCACGTAAACCCACCGCGATCCAACAAAACACTTGGGCGGTTGTAAGTTGCGGTGACTCATTCAGCACAATGGTGGTAGATCTCGTACTCTGTGCGCATCAAAGATCTAGCCCAGTACACATGAACTATAACCCCCACACGATCGTTGCAGATTTATATCCTTGATCGATGCTCAAACTTCCCTACCACTCAATCAAATTTGATGGACGTGCGAGTGGGGTCAATGAAATCTAAACCAGGAGAAAGAACACCGAACCAATGGCCCATTTGGTGATCATGTTTTGAGCTTATTAGTCTTATAAGTCATTTTTCACTAAAAACACAGATTTGGAT
This sequence comes from Cuscuta epithymum, assembly GCA_945859915.1. Classification (NCBI taxonomy): domain Eukaryota; kingdom Viridiplantae; phylum Streptophyta; class Magnoliopsida; order Solanales; family Convolvulaceae; genus Cuscuta; species Cuscuta epithymum. Next base: position 1,492,223 of record CAMAPF010001079.1, read on the forward strand.
TTCATGCTCTCGATTGTATAATATCAAAATAAATATGATTGAAGTTAATTTTCTTGAAGAATTTGCTGAAATTAATGTAGAACACTATTTTAGCTATTTTCATATAATTTTTTCTTTGTCATCTTAATAAATATATTTTCAATATAGTTTTTCCAAATTCAACAGATTCAATCCATTCAACCGCTTCAGCAAATTCAATCAATCCTAGTGTTACCAAACATGCTACACATATCATGAAGACCGTTGCATAGCTTTTTTAATCTTTTTTTACAGGACGCTTTTTTAATCTTTAAAGATGGAGGAAATATAAACTTAGATATGGCAATGAGGAGGCGAAGAAAAGGAAATGGGAGAGCACCGGCCCTCAAGGTTCTAGAAAAAGGGGGAACCACGGGGGAGGTGGATCTTTTAGAACACCCGCACCCCCATCTAGGGGAAATCAAGGCCCAGGAGGGCAAGGTTCGAGGTCGCAGGGCTCGGGCGTAATGAGGTGCAACAATTGCAAAAGAAACCACTCGGGCAAGTGCCGTGATCCCCCACGGTGTTACCAATGTGGGGAGGCAGGACACTTGAGATCGAATTGCCCACAACTTGGGCGAGCCATGGGTGCAGGACCTAGCAGCGGGACTACGGCAAGTAGGAACCGGGCAGGAGTACCTCATGGGAGAACGGGGCACGGCGGGCCAAGTACAAGCAACGCACCCTCCGTGAACCAAGGGAAGGTCAAGCTAGGGTCTATGCAATGACGGAAGCCGATGCTCGTGCTAATCCGGACTCGGTTGCGGGTAATTCCTTAAACTTTTGACGTTAATCCTTGTGTGAACAAAATAAGTGTTTAAAATGTACAAGTTGTAAGGCCTTTGGCCAACCGCGTATGCTTTTTAGCTCGAGGAAGGGAAGTTACATCCGCCTGGGACGAATGTCGCCCGGCGTTGACGAAAGCCGCCCGGCTTTTGCCTTCGAATTATTTGATAAAATCCCACGGCAACGAACGTCGCCCGCCTTTCGTGAGCCTCGGCCGGCTTCTGTCCAGGGATTTTCAGTGTGTAAACTTCGGCGACGAACGTCGGCCGACATTAATGAACTCCGGCCGGCTTTCGTACTGAATTAATTTGGAAATTCTACGGCGCTGAAAGGCGCCCGGCTTCTGCAACTAACGCCCGGCGTTCGTCGGGCTGAGATATCCTTCGCATATGAAACTCGGCCGGGTTTCGAAGAAACCGGCCGGCTTTTGTAATTAAATGTTGAATTAAGCTGCGGCAACGAAAACCGGCCGGCTTTGGCAAAGCCCGGCCGGCTTACGTAACGGTGAGTTCCGAGGTGAACGAAAAGCGGCCGGCTTTCGCGAAAAGCGGCCGGCTTTCCCTCTGTGAGGCATAAAACTGGTTTTAAGGTGGGAACCGGGATGGATTGAGACGAGGCGTTAAGCGACGATCATCTAAACCATAGCCGGTGTACTCTATAACCTAGAAATGAGTCTATTAAATAAGGAGGTGTGTCTTACATGGTTTATGAATGTAGCAACACTAAAGATTAATGGGAGAGACACAAGAATCCTTATTGACACCGGGGCGCAACGATCATTCGTGAGTGAGGCGTTTGCCGGGGAATTCAATGAACCGCTTGTACCGATAGCTCAGGCCCTACTGGTATCCACACCTCTAGGGGAAGACATCGAGAGAGATAGCCACTATCCATCGTGTGAGGTGGAAGTGGAGGGCCAAAACTTGTCGTGTGATCTCGTACCGCTGAGTATGATTGAGTTCGATGCAATCCTGGGGATGGATTGGCTTGAGAAGCATCATGCTAGGGTCGATTGCTACACGAAAGTACTTGAACTCGAAGGCGATGAAGGGGTAACCTTACGCTTCGAGGGGGATAGGGCAAAATCCAATAGTTGTATCATATCCGCCGTGAGAGCTAGAAATATGATGAGGAAAGGATGTCACGCATATCTAGCGTATGTGGTGGACAAAACCAAAGAGGAGACGAACATCGGTGATGTAAAGGTTGTGTGCAAGTATCCGGATGTTTTTCCAAAAGACTTACCGGGACTTCCACCCGATAGGGAGATTGAATTTGTGATTGAGGTCGAGCCCGACACCAAACCAATCTCCATACCGCCATACCGTATGGCACCCGCTGAACTTAACGAGCTGAAAACCCAACTGCAAGAGCTTTTGGATAATGGTTTCATTAGACCAAGCCACTCCCCGTGGGGAGCACCGGTTCTTTTTGTGAAAAAGAAAGATGGGACACTTCGAATGTGTATCGACTATCGTCAACTGAACAAGGTCACAATCGAGAATAGGTATCCTTTGCCTAGGATTTGATGACTTGTTTGATCAACTCCGAGGAGCAACTGTGTTTTCAAAGATTGACTTGAATCGGGGTACCATCAATTGAAGATCAAGGAAGATGACATACCAAAGAGTGCTTTCCGCACAAGGTATGGGCATTTTGAGTTCCTTGTTATGTCGTTTGGGTTAACAAACGCCCCGGCGGCATTCATGGACTTGATGAACCGAGTATTTCATAAATACTTGGACCGATTCGTGATTGTGTTCATAGATGACATCTTGATTTACTCGAGGAGTGAAGAAGAGCATGAAGAGCACTTGATACTTGTTCTTGAGACACTACGGGAGAAGCAACTCTATGCCAAATTTTCTAAATGTGAATTTTGGCTAAAGGAGATTGGCTTCCTCGGGCATGTGGTTTCGGGATCGGGAATTGCTGTTGATAACAAGAAGATAGAAGCCATTACCGAATGGGAGAGGCCAAAGAACGTCAAGGAAATTCGTAGTTTCCTTGGATTGGCAGGCTACTACAGAAAGTTCGTGGATAAGTTCTCTGTTTTGGCATCACCATTGACGAAGCTCACTCGTAAAGGAGCTAAGTTTGTATGGGATGACAAATGTGAGAAAGGGTTCATGGAACTAAAGAGGAAATTGACCGAGGCACCGGTACTCGCATTACCCAAACAAGGTATGGGGTACGATGTCTATAGCGATGCTAGCATCCAAGGACTTGGATGTGTGTTAATGCAGAATGGGAGGGTAATTGCCTATGCTTCACGACGGTTGAAGAAGCATGAGGTAAACTATCATACTCATGATTTAGAGTTGGGGGCAATGGTATTTGCACTGAAGATTTGGAGGCATTATCTCTACGGGGAGGCATGTCACATATACACTGACCACAAAAGCTTGAAGTATGTGCTTACTCAGAAAGAGTTAAACATGAGGCAGGGGCGATGGATGGAGTTGATAAAGGACTACCATCTTATCATTGAGTACCACCCCGGTAAAGCCAACGTTGTAGCAGATGCGCTCAGTCGGAAGAGTTCGTCTGGGGCATTGCTAGCTAAGTTGAGGGCATTAAGAGCCCAGCTGGAGGTGTCCAGCGATGGTGCCTTGCTAGCTAGATTCGAGGTGAGACCTACATTACTTGATGAGATCAAGAAGGGTCAAGAAACTGACGAAGGTTTCACCTTGGAAGGGAATCATCCGATTCCAAAGCCGAGGAAAACTTAACCCACGCTACATCGGGCCATTTGTAATTCTTGAAAGAATTGGGGCCGTGGCATACAGACTTCAGTTGACTCCGGAATTGGAGAAGATACATAATGCGTTCCATGTGTCTATGCTAAAGAAATACATGCCGGATCCGTCTCACGTGTTAGAGAAACCACCCGTGGAAATACGTGAGGATTTGAACTATGCCGTACGACCAGTAAGAATACTTGATAGGCAAGTAAAGAAATTGAGGAGCAAGAAAGTTCCGATGGTTAAAATTCTTTGGAAGAGTGACCGAGTTGAAGAAGAAACTTGGGAAACGGAAGCCTTGATGAAGGAACAGTATGCATTTCGGTTTGAATAAGCATTTGTGAATTTCGGGGACGAAATTCCCTTTAAGGGGGGGTGAACTTGTGACACCGCACCCGGATGGACTTGAATTTGAAAGTTGATATGTATTTGAATTTTCCTAACGAATAAAATTCGTGTAATCGATTGGTATATTTAATTAATGCATGATAAATTAAATTATTTATCGGGTCCAGTATATGTGACTGGGCTACCAAATACTTAGTTGGGTTATCATAATAATTATAGGAGCCCAATAAAGCGCCAACCAAAGTTGATGAAAATATTTGGACAACCCGAGTGCTATTTTGGCCCAACCTACCGAAAATAGCAGGAATAATCGGGGGAAACTTCCTACACTCACTTGGGGTATTCTACACATCAAATAGCCACAAATAATTGAGAGTGGGACAAAAATAAATGGGAAGGGGCGGACAAATGAGTGAGGGGATGGTTAAGGACAAAGCCACACCCCCCATGTCTCATTCATGCATCAATTTGCTTAATTGATTGAGTGAGGTACCTCCCCCCTTTCATTTGCATCCTATACGAACCACTCAAGGGAGATAAGCTCTAGGAAGAGCTCTAAAGTCCAAGGTTGGAGGAAGCAAGAAGGAAGTATTTCCCAACACAAAAAGGCTAGGATTTGAGGTAAGAATCCAACTAGGATGAATTAACTAGTATTATTTTGTATGATTTTTAATAAATCATATGATGGATTAAACATGAAGTTCTACACGTTTAAAAGTGTAAAATAATGTTATAAAGTGGTGGTATTTAACTTAGAAGAGTCGTGGAATCGATAGGAGTTGAAACCGCCGGAAACCGCCAAGTATAGGAGGCTGTTCGTAGCTGCAGACCACGAAAGCCGCCCACCTTTCACGAAAGCCGCCCGGCTTTCGTCTGCTGTCCAGATTTTTCATCTCCAATCGGTTTAGAACGGGGATTGATCGGAGGGCTTAACAAAGGCGACTATTTCAGCACTTCATAAGGTGAGGATGGCTGACTATATTGCTTATAATCTTTGGGTTAATTTCATGAGATTACCTAAGGTAATTAAATATGTTTTTTTAAGGATTATTAATGATTAATAATGCCTAAGAATGAGAAGACTGTTGTCTATAAGGAAAAGAGCATAATATACAAATTTGTAAGAAATTGTGTATGATTATGTGATATGAAAGAAATGGTATGGTAATGGGATTAACTATGAAAATTGTGATAAAATATACTTTTACTTCATGTATGAAATTCATGAATGGATAAAAGTGATATTTTTGATATTGGGATTAAATCATATTTGGATTAGAAAATCAATTGAGATAAACTATTTGGCTATGAATTTAGAACTTGGTTGTTCTAAGGTTATTCGACTAGTATCGAAATACTAGTCGGGAGATTTATATAAATAAATGATGGAATTAATCCTAAGAGATAGGATTGTGAATAGATATGCCTTAAGTAGTCTTAAGAGATGCTTTAAGGTCGAATTGTATGAACACTAAGGTGTGTTAGGGGTAGGCCTAAAGGCTATCCAAGTGAATTGATTCTAGGCATAGGATTTGCTTGAGAATTGAGCTATGAAAATAAATTAGAGTCGGACTCTAGGATTACATGGAAATGTAGTTGGGCCGAGCCCTTGCCATGTAACGTGATTAGCATGGAAACGTAGTTTGGCCGAGCCCTTGCCATGCATTGTGATCTTCATGGAAACGTAGTTGGGCCGAGCCCTTGCCATGAAGTTATGGTTGGTATGGAAACGTAGTTGGGCCGAGCCCTTGCCATACAAATTTAGATATATTAAATAGAGTTAAAGGATTGTATAGAAATGTAGTTGGGCTGAGCCCTTGCTATACAATCGGGACTCGAGGGAACCCTATGGGGTTGTCGTGACTCATGGTCACGGAAAGTGAAAATGGTAAATTCTAAATGAATATGGGCCCACGGGCCGACTACTTGACTTTATATAAAGTAAGTATATTTATAAAACAGGGTAACCGGGGGTTACGGCCTACGATATAATATCACTCTATTTGAGGGTCTTAAGAAATTGAAACATTGATTATACTTAGTATAGTTGTCATTGTACTTGTCAAATGCTTCCAAGTACTGACCTCCCCTTCACGGGGGAGGCCACCTCACAGTTTCAGGTAGAACTTGAAGAGTTGCTGCCACCCCCCGTTGCTTCGGGGAGATCAAGGGAAGAAGACGTGGTTCGTGCTTCTTCCGTTTCTGTTTTGAAAACAATCTAAATAATGCTCATGGATATTATTTTTGAATAATCATTCGGGGGCTTGTATGCCCATGTTTGCCGAGTGTGGCATAAACACTTGTATTAAATGTTTCCGCTGCTTAAATGAATATTTTACATTATGCTTGTTTATGGATGTACTATGTGTGAATGGTATTCAAGACGCCTTGTATAGTATGGATGAGTCGGACTGCGGTTGACTATTCGTACTGTACGGCGGGTTGTTGGCGTGTCCGGATAGGCCCGGGGCGTGACACCCTCATCCTTCGTCCCATGTCTAAATATCCCCCACCCCCATATCCCGCTACTATTTGCCATGTCCCATCACGTGCCCCAACCCGCTAGACTCGTGTATCCAATAGAGGGAATATTCGTCACAATAAAATTAAATAATATAGTTGGAGTAAATAAAGTTGTACTTTAACTAACATATACTAATACTACATAGTTATTTTAGGGAAAGTTCCCGAAATAGGACTAAAACAGTTTGAAAATTCCAAAATAGGACTGTCATGTTTTTTATTGCCAAAATAGGAGTAATTACTGCCAAGTTTGGAAAATACTGTCATGTTTGAAGTCTGGTACTGTCAAAACATGGCAGTAATTAGTCCTACTTTGGGAATAAAAACATGTCAGTCCTATTTTGGAATTTTGAAACCTTTTTAGTCCTATTTCGAGTAATATCCCGTTATTTTATGAATAAAATCACACCTTTATGAATAAAGTCACAACTTTGTAGGTGGTCGATTACACTAAATGAATAGTAAATGAACAACTTAGGAGTGTTGAATGGTAGATCCGATTATGACTTGTAAATTAATAAATTAACTTTGTTTCCTTATGTATAATATAATCAGTTATTTTGTAATTATTCACAACATGACAATGATGCGTCAAGCATTTTTTTCAATGGAGTCGAATACTCGAACTTATAAGTTATAATAATACGTAATGCACTAAAAGTAACGAATTTATGGAATTTTACCCCTAAATGAGACCAAATTATAATCAGAATTCCTAATTGGGACTTAATGTTATATTTTTCCTAAATAGGAGTCCTTATTCCTGATTTACCCCTGCTCTAATATATGAAACCCAATCTTCCGCATCTTCCTTCCTTCTCGATCGACGACGTTTCTTTTCGCATCGACACTCAGCTCTCCCATGGAGTACGCAGATTGTCTTCCGCGCACCACTCCGGCCAGCGTCTCTGGAGGTAATCCCCTCCTCCTCCTCTTCCTCTTCCTTCTCCTCTTCTCCTTCTTCCTCCTCTTCCTCTATTCTTTGCTCATTTTGCATTTATGATTATTTTCTGTTAATTTATTCGAAATTTCTTCGGATTCTCAATGGAAATTTTATTTAGGTTTGAAACTTTTGAATTCAAAACATTTGGGTATGAAGTTTCGAGGCTCTTGTTAAAAAAATCAGATCTAAATTTCATTCATGTGCATCTTTATCAGCTTGTAAGATATGCCACATTTATGGCATTTTTTTATGGAGATGGACATATTGCATCTTTGAAATTGCCAGATTTTTGACATTTTTACAAATTGTGGCATTTTTATGCCATTGAGTTGAATTTGTCGGCTACAATGCTCCTAGTTCACATTTTTTTACTCTTTAATGTGAAAATGACATAATTTTTAATCTGAAAATTCCATGTTTTTGCTATAAAAATGCCATTTTTTGTCAATTTTGTTATCAGAATTGCAATTTTGCCTGAAATTGATATCACACTCCACAGGAGGGAGCCTTGACTGAAATTTTGCCATTCTCGATCGCTTATAAGCGGCTTAACCCTGTCCCACTACTTGGGGTTGAATTGGACCGTTATAAAACAATATAATGGCAGAGGTAACAAAGCTATGATTTCTGTGAAGAGGAAGGGGAGGCCTCCACACGTCCCATTCAGTTTCACAACAGTCCACTTGGTTGATTTTTGTGCAGCGGCAATCTCGGCGACGACGACGGCGGTCTCACTTGGCTGTGACGGAGGTCTCGATAGTGGCGCCCATACAAGGAAGGTGCTGAAGGTTTCGGCTGTTTGGAGTTGCTACGTGTAACGTGGAATGAGAAGTTGGAGGAAGGGTTTTACTTTTTTTTTAACCTGTAATGTTATTATGGACAGTTTTGTCTTATTAGCTAATTTTCGGTCCTATAACATATGGGAGTCTTATTTGTGCATTTCAACATTGATTTAGTCCTATTAAGGGAATTACCTCCGAATTTATTCATTCTATAAAAACATTAGGCCACAATACTTTATTTTACCTTTAATGCGAATTAAGCATGTGGGGATCTGTTTTATTTGTAATTTGTTGGAGATTTTTGCAGAATTTTATGCTGCTGTAAACTTCTAGTTCTGATCTAGGCTTGTAGCACTCACAATCAGAATATGTTACAATCTATTTCCACTTTTGTCTACATTTACTGGCGATTTGGTAATCCAGTTCTTATGCCTTAACCACTCATAAATTTGGGTCATTATTTTATGAGTTATGAGTGCTACGTTTAAATTAAGGGAAAGTTCCCGAAATAGGACTAAAACAGTTTGAAAATTCCAAAATAGGACTGCCAAGTTTTTTATTCCCAAAATAGGAGTAATTACTGTCATGTTTGGAAAATATTGCCATGTTTGAAGTCTGGTACTGCCAAAACATGACAGTAATTAGTCCTATTTTGAGAATAAAAACATGGCAGTCCTATTTTGGAATTTTCAAACTTTTTTAGTCCTATTTTGGGTAATATCTCTTAAATAAATTAATGTTTTTAAAAAACGCTATCGCAACACTCCTTACTATTTCTGAAAAAATGTAAACAAATTTATATTGGAGCGGAGAGATGTATTTACCACATTTAACAGTTTTAGACATTTTTAGACTTATAAAAGCGATACTTTAAATTAAGAGTTTTCAGTTTATTTGGATAATATCTTTTACTAACGTATATTCAAATTAAGAGTTGTTAGATATTTAAATTTCTTAGGCTATTCATTGATACCATATTTTAGGGGAGAGTTCTTTTCACAAAACTTCAAAAACAAGAATTACGCTTTATTCTAAATCGAAAAAGGGAGTCCGAAAGAATGAAATTGAGGGTATTGGTATTTGTTTTGTTTTTTTTGCAAATGGGTATTGGTATTTGTTATTTGCCACCTTTTCAGAAAAGTAAAAGAAGGGTTCAAACACTACTTCAAACCTTTCGACAACTATGAATCTTGTTTTGACTTTTTCAATGGAATTATGGAAGATATAACAGTACAGAGGGCTCAATGAAATTAAATCTTAATCATTTAGGGGTACGGCTTTTTCGGTTTATCAATTTTATCATCTAATTTTTTCATTAAACACGTAAGTTTTGATTTCGTGCGTTGATTTGTATATTAATTGAAACAATGAGTTACTTTTCTGACTATAGATACTGTAGAACAACTATTCTAGCTATCTTCCATGCATTTTTTCTTAATAAATACTCCGTATGTTTTAAATATAAATTTTCCATAATTCAGCAGATTCGGTCAATTCAACCGCTTCAATCATAGTTTCATTTATTTCAGCAGATTCAATCAATTTCAATGTTATCAAACATGCCATGAATTTCTTGAAGACTGCTGCATACCTTCTTTAATTAATCTCTAAAGATACACAAGATATAAAATTAGGGATGATAATGAGAGTTATGAGACTGAGTTGGGGAGGGATTCACACCCCCACCCTCCGCCCCGTGTCTAAAAATCCCCTATCATGCCCCATATCCTGACCCGACCTGCAAGAAATTTATAATGCTCTCACCTTTAAGTGTGTCGTATATAACTCAAATTTGAGTTGTCTAACTTTCGCGATGATGTTAGACGCGAAGAATTTGTGAATCTCATTCCAAATGTGATAAGAATGACGAATATGAATAACATGCGGATGGAGTGTTTCCGATAGCGATGATAGAAGCTAGGAGAAGAGCATATGGACCTTGTTGTTCCCAGGTGAGATAAGCTTCATTAACAACATTGTGTGCTTCGTTATCTGAATTTCAAAATTGACGATGAAGTGAAGTAGTTATGCGCACGAATAACTGATTCAACCTGTTGTTTCCAGAATAGAAAGTTGATTGAGTCAAGTTTGAGATGCAACGGATGAGCAAAGGCTATTGGAAAAAGCAAAAGTTCCAGTAGAGGAGGTGGATGATGAAATTGTACTATCAAACGCCATGGCCAAGGAAAAAGATCAAGTATGATTAATAAAGAGAAGAATAAGAGTTGTACTAGTGTAAAGCCCGGGGCAATGCCCCGGCCGCATGTTATAAGTTCAAAGAAAAACACTACTAAAAGTATTCATTGTGAATAATTATTCATATGATCTAAAAGTGAGTTTAATAAATTTCTATTATGAACTAACCACAACCAATTATAAATTCCTATTTGTTTTGGAAATATTCATATTTGTTAAACGATTGTTAAGTTATCCATCGATCAATCTGATACGTTTGTAATTTCCGTGTGTTTATTTACGTTTTTAGTTAGTCTTGGTTGTTTAATATTTCGGAAATTACACACTTTTGGTGTAATAGTTTAGTTTGTTAAATTCTTGTAAATTGTTTAGATTAGGTTTATTCTGAGCTTAAACAGGTCCAAGATCAATCAAATGATCATTGGTGAAGGAAGGTGCAAGAATACAAGACAAAAAGAAGGAAAGTTCCTGATTTTGACCTGTACTCGGTCGAGTATACCTTATACTCGATCGAGTACCAATACTGATTTTCAAGGATCCGATCCGGGAACAAAGGAACATGCAAGGAAAGATTTGGCCACGTTCTATTGTTATACCCGATCGAGTACACCGACATACTCGATCGGGTATACATATAAATTATACCCGAATATCGATCGAGTATGGATCGAATTCGAAGTTTTACACATACTCGATCGAGTATATGTACATACTCGATCGAGTACTCGACCTGCACCTCAAAAAGCCTATAAATACACCTCCTTTCCTTCACTTTAAGAACCAATTCCTTTATACTTTTAAGCTCAGTTTAGAATAGCATTTCTCTATATTTCTTTTAGCATGTTTAGTCTCCAAATGAGGAGCTAAACTTCCATTTCTTGGTATTGCTCTTGAAGCTTGTTGATTATTAAAGTTGTGAGTTATTTTCTTAACTTCTTTTCCTTGAATATTAATTCTTCCTTTAAATACTATTTCTATATCAATGTTGGGGAGTGTTACTAAGATGACAATTAGTTAACATCTTGACATTGGTTTTAGTAATAGCTATTCCTTCCTCTATGTTAATATCGGGGAGTGTTACTAAGATGACAATTAGTTAACATCTTGATATTTAACTATAGTAGGATTCATTCCCTTTAATATTCTTCCTTGAGTATTAATTAATTCCTATTCATATTTCATATTAATATTTTGAACATTACTTAAAGGATCAACTAGTTTTGTTTCACATATTAATTATTACTAGAAACGATCAACGAACCGATGGTTAATCGTTGATAGTTTCACAAGTAAGTAACTTCGGTTTATTAATGCACGGTCGTGGTTAATAAACTTAAGAGGGATTAATTTTGTTGGTTAAACCAAAACCGTTGTGTTAAGGTTATCAATCTCAATTGATTTCATCAAGGAGTTAAAAGATTAAATGCTACTATCAAGTCGGTATATGGCGTTGTTCTATACTTGACTAATAGTAAGAGTTATTAATGAACGGTCGTTGTTAATAACTATCCTCGATGAATTGGATATACTCCTCGATTGAGTATTCGAGAGGAGATAAGTTATAGATATAACAATGATCGACTAAAATATATCAACAAGTGGAAAGTAGCAATGCCAAGTCACTTTTATCTTTGAATTAAATCCCATATAACTCGTTCATCTTCTTGTTTAATTAAATTAAATCACTCAACAATCAAAACCCCCCTTTACTTACTATTTATATAAAAAGAAAGTTATTCCTTTCCCTGTGGATACGAACTCTACTTCACCTATACTACGTATAAGTGTTAGTATTGAATTTATTTTGAGTGCACTCACGACAAAGTGCACGTCACAATCCATCATCATATATTATATATTTATACTTTAGTTCATATCAAGGTTTTAAATTGTGTTGGTTATTGTGATCATTGTGGTTGTAGTTATTAAGGTCGTTGTGATGCCTATTGCGGCGGATGCAGTGTGAATTATTTTTACATTCAAAAGATATAAGAAATATAGTGTTGTGGTCCCGCTGTAGCACAATGCGACCTTATGCAACCTACCGTTGCGGCTACATTGCAGATTTCCTTATAAATAAAAAATCTCTCCGACATAGTAACCTAGTGCAGTTACGCTACATATCATAATCACAATAGGTGTTCTGATCCCCATTTTAGAATTATGGTCTATGTTTGTTTTCAGTCAAGTTTCTTTTTATTTTTACTTTCTACGTCTTTTTTAGTATGGAGTATTACGTATTAAATGTGAAATATTTAATGCCTAAAAGAACCGACTATAAAAAAAGGTTCACTATACTAATTTAAAATGGGTATCACATTCAAATCATCGATCAAATGTATATTTGAATGTTAGTTTCACACGCAATAATTTTTTTATATTCAGTACATACTATTATTTTGAATGCTGTAAATATTTAATATCTAAAATTCAAATCTAGTGTTAATAAATTTTGACTATGCCTTTACGTTCAAATTATTGTAATAATAAAATATTTAAATAAAATTTGATCTCAATATACATTCAGCACATGTAAATTCGACCGTGTCTTTACATTCAAAAAATACACACCCAAATATAAACAGTTTCAACTTTTGATATTTGGAGAAGAAAGGCGGAGTAACATTTAAATAAGCTCTAATCAAAGAGGCCGTTCACTACAAAAAAACTGCTCAGTTGTCACCGACATTATTGTGTGTAAAAAAATCGTGACAAATCAATTTTGTCATGGATTTTGTCATGGACGGAATCCGTGACAAAACGGGCATGACAAACTTTTGGTGACTCTGATTTCTGGCTTATCTGATTCATGAGTCAACTTTTTCACCAAGCACGTACCTTTTGATTTCGAGAGCTGAATTGTATAATAATGAGAAAAAAGTAAAGTTGAAGTCACTTTTCTGGCTATATTGTCTGAAGTTCTTGTAAAGAATCATTTGAGGTGTTTTTTCCTATAATTTTTCTTTATTTTATCAATAAAATATATTTTATATTTTTTTATATAAATCAGCAGAATCAGCCACTGCATCCACTTCAGACAGAACTTAATAAATTTCAACAAAATTAGCCAATACAGTTGATTTGGGTATTATTACACGGGCTCTAAATATACCTTTTCATCAGTCAAAAACGGCTCAGATAATATAAGTTGATTTAGATTGGTTTGACGTACATTATCCCAGTGAGTGACCAGCCTTCACATAATTGTTATAAAGATCAACTTTGCTTTTTATTTGAGATCTCTTCGATGCAATCATATTGCATTAACAGGTGAGGAACTGCCATTTTCAGGTATAAGAATTATGTGATTATTGGGGAAATTACCTTAAATAAGACTAAAAACGTTTGAATTTCCCAAAATAATTACCAAAATATTAGTAATTACTGCCTTTTTTTGGCAATGCCAGACTTTAAACATTGCATTATTTTTCAAGGTTGACAACAATTACTTCTATTTTGGAAATAAAAACATGATAAACTTATTTTGGAATTTTCATACATTTTTGCTCCTATTTCAGGATATTTCCCATTATATTGTTGTGTATATGCTAATTGCATGTTGTGTATATGCTAATTGTTGCAGTGCTTATTAATTACTCCGTATTTGTAAGGTTGATTATATGACGAAGGATGGAACGAATTGAAGTCGTAAGAATGAGTTTACGTTCATGTATCACATATTTACGTATATTAGAGTCCTATAATGTGTGTTACAGCTCATTATTTAAAGAATTTGTATTTCATGAAGTGATCATTTTTTTTTGTTACGTATCATTAGCTAGTGTAAAATAACTTTATCTCATACATATGTTTAATTTTTATAATTAAATATGTACATGTGCGTAAATCAAGATTAATAATAAAACGAAAAGTGATTCAGGACCTATCGTTTGTATGACTATTTTCTTCGGCTTTTTGCTCTTCCGTTTTCTCTTCTGTTTTTTTTAACGTTTCCCCCGGCTATTTTTTCTCTCTTACGGCTTCTTAATTAATTATTGTTATATTTAATTGTTTTAATTAAATTGTGTTAACCAATAAGAATAAGACACATCAGCAATTTATAACTGAGCTTTACTATATAAAACAATAGATATTGATTACTAAAAGATTATTTTACTTGAAGTGTGTATACACGGTAGGCTAACATATCACAGTTAAGTCTATAAACAACACATATAACAAGACTTTAACTAATTGTGTCTAACTATGCCAGTTCACTATACACGTACGTTACTAACACTGACCGGGGTGACCAGGTCGTGTCTAAGATTCAATCTTCATCTTCTAGGATTCTGATAGAGAGCAGGGGGCGAGAACGGGCTTGGTCCCACCTCCGTGGACTGGTTGTGTGCTACGATAATAGTTTTATTTATTATTATAATGTTTTATGTTATGTTTTCTATTTTGGGCCTATATTTAGTAGAGTTAAATTGGGCTTAATTAGGGTTTAATTAATTTGACTCGATTAAGGTTTCTGTTGAGTCTCTTACTAGAAGGCTATTTATACCTTTTGTTAGGGTTCATTCTTGCTTCTCTATGAATAAAATTGGACTTTAGCCTTTTGAATTTGAGCAACGGTATCCAATCGTTGATTATTCTCGAAATGATTTATTCCATTGATTTTTATTTTTCTGTTTTCACCAGATTCATCTGTGTGAGTGGCCTCGTCTGGTTGAGGGGCCAAGCCGAGGAATACTTCGATGGCCCTTATCTTGTTTGTGCATTCATGAGTATGTGGGTTGTGAGTGGTAGGTGCATATGCTCTATCAAGGATTTTTTTTTCAATCCTTTTTCAGGATTAAAAACAGTCAAGCGCTCAATTTAATTCTGCAACATATGTAAGCAGAAACATGTTCCATGTCTTGCTTGTAGTCGGGAGCTATGTAAGCAGCTACCTTTTAAGCAAATAGAGGGGAAAAAAAGATAAGCAACTCCTTTTTTTTTTTTTTTTTTTTTTTTTTTTTTTTACCCCGGAAGGTCAACCACCAAAATCAGTGGGGTAAATGCCGGGGGACATTTACCAGAATTTATTAAAGAAAATAATGGAAGTACAAAAAAGATCGGGGGGGCCAAACCGAACCCGAACAAATAAAAACAAAGGCACCTAAAATCAAATTCTAACTGAAGGAATGCCAAAATAATCCATCCAAAAAGCCCGTTTCACAAAAGTGGGAAGTTGACCCGTGCTCGAATAAATGATCATTCTATCAACCCGCAATTGGGCCAGATGGTGAGCAGCCCAATTGCTTTCTCTCCTAGTATGCCCAAAACTGATCTGTTTCCTAAAACTCCTCGAACATACTTCCCTGATTTCGTCCGCCCATCTTCTCCCCTTCTTACCTGCGATATACTCCAAAGCCAACTGAGAGTCCGTTTCCACCTGAAACCCTTCAAAACCTTCATCCATCATCCATTTCGTTGCAAACAAAACAGCTCTGAGCTCAGCCTCCAGGACCGACGTCGCTTCCACCGGAAAACTGATCGCTATCACAAGCTTGCCAGATCTATCTCGCAGCATCGCACCTCCTGCGGCTTGAGTTACTAGGTAACTAGCATCAACATTCAGTTTAAACTTCTCAATCGGCTTATGCCATTTAATAATTTGAGGAATAATTCTATCCTGCTTGAAATTTCTTGGCAAAAGTCCTTCCTGTGTCAAAAAATCCTCTACCATCCAAAACTTCAGATTTTTAAAGCTAGTAATCCAGTTCTGCGAATACAATTTGACTTGTAAAATAATATTGGATGAAGTAGAAGACCCCCCTTGATTTCCCCAAACCCGATGAGCATAATTCTTCCAAACTATCCAGCAGATGATTCCAGGCAGATTTTGTTTAAAGAAATCAACCATTCTATTTTTTGCATTCCCGGCCTTCCAGTAGCAAGACATGCTATAGTCAATTCCAGGGGTCTGATAGATTCCAAAAATGCTAAAAAAATAACTCCATACCTTTCTCACCACCTCACACTGATAAAACAGATGCCTCATAGAGTCTTCTTGCTTATTACATATAGGACATCTAGAAGGATTAAGCACCAAATGAAATCTGCCAAGATTATCCGGGGTAGGAATAATACCTTTAGCAATTTTCCACATAAGAATCTTAGTTTTAAGCTCTAACTTGGTATCCCAAATCTGTTGATAAGTATAGGAATTAAATCCCAAGTCCCTGACTTCTTCATATGCAGACTTGAGAGTAAACTCACCATCATTTTCTTCATTCCAGGTGATACATCCAGAAGATTCAACTGTGCAAAGCTCTGAACACTGGTCATTCACCATACAAATTCTTTTCCATGTAGCTGAGTCTGTTATTCTAGGTACCATATTTCCATTTCTCCCATATCTAGCTCTCATTAACTGGACCCATAAAGAATCAGCAGTTTTCCATTTCCACCATAGCTTGTAAGTAAAAGCTTTTTCGATGTCACTTAAGGATCTAATCCCTAATCCCCCTTCCGTGGTAGGAAAACATAGTTTAGCCCAACTTATCCAGTGATACTTCTTTTTTCCACTTGAGGAACCCCAAAAGAAAGATGACATTTTGTTATTAAGAACCTTAATAACCTTTTTAGGTAAATTGTCAACTGCCAGAAGGTGCAGAGGGATTGAATTCAGCACATGTCTGATGAGAATTAATCTCCCTCCTTGAGAGAGATTTTTCTGTTTCCAAGGGGATAGCTTATTCTCAAATTGTTGGATAATACTACTGCAAAATTGAAACCTGTTTATGCCTTTGTGCAGGTTCACTCCAAGGTACTTGATTGGCAAGGAAGAAAGCTTCATACCCAGTAAATCCTTTATTTTTGCTTGTCTTGCATGAGAGGATTTTCCACAGATGATTGAGCTCTTGGATAAGTTAACAGCCTGTCCAGAAGCCTGTTGGTAAGAATTTAAGAAAGCCTTAAACTTTAAGAGAGACCTAGATTCACCATTGATAAAAATTAACAAGTCATCTGCAAACCCCAGATGAGAGATAGACCTTTCCTGAGTCCCCAACCAGAATGGTTTAATTTTATTATTTTCAATCAACCAGTTTAACCCTCTTGAAAAGGCTTCAGATGCGATAATGAACAGAAAGGGAGATAACGGATCACCCTGTTTTACACCTCTAAAGGGCTTGAAGAACCCTTGTGGTGTTCCATTAATAAGAACAGAAAGATAAGTGGCCTTAAGGTTATTAATAATCAAAAGCACAAAATGAGAAGAGAACCCAAATTTCAACAGAATGTCTGATAGAAATTTCCAAGAAACCCTATCGAAAGCCTTCGCCATATCCAGTTTAACCATCACATTAGTGCCTCTGACCTTTTTATCAATACAGTGTACCATTTCCTGAGCAATCAAAATTTGGTCAGCTGAGTCTCTATTTGTCATGAAACCTGCTTGCTCTGGAGAGATAATCTTAGGCAGAATGTCCTTGAGTCTTGTAGCCAACACCTTAGTACAAACTTTATTAATAAAGTTTGACAAGCAGATTGGCCTGAAATCACTGAATGTAGATGGACTGTCAGTTTTAGGAATTAAAACAAGTAATGCACTAGCCATCCCCTTAGGTATGGGAATTCCTAGGAAAAATTCCTGCACAGCCCTTAGTACATCCAACCCCACAATATGCCAACACCTTTTAAAGAATTTGCCATGAAAACCATCTGGTCCAGGAGCACTATTATGATTGAGGTCCCACACAGCTTGCCTCACCTCTTCCAGGTCAGGTAATTTAACAAGATTAGTATTATCCTCATGAGAAATCATATTAGGAATATAATCTAATATATTACTTGTTTCAGTTTGTTCTTCAGAGTATAAATCAGAGAAGAACTCCACTGCAGCTGCACCTATGAGAGGTAGAGTGGTGACCTCCAGACCTGCCAAATTTTTGATAGAGGTAATTTGCTGCTTCCTTCTTCTAATTTGGACGAAGGAGTGAAAGAATTTTGTGTTGCTATCCCCCTCCTTAATCCAATGAATATGAGCTTTCTGTTTCCAGAATTTCTTCTCTAATTTGTACTTTTGAATTAACAACCCTCTTTTGTAAAACCACTGTTCTCTGTTTTGATCACTAGGGTTTTCTTCAAAAACAATTTCAGCATTAAGCACCTCCTCCTCACATGCTTTAATGGAATCAAAGATGTTGCCAAATTTTTCTTTGTTCCAAACCTTCAAAGCTTTCTTTAAGTTCTGAAGCTTTACAACTAATCCCCTCATACCCCCTTGATAATCAACAGATTTCCAACTATTTTCCACTACCTCCATGAAAGAAGCATTGTTAAGCCACATATTTTGACATTTAAAGCTTCTAGGATATGATTGTCCAGTGTTGATGCACTTAACCACAATAGGACAATGATCTGAAGGAGTTTTATTCAACACAGATATCTGGATATTGTCAAATGTATCCAGAAATTCTTTATTAAATAAAACCCTATCTAACCTTCTCCATACTCTTCCATTTGCTCTATTACCAGTCCAGGTAAATTTGGGACCAGAAAAAGGCAGATCAATGAGATTACAAGCAGCAATACACTCAGCAAATTCATTAACACCCTGCAGAACTGGTAAAGAAGAACCTTTGTGTTCAGCGTAACTGGCTAATGCATTAAAATCCCCCCCCACCATCCAGGGTTCCTTCAGTCCTTCAGATAAAGTAACTAAACCATCCCACAAAGCTCTTCTAGTAATATACGTATGACCTCCATAAATACCAGTAACCCATCCAGAAAAAAAAAGAGCTTTGAATTCTGAAATGGACATATTGCTCATGCCAAGAAATATCAAAGATGCTGATGTCAGATGAAACCCAAAAGAGCCAGATCTTATTTACAGTAGAGTATTCAGATTTATCAAATCTAAGAGACTGAGCATACATATTGTTTTTATTGCAAGATACCATTGGCTCAATAACCAAAAGCAAATTAATTCTCCATTGGTTGACTAGGGAAAAAAGTCTAGAGCAGGAGGACTCTAGACCCCTAGTGTTCCAAACTAAACAATTCATTGGGAAGCAGGATTGGTTGCAGCCCCCCTGGCTGCACTTCGAGTATTTCTTCTATGTAAATTTTCAGTTACTTGCTTTTTACCTGCTTTTTTAGAATCCCTTGCTGGTGCATCACCATCTATCAAAGGATTACTAATCTCATTCTGAATTTTTTCAGGTTCAAGCATTTCATGACTTTCATGATCTTGAGAAACTGGCTGAATCTGCCTATCCGAAAGACCATCTTTAGCTTCTGAATGTGGCTGCTTCTGAATATCATGCTGGATGTTGGAGCCATCAAGCTGCACCTGACCAACATTCCTGGGGCTTTGACCAACTGTATTACTTTGTGCAACCAATCGAGCCACACCTGCACTAATCTGTCCCCATCTGTCTAGGAAAGCCTCGGGATTAACTGGGTAATCATCTTCTGCATCTGAATAACATTCCCTGATCATCAAATTAGATTTTGTAACAAACATGTTACCTAATGCTGTAATCTGTGCATCATCTTGAACCCCCCTTATCTCCTTAGGATCAGCATTTGTTATCCCTGGAATTTCAGCTTGCAATGTATCATTAATTTTATTTATCTCCTCCATTGCAGGCTGAGCAATTGATTCATGAAAAACCTCTTCCACATCAGTCTCCTCTTCTGAAAGGACTTCCTCAAGTGTAATTTTAGAAGTTGACTGCTTGTGACTATGTAAATTATCCACCATAATAGCTTTGCTAACTTGTTCAACATTTGTAACTTTGTCTTTGCCTTTTTCTTCTTTTGTGAACTTTGGAACTTTAGCTTTCTCCCCTTTTAGTACCCATTTGTCTCTAAGAACCACAATGGTCTGATCTGCCTGTTTCTTTGGACATTTCTCCTGCAAATGTCCCAAATGCAAACAGGAAGTACAATATGCTGGCCGATTCTCATAAATAATTGACTGTGAAAAACCGTAGGTTCCACAATTAATCCAAATTTTTGAAGGCATCTCATCAGTCAAATCCAATTCCACACAAACTCTCGCTAACGCAGGCCTGGACAGGTTTGCAGTAGCAGAGTCGATTTTTAAGGGATTTCCAATCAAGCTAGCAATTTCAAACAGAGCAGATTTGTCCTGCAAGTGAATAGGTAGCCCTTCCATCCCAATCCAAACAGGAACCACCGGAGATTCAACATTTGGTTGAAACTCCGGCGTCCACTTAGACACTCTCATCACAAAACCATGAATAACCCACGACGGCCTATTCCAACAACGAAGAAAATCCTCCTCCAGATCAAACCTTATTAAAATATGCTTCGGATCCAAAGTCCCCAAATGAAAATGCCCTTTGAAACCTATAATTTCAAAGGACCTTCGGATGATAGTGAGACTAGGCTTACCTTTGAAGAAGTATCCCACCAAAGCTCTCTTATGCTTGTCTGCAAGTTTTTGGAGATCACCAGTAGCAAAGTTGATTGCACGCATTCCTTTGAATTTGGTTTTCTCAGTAACCAGCGTCGAACATTCAGCCACCACATCTGCAAATGACTTCCGATTCCAAACGTTTCCACCACCGTCAGGCGGTTTCAACACCGCCGAGTTTGTCGTCATATGCCGGTTACAACACTCACCAAAGTATTGAGTCCAGATAAGCAACTCCTTTTTCAACACATATATATTTTGATATTTGTCAACCACAACTTTGTTATTTATTATGCACAAACATGTGATATCATGATATGTTTATGATGACTTCTCACTTCCACATTGTTCATAATAGTTTCATTACTTCATATATATCACCTTTCCAATTTTGGATATGTGACCCCTTCCAATTTATGAGAAATTCTCAAAGTCAAATCTCATTATCCATTTCAGCAATTTTTGATTTTCTTTAGATTATAGGATGCGTCTAATTTCTGAAAGTTACCCAAGTGCTACATCACAGATTGACCGTAATCATTCATGAAAGAATGACATCAATATTACTCTCTAAGTTTCTAATTCCAAAAATATGACGAATCCATCCTCCGCACACGGAGGCCGGAGCAATCAACGATGGCGAACGGTGAGTCGCGAGTCCGGCAACCACCCCCTCGGCTCTTTTTATGATTTCCGACTTAATATCCGGCGCTCCCATCTCGAGGCAGTCCATTTTGCCATATAAGTGCAAGTGGTCGTTGTCTAGGGTTACACCTAGGGGTTTTTTCGGCGGTGCTTCTCGCATCTAGGCCGACGAAGGGTTGAGCGGATTACAGACTACACAATATGAGTGAAATAAGCTGGAATGGCAGATGCCTTAATAACCCAGCCACGGTCCAGTGCTTGACCAACATACTTCAGTCGCGCGGGTCATCCATTGTCTTTTTTTATGGAGACGAAGGTGTGTTGCTTTAAGGCACAAGAGATATTGTGGCACCAGGGGTATCTGTAGAGCGCTGGGACGATCAGTGAAGGGACAAACAGAGGCCTAGTATTAGCTTGGAGCAATGACGTCAAACTTAAAGTAGCGTGGTCAGCTGCAGTCTGAACCACATCAATTGCAAGTCAGACTATCAACAGAGGGGCAATAATGGTGGAGATTAACCAGTTTCTATGGCTTCCCGAAGACAAAAAGACGGTGAGAGGCTTGGGATCTCCTACGGAACTTGGCAGAGGAGCAGAATCTGCCTTGGTTACTATTTGGTGATTGCAATGATATTTTGTATGAGTCCGGAAAGAAAGGGCGAATCTCACACCCAACATGGAGGTTAAGGGGCTCCCGGGAGGTAGTTTTTTCTAGTGGACTTACAGATTTCCCTTTTGAGGGTTACCAATGGACGTGGGAAAGAGGCAGAGGTTCTAGTTTTTGGGTGGAAGAAAAGCT
Organism: Cuscuta epithymum; assembly: GCA_945859915.1. Lineage (NCBI taxonomy): Eukaryota > Viridiplantae > Streptophyta > Magnoliopsida > Solanales > Convolvulaceae > Cuscuta > Cuscuta epithymum. Next base: position 1,514,385 of record CAMAPF010001079.1, read on the forward strand.
GGATAGGATTCTTGTAAACGATGATTGGTGGGATATGTTTATGTCAGCCCATGCCATGTCAGTAGAGGCTCCCGCTAGCTATCATATGGCCTTGTGGATAATTTTTTTACCAACCCCACATCATCACAGAAGAAATGGGTTTATAAATTTGAGTAAGGATGGCTAAGCGAGGAGGATTGTCGTACAGTTGTCAGTAACTTGTTACGAATAGTTGGGGGTCCAACACCCACATGACATTTAGTGATAGAATTATTTTCTGTGGTAAGTATCAACTCAAATGGGACAGAGGGAGGAAAAAAGGATTTAGACATCAAATCCAAACCTGCAAAAGAAGGTTGAAGTGGCTGCGAGACAAAGGTGATGGTAGAAGTGTGGCGGAGTTTCTGCGTGTTCGGTCGGTGTTAGCCACGCTAATGGAAAAGAATTTTTTTTGGAAACAACGGGCTAAGGAATTTTGGTTGAAAGAAGGGGACATTAATTTCCGTTTCTTCCATAATGCAGTCAAACAACGATGAAGGAAAAATAAAGTTACCGGCATCATGCTAGCCGACGAGACGTGGGCCACGCAATGGGAAAAAGTGGGACAGACCATTCATGAATATTTTGATAACCTCTTCCAGGCCGAGGTAGAGAGGAATATCCTAGTGGGATAAGAGTTTCTAAAGCTCAGAACAGAAGACTGTTAAGATCGATCTGTACAGAGGAGGTTAAAGCGGCAATTTTTGGGATGCATCCGGAGAAAGCCCCCGGGTTAGATGGTATGAATCCAGCATTTTTTCAGGCCTACTGGGACATTGTGGGTCTCGAGGTCTCTAGATTGTGTACCTCGATATTTGATACAGGTTCTCTTCCTTTGAATTTAAGTATTACTAATATTGTTTTAATTCCGAAAAAGGAGAAACCAGTCAATATGGGGGACTGGATACCTATAGCCTTGTGCAATGTAGTATATAATTTTTTTTTCTAAGGTCCTATCTAACCGTCTAAAGGAAATGTTGGGCTCTCTTATTGGGGAAAATCAAAGTGCTTTTATTCCAGGCCGGTCTGTAGTTGATAATATTATTGTGGCTTTCGAAACTTAACATTTTTTAAAACGAAAGTGTTATGGTAAAGAAGGCTTCATTGATCTTAAGCTGGATAGGAGCAAGGCCTGAGACATGGTGAGTTGGTCCTTCTTTAGGGATAATATGCTCATACAGGGTTTTGAGGAAAGACGGGTGAATATAATAATGCAGTGTGTGTCCACCGTGAGTTATTATGTGCAGTTTGATGGGGATTATTTGAGGCCAATTCATCCAGGCAGAGTACTCCGCCAAGGTGATCCTTTATCCCCATATTTGTTTATTCTTGTAGCGGAGGGACTGAATACATTGTTGAGAAGAGCGAAAGCTAGAGGGTACATCCATGATGTTGCGGTCTGTAGGGGGAACTGAAAGTCTCTCATCTACTTTTTGCAGATGATAATTTCCTTTTCTTTAAAGCCTCTAATAATGAATGCAGCGCGGTTAAAAGTATATTACAAGTGTATGAGAGCTGCTCGGGGCAGGCCGTGAATTTTAATAAGCCTACTTTGTCTATTAGCCTGAATGTGGGGGAAGAGTTTAGATTCTACTGTAGCCAGAGCCTCACTGTGCCGAGGAACAACGGCCATGATCGTTATCTTGCTTTGCTTGCCCTTGTTAGAAGAGGTAAGACTGCTATTCTTGGTTATTTACGAGACATAATCATTACTCGTATTAAAAATTGGACTAATAGATTTCTGTCAAGGGTGGGGCGAGCTGTTTTACTGCGGAATGTTATCCAGACTATGTCGACGTACACGATGAATGTGTTTCTTCTTCTTGACCAGAAAAGGTTAAGGTGGAGGCGGTGGGAGCTACTATGCAAGCTAAAGAGTGCTTGGGGTTGGGGTTCAGACGAATCAGGGAGTTTAATGTGAGTATGCTTGCCAAACAAGGATGAGAACTGATTACGGATACTCAAAGTGTAATGGGGCGAGTACTCAAGGCTCGCTACTTCGCAAATACTAGTTTACTGAAAGCTAAAGCGGGGAATAACCCATCCTTCATCTGGCGAAGCATTTTGGAGTCTCAGGCGGTGTTTGAATGAAATGTTAGACGAAGAACTGGGAATGGAATGGACATTCAGGTTTGGGCTGACGCTTGGTTACTAGAACTAGGTACAAGGAGGATTCAATCTCAGAAACCGAGATGGATTTTTGACATTAATGTGGCAGCTCTGGGGGATCACTCGGGGAAAAACTGGAATAGAGAGAGAGTTTTAGCCATATTTGACAAGGAGGATAGCGACCGAATTTTAAGCATTCCTATTAGTCTCCAGGATAGACGAGCTGGACACTGGTGGACATGAGAAAAGTAGGGGTGGATATAACGGTTTGGTTTAACCGAACCGTACCAAACCAAACTAAACCGAACCGAAACCGGACCGTGTGCAATTTGGTTTAAATTTGGTACTATTTCTTTCAAACCGTATTAAACCGAACCGAACCGAAACCGATAAAAACCGAACAAAACCGAACCGAACTAAAGAATTTAAAAAAAAAAATCATATATTATTAAAATTGGTGGTTTGATTTGGTTTGGTTTGGGTTTACTTAAGTAAACTGTTTGGTAAACATTTGCTCAAACCGAATGGTTTGGTACTTTGGTTTGGTTTAAAACGGAAAAACCGTAAACCGAATCGAACACCGAACAACACACACACTTTGTATTTATCTTAACTCTTCATTTTTTTAAGATATAAATAAATAATTTAGACATGAAAATACATATTTAAGCATATACTCGTATCGTTTTAACTTTTACACATTTCATACATTCATTATGACAAAGTTAGCTAATACGACATATTTGTATTTATTATGTTTGACGATAACAATAACAAATTGCATTTATATTTTTACATGATTCATTTAAATAAAATTGTGAATATTACAACATTTGTACCACTTACTCTTTTAGGTTTTTTGAATATTTTATGTGATATTATAAATGCTAATCAAGTGTCTTATTTTTTGTAAGAAGTGAATTTTTTGTAGTGATAAAAAAGATGTTAGAAGTTTCAATTTATAATATTTTTATTATTTATTTTTCTATCTTTTATTTCCTTTTACATTTTATTTAAATAATCAATAAATTAAAAAAGATGAGATGAACTACTACTTCCATTTCTAATTATGAAATATAGAACTTGATCAAATAAAATAATAAACATAAGTAAACAAATCAAATCAAACTAAATTAAAAATAATATTTTTTACTTTGGTAAACCAAACTTCAAACCGAACCGAACCAAAACCAAAACGAAACACAAATGGTTTTAGTTTGGTACAAATTCTGCCAACCCGAATAAACCGAAACCGAACCGAAACCAAACCGAAACCGAACCGAAACCGAAGAAAACTGAACCGTAAACCGAATTGCCCACCCCTAGAGAAAAGGATGGGCGTTTCTCGGCAAAAAGCTGCTACTTGGCATTGGCGGATTGTACGGGGGTGGAGGTTGGTCCGGTTGGGCGCTTTGTGGGGGATGAATATTCCTCAAAAAATTAAGTATATGGCGTGGCAGGTGCTGGATGGATCACTTCCTTCGATGGAAAATCTGCATAGACGTGGGGTGGATCTACCCACGGATTGCAAACTGTGCGGAGAACCCTAGGAATCCACGAATCATGCGCTCAGATCTTGTAGCAAAGTTAGGGAGGGTTTGACAGTCAGCAGGAATTGATGTGGGCACCCAATGTGATTTGTTGATTGATTGGCTACACAAACATTTAGAGGGGCCGTGTAAAGAAGGGAGGTGCATGTTTGTTATGTTGCTATGGAGCATCTGGAAGAGGCGTAATAGCCTAGTTTGGAAGGATGAGTGGTTGGATTCGGCGTCTGTAATAAATGGGACGACATGGATGCTATCATGTTGGTGAGAGGCGCAAGGTATGGGAGCTAAGCCGAAAAAGTAGGGAAAGGGGGGAGAGACTAGGTGGGTCCGACCTAGGCGTGTGGCGGTCAAAATTAATGTTGATGCTGTTGTCAATATGACAGATGGGATAGGAGCTTGGGGGTGAATATCCTGGAATGAGGAAGGTGAATTTATTAAAGCAGGTGGTGACTCTAAAGAGACAGAATGGTCACCGGCAAAAGCTGAAGCAATCGACATTAGAGAGGCTATTGGGATAGCTAGCAGGGAAGGATGGAACGATGTGATATTCGAGTCTAATGCTCATGCAGTAATACAGGGGATCAAGCGAGGAGAGGGCAACTCACACACCGATTTGGTTGTGGATGATATTCGACAATTACATATAACAAAGAGTAATATTAGTATCTATTTTTGTAGATGGTCTGTGAATCGTGCAACCCATGCTTTAACTCGGGCTCACGTGTCTATCTCAGATCAGAGTAGCATTTTTACAGTTATTCCTGATTATCTTGTAAGCCAGGTGCCTAACGATATGATTTTATAATAGTAATGTCATTTTTTCTTCAAAAAAAATTCCAAAAATATGACCACTTTATTGTTTCGCAGATCTACGCAAAGCTCTCTGCCTCCCAGATCTTCTTCCATCTACGCATCGCAAATATACGCATCCACCGGAGCTCCGCCGAAGATAGCAAAGCTCACCGTCTCCACTAGCAGACGCCGCCCAATGTCTGCTAACGTCCATCTCGATTATCTTCTTTGCCGATGAACGGATCTCACTGTGAATGGTATGGTAGTTATGTTTCTGCGACAGTGGCAATTAGAGTTCGGCGATGGACGGCGGCAATTAGAGTTCGGTGATGGACGGCGGTTAGGGTTCTGCGGTGGATGATGCTAGGCTATTAGACGAATATAGGCTAACATTTTGATTTAGATGGCGGAAATGGTGGACAGAAGCGGCTGGAGTTTGGACTGGGCAGTGAGGGCAGTGTTGGGCGACGACGACTAGGGTTGGACCACGACGAAATGAACTGGGGATGTTGTTTGGGGCTAGGGATGGGGGCTTGGGGGTATGGGGAGGTGGCTTGGAGCTAGGGAAGGGGTTGGGGAGGTGACTGTGGGTGGGGTCAATGCCTCAATGGTGATGGTAGGCGGTGGCACTAGGGCGGGTCGGGGGTAGGCTAGGGACGAGGTTGAGGGAGCAGTGGAGGGATGGGAAGGTGACACCGCAAACGGCGTGTAACTGTGACCAGAGTTGGTGTGTCACTGTGGCGGTGTTACTGTGGTCGGTGGACAGTCACTGTGGCCGGTTGGCAGTCACTGTAGGCGGTAGGGGCATAAGGCAGTCACTGTGGCCAGTGGAGAGTCATTGTGACCGGTGGACAGTCACTGTGATCACAGAATCACTTTGGCCAGAGTCACTTTGCACTGCAGGGGTTAATTGTGATGTTGGTCATATTTTTAGAGTTTTTAAGAATAGATCACTTTTTGGTCTTTTATCCTATTTTTAGTAATAGTTAGGTTAAAGGGTCATCATTCATCCAAAAAAAAGAATTTATACATATAAAAAGTCAAATCCGAGATGAATCTTCCCAGCGTAAAAAAAATCCAAGATTATTTTTCGTCAAACTTAAACATGTAGTAAATTGCCGTTTTTTTTAAGAACAAAAGCATAAAAATTGGGAAGAAAAGAATAAAAAACAAACTAATTAACCACTACCAATAGCATCATAGCAAATGTTACACAGGGAAATTATGGACTTAGAATTTTCACTCGTGTACGGCCTATCTTAGCCCTTAAGATAGTCAGCCTAACTCACAAACCCGTTTTTCTTAGGTTTAGGGACACTTAAACACTTGGAATATACTCAAGGCACACACAACACTTTACGGTCAACGACCAACCTTGTATTAATCTCACAAAATAATACAAAGGACAATACAAGCAATGCCACGCACTCTTGCCTACAAAACTCGTGGTCATGCCGCGGCGCAATTTATAGACCGGCCAGGTCTGGCAGTTACAAGCCAACTGCCATAGCTAAAGGACGCGTCTCTTCGTTGGGCAACAGTTGAAGCCGCACAGCCAATGCCACCGGTTCGCTCCTTGGTGCATCCGTTCGCTTCGTGCCGCGGCGTAAACCCGAACCGTCGCGTCTGTTCGCCCCATAACCGTCAACCGCCTTCAGCCTTGAGTCATGCCGCACGTAAACCCGAAACGTCGCGACCACTCATGCTAGCTTCCATGCCGCGGCCTAAACCAAGCCACCCACGAGCTAATTGTCACTTGCCTTAGCTCCTCAAAGCCATCTCCGTTGCCTTGCCCCACACTTGCTCAAGGCCCTGCCTTGCATGCCGCGGTCAATCAACACCCGATGCTCACGAACTAAGGGACAACCTTGATGCCACACCCAATGCCGCAGTCAAGCCAAGGTTAACTTGACCCGCCAAAGACCCTCAGAACTTAGGGGTCTAACAAACCTCCCCCACCAGGAGAGTCCGACGTCCTCGTCGGAGGCTGCGAAGTTCCATCCCGGCTCCGCCAGTACTCCTCGATCTTGTCTTCGAACTGCCACAAGTTGATGTCTTTTACCCAAACCGCATCTGCCTTGGAGTCACCTTCCCACTGGACTAGGTACTCCGTGCGCCGGTTCTTCTTGCTTTGTCCTTTAATAGAATGGTCCTAGATCTTCTCCACAACCTTCTCAAACTGACTTCGAATCGTCGGAGGGGCTCTCTTTGCTTGCTGCCTCGAAGCATCAAACTCCTCTTGATTGAATCGTTTCAAGAAGCTTACATGAAAAGTAGGATGGATCTTCAATCTCTCTGGTAGCTTCAACCGATAAGCCACTTCACCCACTTTATGCATGACTTCAAAGGGACCATCATATTTCGGAATCAAGCCTCGGTGAACAGACTTGGTACTGATCTTCTTCCAAATCTGTGGAGTCAATTTCAGCATCACCAAGTCCCCGACTTGGAACTGAACATCTCTTCTCCGCTGGTCAACTTGTCTCTTCATCCTTGCTTGGGCCAACGCAAGACTATCTCGGGCCTCCTCAATCAGCTCTTGCTTGTCCCTTGCAAAACGTACTGCCGCTGGACACTGCCCTCCTACCCTTGCAATCACTTGGTGAGGCGCCAAGGGTTGAAATCCGAGAGCCAACTCGAACGGAGTCATTCCAGTCGTACTTGTTTGATGAAGATTGTAGCAAAACTGCGCTACATCTAGCAACTCAAGCCAATTCTTTTGACTTGTAGTCACATAGTGCCTCAAGTATTCCTCTAGTAAGGCGTTCATCCTCTCCGTCTGCCCGTCAGTTTGCGGATGATTCGCAGTGGAGAACTTCAAATCACTGCCAAGGATCTTGAACAGGGCAGTCCAAAACCTTCCAGTGAACCTTGAATCCCGATCACTGATGATATCTTCTGGTAAACCAAAATGCTTCACAACATTTTTGAAGAACAGCTCCGCCGTAACTTCAGCCGGACACGAATCTGGAGCAGCCACGAACACACCATACTTGGAAAATCGATCCACGATCACCAAAATGGTTGACATGCCACCAACTTTAGGAAAACCTGAAATAAAATCCATAGAAACAGATTGCCAAGGCCTACTCGGGATTGGCAAAGGTTGAAGCAAACCCGCTTCCTTCCTTTTCTCCGTTTTGTCTTGCTGGCACACAAGACACGTCCTCACGTATGCCTCGATGTCCTGCTCCATCTTTGGCCATACGTAATCTCTGGACAGCAGTGCAAACATCCGTGCCACACCGGGATGACCTGCCCACTGCGGGTCATGAGTCTCCTTCAGGAGCTCCACGCGAAGTCCACCAACAGGGACATACAGTCGTCCTCCTTTGCCGAAGAGGACACCATCTTCCAGCCAGTACCTCCTCACGGCACCGCTTGCCACCTGTTCACACAAACGTTGATAGCTTGGGTCTTCCTTAGCCATTTCCTTTATCCGTTCCACCATATTCCCCTGCACCATCACCAAAGCGTTGACATACTCATCAACAACCTTCCGACTAAGTGCATCTGCCACGGCATTGTGCCGGCCTGGCCGATGAACCCAGTCAAAGTCAAACTCGTCCAGGAACTCCATCCATCGAGCCTGCTTTGGGGACAGCTTCTTCTGGGACTTGAAGTACGTGTTCGCCACGTTGTCGGTCACCACCTTAAACTTCGTACCAAGCAAGTAGTGCCTCCATACTTCCAAGCAATGGACAACGGCCGTCATTTCCTTTTCATGGGCGCTGTACCTCGTCTCCGCATCCTTCAGCTTCCGACTTTCAAAGGCCACAGGGTGCTCATCCTGCACAAGCACTCCGCCTAAAGCTCGGTCTGAGGCATCGGTATGGACTTCGAACGGGGCAGCAAAGTCTGGCAACTTCAGGACTGGCTCACTAGCCACGGCCTTCTTCAAATCTTCAAAGGCACACTGACATGCCTCTGTCCAGTTCCAACTCTGCTTCTTCCTCGTCAAATCCGTCAAAGGGTTTGCCCGTTTGGAATAGCCGCTAATGAACCGCCGATAATAGTTGGCTAACCCAAGGAACGATCTCAACTGTCCCACATCCCTAGGGACTGGCCAATCAACAATGGCTTCAACTTTCTTTGAATCCATTTTGATTTCTCCTTGGCTAATCACGTGCCCAAGGAACGAAATCTGGCCCATGCAAAACTCGCATTTTTCCTTCTTAACATACAACTCGTTCTTACGCAGTTGCGTTAAGACCTTTCTACGATGCACAATGTGGTCTTCAACAGAGTTCGAATACACCACAATGTCATCCAAATACACAACGACAAACAAATCAAGATACTCGTAAAGAACATCATTCATTAAGTTGCAGAAAGTAGCCGGGGCATTGGTTAGCCCAAACGGCATTACAAGGAATTCATAGGAGCCATATCTAGTGACTATGGTTGTTTTACCCTCATCTCCAGGACTGATTCTGACTTGCCAATAGCCCGCCCTCAAATCCAGCTTTGTGAAAACCCTCGCCTTAGACAGCTTGTCAAACAAGTCCTGTGCGTTCGGAATAGGATACTTGTTCTTGACAGTAACCTTGTTCAAGGCTCGGTAATCAGCACACATCCGAAGGGAACCATCATGCTTCCGCTGGAACAGAACTGGAGCGCCATAGGGTGCCTTGGAAGGCTGCAACAGGCCGCTCTCCAGCAACTCGTTCAACTGGGACCGCAACTCTTCCAACTCCGATGGGGACATTCGATAAGGGGCCTGGGCAGGAGGCCTCACTCCTGGAACCAATTCAATCTTGTGATCCACAGCACGTCTAGGAGGCAACTTTTTGGGCAACTCCGGTGGCATCACATCTTTGAACTCTTCCAACAAATCAACAACTCTTTCCGGAACATCTTGGTAAATCCCTTCCTTGGTCTCAATCATGACAGCCAGATACGTCTCGTACCCACGCTTCATGCCTTTCTTGATCTGCATAGCCGAGCATGCGGCAATCCCTTTTGCCTTACCTTGATCTGCGTACCTGCCTCTCACAAAGCCAGGCTTCTCTTCGTCGTTGATCATCATCCCTCCTAAATAGGGAAACACTGCCACCCTCGCAGCAAGGAGAAACTCATTCCCCAAGATCAGGTCAAAGTCATCCAGGGGCAGAACTGTTAGGCTACAAACTCCCAACCAGTCTCCAACTTTGAGTGAGACATCTTCCCGACCAGTCACATCTCTGGCCGCGGCATTCACCGTCTTCATCTTGGAACTATTCTCCTCAAGTTCAAGTCGCAACTTGGGAATCAACCTTTCCGCAACAAAGTTATGACTTGCACCAGTGTCGACCATCGCCAAGATCTCGACACCGTTGATCTGTACATTCACGTACATCAACCCCCGGTTAACCACCTGCTGGGGTCTCTCATTCATAGCGGTAAGCAACTGAAGTGGGCTACAATGGGACGGACCAGCCCCTTGGTCCTTCGATTCCCCTTCAACCATGGCATTTATCTTGGAGGCTTTGGGACAGTCACGCTGGAAATGATCCCCGCCACACGTCCAACACCCGGACTGGGACTTGTCCTCCTTTCCTCCTTCAGAAGAAGACTTCGAGTCCTTCTTCTTAGACTTGTCCTTCCCACCATGCTTTGACTTGCCAGCCTGGTCCTTCTTGCCGTGGTCCCCCTTTTTGCCTTGAGGGGCCGTTGCTTTGAAGTCAACCAAACTCTCCGCCTCAGCCATAGCCGTGGGTAAGTCTTTCACAGCCAGTCTCCGCAACTCGGCCTGCGCCCATGGTTGTAAGCCACTCATAAAGTTGAAGAGTTTATCCTCGTCGCTCATGTTCTGAATGTCTAACATGAGTGAGGAGAACTCCTTCACGTACTCACGGATTGAACCGCTATGTTTCAGTTTCTTCAACGATTCCCGCGCCATCCAGGAAACGTTATGTGGAAGGAATTGTGCCTTTAATTCCCGCTTGAGCCCTTCCCATGACTCAATGCCTTGCCTTCCAGAAGCCACATCGTCCGCTGATCTGCCTCGCCACCAAAGCTTAGCATCCTCGGACAGGTACATAGGAGCAATCACAACTTTCTCCTCTTCCGGAATCTTGGCTGCCTTGAAATATTCCTCCATGTCCCAAAGGAAATTCTCCAATTCCTTTGCGTTTCGGGCACCAGCGAAACACTTCGGCTCCGGAACCCTGACTTTTGAAGAACTGCCATCCACACCCGGGCGCGAGCCCGTTGCCATGGCTTTCTTCAAAATCATAATCTCGGTTTTGAGAATCTCATTCTCACTTTCAAACTCCATCCTCGAGGCTTCCACCATCTCAAGCCGCTGCAACACGGGCTTAAGTGCATCCTCGATCAGGCTTTGAATAAAGATCCTTGCGGTGTCCGGACTCTCCTGGTCGCCCATAAACGAAGCGCTGTCGTCAGCCATCAGCTTTGATACCAATTGTTACACAGGGAAATTCTGGACTTAGAATTTTCACTCGTGTACGGCCTATCTTAGCCCTTAAGATAGTCAGCCTAACTCACAAACCCGTTTTTCTTAGGTTTAGGGACACTTAAACACTTGGAATATACTCAAGGCACACACAACACTTTACGGTCAACGACCAACCTTGTATTAATCTCACAAAATAATACAAAGGACAATACAAGCAATGCCACGCACTCTTGCCTACAAAACTCGTGGTCATGCCGCGGCGCAATTTATAGACCGGCCAGGTCTGGCAGTTACAAGCCAACTGCCATAGCTAAAGGACGCGTCTCTTCGTTGGGCAACAGTTGAAGCCGCACAGCCAATGCCACCGGTTCGCTCCTTGGTGCATCCGTTCGCTTCGTGCCGCGGCGTAAACCCGAACCGTCGCGTCTGTTCGCCCCATAACCGTCAACCGCCTTCAGCCTTGAGTCATGCCGCACGTAAACCCGAAACGTCGCGACCACTCATGCTAGCTTCCATGCCGCGGCCTAAACCAAGCCACCCACGAGCTAACTGTCACTTGCCTTAGCTCCTCAAAGCCATCTCCGTTGCCTTGCCCCACGCTTGCCTAAGGCCCTGCCTTGCATGCCGCGGTCAATCAACACCCGATGCTCACGAACTAAGGGACAACCTTGATGCCACACCCAATGCCGCAGTCAAGCCAAGGTTAACTTGACCCGCCAAAGACCCTCAGAACTTAGGGGTCTAACAGCAAACCACCACCATTAACACGAGAATGCGAGATTACTAAGAACTATAATTTCTAGAAGTTGAAAAAATCAGAATCACTCATATTCTTAGAACATATTTATACACGTGGGACATATATTGTGGGCAAAAGAGTCAAATTGGCCCTCAAATTTACATAAAAAGGTCAAATAAGCTCTTATATAAGAGGATCTGTTCGGCCCGTCGCCATTTGGGGGGTTCTCGGTGGAATTTTTTGATGAATTTTTTTGAGCATCTTATTCATTAAGTCTAGTAACTCTAGTTTACTCATACCAAATTTCAGCTAAAACTTCAATCGGGAAGACATTAAAAGCACAATTATCTTCAAGAATTCATTTGAATGTCTTCCCGATTGAAATTTTAGCTGAAATTTGGTATGAGTAAACTAGACTTAATGAATAAGATGCTCAAAAATTTTTATCAAAAAATTCCACCGGGAACCACCTCAAATGGCGACGGCCGGACAGAATCTCCTATATAAGGGTTTATTTGACTTTTTTATGTAAGTTTGATGGCATATCTGACCCTTTTCCCTATATTCTGTACGTAGACAATTTTTTTTTGTTTAGTGAAGAACATCGTTTTTCGCATAGACAAAAACATTTCTGTATGACAGACAAATGGAATTGTTGGTGCAAAAAACGATTCTCTTCCGAAAGTGAAAAAACTTTATTTGTGCGCAAACAATTTGAAGCGTGTGTAAAAATACTGTTTTGACGAATCATGGTTGATTGTGTAATGGGAAATTTATTCTTCATTTGATACTGTTTTGTTGGTTCATTACTTCATTATCAGTATAAAAACGTCCATATATTTCTTAGAAGTACAATTTCTTGAAATAGGTATGGAAAGGTCTCTTTTTTCAACCAAGAATGTTAAACTTTTGACTAAAAAAATGGGACACACTATTCAACTGAAATCCGTTGGGTGAAAACTGAAAAGTACTCGGTACTACATAGAATTATACGGAGTATCATGACCCAAGATCAAATCACCGTCCCTGGTTATAAGTTCCACAAGAAAATCCTTTCCTCTCTTCCTTAATTGCAGGTAGAGGGCGTCAGAGAGAATAATTAGTTATGCAGGCATGTAATTTGTCTTTAATCTTAGCTCTTGTTCAATATCTCTTCTTTTAATCTATTTCTCAGCTTCCAACATAATTTGTTGCTGCAGGTGCAGGGCGCCATTGTTGTTCTGGTAAAGCTTCTCATCATCATCGCCGCTTCTTTAGTCAGAACATCATCGTCTCTCAAGGTCTTCTCCTTGACTTTCATTTCATATCTTTTAATTTCTGCGGTTCCTGCATCAACAGTTTCGGAGAGATTATAGTTTGTTTCCAAAAACATACAATCATAGCCATATTTTGTTGTACTAGGTTGGAGAAACATGTTCTGCTACACGCACATGCGATGATGGCTTGTTCTGTTCCACCTGCCTTGCAAATGGAAATACCCGTCCCAGATGCGTTCGCACCAAACCCACCATTCCCACGTCTAAGGTTCCCTTTTTTCCCCTTTCAAATTTGACTATTAATTCTCTTTTTATGGAATATAGTTTTGTTTTTTTTATGGGAAGTAATACTAGGGCTCCATCCTAAAAAGGTAGGAAAGAAGTAGTACAGAGCTTTATAACTCTGGTTATGCAAATATATATAATCTTTTTAATACTGTGGTTTGAAAAGGTGAAAGGGTTGCCATTCAACAAGTATTCATGGCTGACGACTCACAATTCATTTGCTCGGTCAGGGGCCAAATCAGCCACCGGATCTGATATTATATCTCCAAAGAATCAAAATGACAGCATCACTGATCAGCTCAAGGTCCATCTTTTACTAGAATAGAGTATATAAAGTCAAGAACTTTCTTAAACTCCTCTGCATATTTTCCTTTTTTTGACCATATATAATAGAGTTGCCATCAATTCTTGTTTATCTTACAATTGACGTTGCCCCCCCTATGTTAAGAATTTGGATTGTTGGTAAATTATTGATCACCAAGAGGGAAAATTCCAAGATAATGTATTCCCATTAATACAACTCATAACAAGTCCTGATATATGTTAACTCATCCCACATTGAACAGATAAGATTTTGAGTTACTTATCCTGTTACGTTACGCTTTAATAGAACAATGTAATTTAGGATAAAGTGGATGCCCTTCAAAAGAACATAACTGTGAGATTTGCCTTTACATGTGGGATAAGTGAAAACAATGTAACATTAGCTCTTTCTTATGGTCACCTTGGCCAGATAAGTGGTTGGGAGTTTTACCATGCCGCTCTAAATGAGATTAAAAATGAGATGTTTTCCCTAAATAGGAGTACTACGTGCCCCCCCCCCCCCTCCCCCCTAAAAGGAGTAAAATTGAGATGTTTTTCCTAATAGAAGTACTATGTTTTTCCTGAATTCATTTTCCCATACAGAGATCATGCTGCCCTCTTTTTAATGGCAGGCAATGCCATAATATGACAGTATGATTTCTAGATGGTACTATGGTAGTACTTTATTTCTATTTAGTGAAAAAACATACTCCTCCTATTTAGGGGAAACACCTTGCCTTTTACTCCTAAAGAAATCATTTAAACTTGATTTCTCGAAGTAAAGTGTAAAGCTTTCGGCTGGTCTCCCTTGCGCGTGTCAATTGGTGAGTTGTCTGAAGATGAAAATACCTTATTTGAACTTCTAAAGAAATCATTTAAACTTAAATTTTATAATTCTATTGTTTATATAAAATATAAACCATGCGGTGAACTGATTACTTTTGAGAAAATATCATTTTTATTTAATGTGTACAATTGTTGTCTTTCCTCTTCTGATGAAGTTACTGTTCCATTGGCACAATGAGGCAGTCACTATTATTTATGTAAAACTTTTACCTTAATCCGCATCCTAGTTTAACAATTCTTCTTGTGCAAATTTTTACTGTTTTTGTGGAATTTAAGGGTAGTGGTAGATTAGTTGAGTTGTGCCTTTGACTAAAAAAAGTTCGGTCTGGTCCATCATGTGGATGAAGACATTTTACTTCAATCACCTATGGCTTTACATTTTGCAAGCTGACTTTTAATAACACACTTTTTGGTTTCTCATTTGCTTCAATCATGCAATTGATTGGCATCAGCGTATTTGTAACCTTTAGCTTCAGTAATGCAATTGGTTGAAGACATTGTATGTGGTAAAGTTCGCTTATGACCGTGTGATTTTTTTGTATTAATTCCAATTGTCTACTTGCTGAGCGAAATGCAATTAAATTAATAATGTTAAGGCTCGGTTTGTTTCAAGGATAATATTCATTGGAAAGCATTTTCTTGATTTTCGTGTATTGGACACAAGAATATTTTGTTGGAATGGTTTTCATCCATTTGGCACGAAAAAGCACTTTATGTTTTTTCTTCTTGTGTGGATCAAACATTATATATTACAAATATAACAACTTATACGTTCAAGGGAAATATTTTTTCATGGAAAAGGTGTATCACTACATGATTTTTTGTTTTGTTTTTGTGCTATCAATCAGAGTCTAAATGTTATGAAAACTTTTCTGTCTGAGGGGTTTTCAGGATCTAACAAAGCACATCTAAACTAAAGTTGGTCCAAATTTTATTCGATTTGTAGAATGGGGTTAGAGGACTTATGCTTGATATGTATGACTTTAACGGTACCATCTGGTTGTGCCACTCATATGGTGGGAATTGCTACAATGTTACATCTTTTGTAAGTCATCTCTTTATGGTCTTATTACTATTATTTTTCACTTACCAGTGTTTCTTTCTTCCTGATTTTTTTCCTTTCTTAAAAATATAAACCCTTGATTAATTCCAGGAACCTGCCATTGGTGTGCTGAAAGAAATTAATACCTTTCTTGGTGAAAACCCCTCTGAGATTATCACTATTTTCATTGAGGACTATGTGACTTCCCCACAAGGCTTGAAAAAGGTTTTTAATGAATCTGGCCTTAGCAAGTACTGGTTTCCAGTGTCTCAAATGCCCAAAAATGGGGGGGATTGGCCTACAGTTGATGATATGGTGAATAAGAATCAACGGCTGGTTGTCTTTACCTCTAAAAGAAATAAGGAGGCTACTGATGGGATTGCTTACGAGTGGACATATGTAGTGGAAAACCAATGTGAGTTCCCCCCATCTATCCATCATCAAAATCATGAAATTCCTTCTTAATGTATATTTGGGCCTGCTTGGATCCCTCAAAATGCGAGGAAGAGGGCAGGAATGATAAGGGAAGTTGTCTTATTGTGTTTGCTTGTTTGGTTTTGCTGTAGAAAATGCAAAGGAAATATCATTACTGTTTTACTTATTTTATATATATATATATATATATATATATATATAGAATTTGGTTCAAATAAAAAGTACTTCATAGGTGAAAAATAAGAACTAATCTTGGCCGTTGATGTGAAAAAATGGATGGAAGAGATCAATTTTTAAGTGGGAAACGCGGTGGCATTTGTGTAATTATGGATAACTTTTTTTGAAAATATTGTGACAAATGTGTATCAGAATAGTCAAAAAGTGCACACGTAGAACACAAAAGTGCAATACGATATCAAATAAAAAGTGCACAAGTTTGAAAATTTTGACAATATTTTTTGACACGCGTGAGTGCACTTTTGGTTAGTAGCTATCCACTTTATAGTATAAACATTTGCACATTTTTTTAAACCGTCTCTTATGTTTAAAGTTCATCTAATCCATCCATTTTCAAGTGATCAAAGGCCAAGATTTATTCTCACTTTTCATTGGAAGACTACTTTTTACTTGAACCCACCCCTATATATATATATATATATATATATATATATATATATAAGTTGTTACTCCCTCCGTTCTCTAATACATGTCTCTCTTTCCATTTTGGGATGTTCTCCAATACATGTCTCCCTTTCCATTTTTGAGAAAGTTTTTTCAATAAATATACATATATACCCTCATTCTCTTTCCTACTTTTTCATTTTCTTTGCTACTTTTTCCTTTACACACAACCCACTACACTTTTTATCTTACCCTTATTAATTTCTTCTTAAATCTTGTGCCAAAGGCTATAGAGCCATCTATTAGAGAACGGAGGGAGTATATTTCTTTGCGGAGTGTGAGTTTTAACAAATATCAAAAATCAAATTGCTGAGTTTGAAAATATGTTTATATTCCTTTTATGTTTTCCTCTTTAGCATTTTCCATCGTGCTTCAAACCCTTTAAAACAACTTTGGATATTTGTTCAAATACTTTGTGCTCAAATATTTTATTAAATACAAAATCAACAAAATATTTTATCAAATAAATAAAAAGAAATCTATATATTATATGTAATATTTTGAAGTTTTCGATCAAATTTGATATTTCTTCATATTTTCTTAAATAAAACCAAACTAAAAAAAATAATCTCCTCCTCCCTCCCTCCCTCCCTCCCTCCCTCCATCCCTCTCCTCCTCCTCCTCCTCTTCTTCTTCTTCGTCGTCTTCTTCTTCGTCTTCTTCGTCGTCGTCGTCGTCTTCTTCTTCTTCGTCGTCTTCGTCTTCTTCTTCTTCTTCTTCTTCTTCTTCTTCTTTCTGTACACTTTCCAACTTCGAAATATACCCTAACATCATGGCGATTTTGGATAATTGTACTTTCTTCAATTATTTGTCAAAGTTATTTGCATGTTCCATGCATCTGATTTAAATTTATTTTGTTAAATACTTCTAATCCTTTTTAAATTCATCATCATCATTACCCCAGTACTGCAAAGGCTCCCACCTATGGTGGGGTAGGGGGGTCGGATGTACGCAGTCTTACCCCTGTACTAAAGCACAAAGAGACTGTTTTGTGGATGACCCATAGTGAAAATCGCGTCGAAAGTTGCATGGACTGACTGTTGCTTCACAACAAAGAAGCACAAACTATTTAGTGAACCATTTTGCTTTATTCCATCATATTCTCAAGGCAGAAAAAATAGTGAGCTTTGGCTCCATTGCATGGATTGGATCCTTTTTAAATTGAAAGAATATATTTGTTGGATGCATTGCCAGATGGAACAGAGGGAATGGTGGCTGGTTCATGTCCAAACCGTGCAGAATCATCTCCTATGAATAATGCAAAAAGCTCATTAGTTTTGCAGAATTATTTTCCAACCAATCCTGTTGAAGCATACTCATGTGTTAATAATTCTGCTGGACTAATTAGTATGATGGATACTTGTTACAAAGCAGCTGGTCAGCGTTGGCCCAATTTCATTGCAGTTGATTTTTACAAGGTAATACTTTTGAATAAAAGCCTGTCTGATAGAGGGTAAGATTAGGCAGAAGTGATTAAATTACCCAATTGTTTTAAGATATAAGTCTATTTAATTAAAGAAAATAATATCAAAATTTAATTATTTATCAATTCAGCTGCCGCAGCTAAAATTGTGATTGATGAGGAGGAAAAAGTGTTTAGAAACAGCCAATAAATATGATACTATGATGTTGTGTGTGACTATCAAACGTCCCACACTCCCGTATCCAATCTGTATCTAATATATGAGTGGGGAGTAAACTTAAACATTTGAGGTCTTTTTGGGTGAGTTAAGAATTAAGATCCAACTTGAGAATATTGTCCGGTTAGAGTTTATGTGGTACCCATGATGTGGGATAGGCTGTTTGGGATTGGTTTTGCCCATAAATCTCACATGGATAGACCATTTGGGATAAGTTTCCTCACCTTTTGAGAAAAAAACTTTCCCTAATAGTGTGATGTGCATACACTTTTTACAGGAGAGTGATGGTGGTGGTGCAGCAGAAGCGGTGGATCAAGCAAACGGTCAGTTGGCTTGTAACTGTACTAGCATTGCCTATTGCAAGGTTTGTCAACAATTAGCATACCAACTATGACTTATAAATTGGCCTGCTTCGTAAAATTCTATGATGATGTTACACATATATTGTTAACCTAATTCACTGCGGCTAAAAAATACTATCCTCATGCCAGCATAGTTCTAAATGTTCCTGTCTAGTCCGTGCTGTGGTGCTAGATTTTTTTGAAGGTCTGTTTGGGTGGAGAATTTGAGGGTGTTGGGAATCTGATTCTATACGTTGGTTTATATTTGAAAATTTATAAATATAACGGAATACCATAATGGGTGATTATATAACATTTCAATTGCGCTATTAAATATTAGAAACATCATGCAATAATATTTATCAAGATGTATGCCAAGCCTTCCCCTCCAAAATGCTGGATCCAAACTGGCCCTTAGTTATCTGTGCACCCACACACATAAACCGATAAACACCAGCACACAGATATATGTGTGTGTATGTGCCCGTGCGTGTGGCCCCCATAATATAAGTTTTGTGTTGCTATACTGTATCATTATTGCTATAACTTTGCTGCACTATAGAAGTTTTCTGGCCTTTTTCTTTGGGATATTTACGTTAATGATGTCATCCACTGTGAACAGAAAAACGGTCAATCTACCGTGTGCGAAGCACCTAAGCTGTCCCCACCACCACCGGCAGCATCATCAGCCACTGATTCAACATTGCCAGATTCCAGCGATAGTAATGATTCATCAGTGTGCAGGCCTCCCCAACAGCTTCACTGGTTGATGGTTATGAATATGTTCACAATAACAGTCTTATTATGGTGGTTGTAAACTGGCAGTCACTTAGCCACTGGTCGCGGGAAATCTACACAATTTTTTTTAAATACCCAAGTTGAGTTGTACCAATGCAGAGAATCGACTCGTTCTTTTCTGTATTCGCTTGATAGGTTATTGTGAATATGTGATTCTCTAAAACTTGCAAGAGTGGTATGTAACTGTGGGCAGGGGCCGAGGGGCTTGGAGAATGGTTCAGAAAAATGATATTATTTGAATGGTGGGAGAGACTGAGGGACTAGGATAGAGGTTCTGAAAAAAATGATGTTGTTTGATAGGAATATCCTTTGGGTGTTGGTTTAGTGCCATCCTCACTCATTCACTTGAGGGGTGTATGGGAGGAGATTTTAGCTTTCTTTGCACAAGTTTTAACCTTCTCCCTGCATATATCGTTACCCTTATATGATGGTTTGTATTGCAGCTAGGGTTAGAATGTGTTGAGCTTGAGCTTGATTTGGGATCGTTTGTTGATG
Organism: Cuscuta epithymum; assembly: GCA_945859915.1. Classification (NCBI taxonomy): domain Eukaryota; kingdom Viridiplantae; phylum Streptophyta; class Magnoliopsida; order Solanales; family Convolvulaceae; genus Cuscuta; species Cuscuta epithymum. The sequence goes on from CAMAPF010001079.1 coordinate 1,534,115, forward strand.
AATTAGGATGTTTTACTTGGACTGGTTTCAGTCCTAGACCAGATCAGACTTAAACAGATCAGTTTAGACCAGACCAGACTAGATTCCCGTAGTTATAAATACACAGAGACCAGACGTTTACTAGACCAGTTCAAATCTGATTAGACTAGACCAAACTTAAACAGACCAGATCAGATCATCAAATTTCAATCCAAGTAAAAACATTTGCTTTGAATAAACCAATTCCAGTTAAGTCGAGTTTAAAACTCTATATGTTCTAGTTAGGTTGTTTGTTTAATGTTTGAGAACAAGCTCACCTAAACTTAATGAGGTTGTTCCAGAACGATGAACGAATTGAAGAACATGCACAAAGCGAATTGCTCTAATTTTCACACTATTGTAACAATAATAATGATACGTTATAGATGGCCTTATAGACCTCGTCTACGAATGATACGGTTGTAAACTACATAGTACATTGATACTGGTTGTAGAGCTATTGCCTAGTGTGTGTAACAATCATTGGGACATGAATAAGGGCTGCCAAGTGTGGTCGATCATGGGGCGCTAAGGGCCACTAATGGTGGACTGGTGGCGGGGCAATGTGACACAAGGCTCACTACTGGGTCGCTGGGTCACCGGTGCACCAAGCCCATTGGGGATTTGGGGTGTCTATGAGTCATTGGGCGTTGTGGTCAATGGGGCGCTACAACCACTCAGCCAGCGGCGGACGCAGGAATTCCGGCAAGGAGGGGCGGCAGGGTAAAAATATAAATACAAATACATATATATTAAAATTTCGGGGTAAATATACCAAGAAAAATAAAATTTTGGGGGGACAGCAGCCCCCATTTGCCCCCATGTTCGGTCCGCCACTGCACTCAGCCACGACCAATGACTAATCAGGGGTCTACATGAGTTTAAGGATACAGATGTCATCTCAAATTTTTTTCTTCATTTTTTGTAAGTAATTTTCTCTTATCCGTAACATTTAGTTTCATTTTTTTTTCATTTTTTGTAAATAATTTTTTTTTTTTTCTGTATCTTCTAGTTTAGTATCACTAACCTCTCATACGATTCTTGGTTATTCCTTAGGAAACTATCACAACTTATAGTCAATTTTGCAATTAGACCCTCACACAACACAAATACGTAACTCTTTCTTTTTGAAGGTTAACGTATGGTTGTCAGACAAAGTAGGGGAGGGTTTGCATAAATTTGTAAAAATGTTATTAGCTTTTGCCATAAAGAGCTGAAATGAGTGATTTCAAGTGATAGATTTTGCGTTACTTAAGAACTTAAAAGTCAAAATCTGAAAGCAGGTGAACGAATAGAAGCAGGTGAACCTAGTAATTTCAGCTTTTGCCATAAAAAGTTGAAATTAGTGATTTCAAGTGATTGATTTTGTGTTACTTAAGAACTCAAAGTCAAAAGCTGAAAGCAGGTGAACGACTTGTTCAATTGTTTTTCATTATTCTATTCTCTTCGTCCCAGTTAAATCTTGACATTTGTTTTGACAAAGTGTTTTAAGAGACCAATTAATAGAAGAACAAATAGCTTTCATACAATTTGACCTTTGAGGGTAATTAATGCTATCCAAGTAAATGTAAAAAAGTGAGTGTGGGGTGAAAGGTGGTTAGAGCAATTAATGTAAAAAAAAATTGCCAAAAAAGGAAATGTATATATTATATTTAAATGGGATGGAGGTAGTATTATATAAAAATATATTTTACCAAACATTACTAGATCACAAGTCCTAGAGGCTCTAAACACTAAATCTAAGGCCACAAAACAAAAGTTACTAAAGAAGCGAAGAACAGGTGAAGAACTGACCTTGAGAGCTGGGTTTGATCGAAGGGAATGGTTTATTTCTCTAGAAATTTTGGCAGAGCTTCGCTTCAGTTCTAAAACGCACAAGGAAATGGGTGCGGCCTTGGGGTATTTATAGACGCCCCCAACCGCGGTTAAGCCTCAAAATTGGGCCTCGGGTTAAAACTTAAAAGCCCATCATTACAAATCGTCGCTTCAACCAATGAGTGGCCCCCGCCCGCTTCTGGCCAACGAACGCGTGCCACGTGGACCCCATCTCCAATGGTCATGTTCCAACGGCTATATTTGGAAAACACATCGTGCCCTCAGGAGATACCCTTTGGCTGTCACCAACTAAATGCCTTCTGATGGACGACGGTTACCAAGTGCCTTCGCACACCAACGACATAGGCCTTCGGCTTACCACATATTATCACATTTCATCAGGTAGCAGGCCCTCGGTGATACATGAAAGCATTATAACTCCTTCAGCCCGAACTTGCCTTCGGCCTAAAGGAGTGGGGGATTGAGAAATACCCCTCGAGGGAAGCACTGAACAAAAAATCACATTCAAAATCTACAAATGACACATGTAGCCTCCGAGCAAAACAATAAACACAACCCTGTGGGTGTACATAATCAACATACCCTTCGGGAAAACGCAAATGGTCAGGAAACTACACAAATGTACCAAAGGTGACAAAGCGGCCTTCATCACAACACAAGCGGGCAACTCATTGACACTTCTCCTCAGGAAACCTTCAAGCCTCGACATGTGGGGGACTGAGCAATTCCCTCGGCAACTACCTCAACAACGAGTGATCAATGGAAGGAATCTCTCACAAATGAAAGCCTTCGGCAGAACCAATTCATCAACGCAATTACTCATTTTCCCTCAAGTACCTTTCGGCAAAAGGAGTGAGGGACTCCTGATGGAGTATATGGCCCTGGGACCCCCCGCCCATAGACTCCTACTTCTCCTATACATGCCCATCAAGCCCAATGAGCACACAAAGCCCTAATATGGCGGCCCAAGTGTGAGGAGGTCACAGTACACATCTGGGTGCCTTCGGTCCTATGGCCGAGGGCTCCAAATTCCACATGGCAGCCAGGCTTAAACCTGCAAAGCTATTGAGAGAAGATGGCGGATAACGGTAGCCTTCGGCTTTTAGGCGCCCTCGGAACATGGATGGCCGTCGGCCACATAGGAGCCTTCAGCCACGGAGGAGCCTTCGACATCACATCCATTCGCAGAGAAGCCTTCGGCTACATCACACCCAGCGAAGATTCATTTTAGAGACAGGCAACCACCGCATTTAATGCGGTGCACATGCGGATGCCGGTGCCACCCCCGATTGAGGTGACCCTCGGCCGTCAGATGCTCGACACATGTACTCACCTAGCATTTATGGCTGCTATTAATAGCAGTCCCTTTTCTCCTTGTAAAGGATCCCAGAACAAGTTCATAAAATATACTTGGCTCTCTCTCTCTTACTTGCTTGCTCTAGCTCCTCTCTAGATTATTCCCCGCAATAACCCCTTGGATAAACCACCCCTGGGTGCACTATCCATCAGGTCTATTTTTTCTCTTTTGTACAATACTATTAAATGAAAGTAAGAATATATAAAAAAAATGTTTGGTGCACACTTGTTTTTGTACAATATTCACACATTTTGCCTGTGCATACGTATAAGTATTTTCTAGATGAATTGTATGTCTATATAGATAAACAAAATGTGCGAATGATCAGGGGCGGACCTATATGGGTTCAAAAGAGTTCATGTGAACACCCAAAGATTTTTTTTTTGTAAAAGAATACATAGATAAATTTTCTGGAATTTTTTTATAAATAAATCTGAACACCTAAAATTTGAAAAATAAATTTGAACACCTAAAACTAACTTGGTAGATCCGCCACTGCGAATGATGTACAAAAAAAGATATACATCGAACATTTTTATTTATGAAGATGATACAGTTGCATTTAATGAGGGGGAATTCTAACCACAACCACTCATTTACTAAATACAGCCATGATTATTTGTTTATTCCAATTATTATATCCTTTAAAGAATAAATTAGCATAGTCTGTTAACATGGCTTCTACCGGCAGAGAGCAGTCTGCACTCTATCTCTCTGCTGAGAAAAGTAAGTCGCCAGACAGGACCGACAACGACGGCGAAGGCTGAGATGTAGATGAGGTGCCTCAAGATTGGGAACGAGGGCTCACCTACGGGCTGCGGCTAACGATGACTCACCTTCGAGCCCTGCCATCCCAAGTCAGATTGCCATCCATCTGTGGTTAATTAAGCTTCATCCCTCATGAGACTGCGAAGTAGGAGCAAATCACCATCTCAGAGTGCAAACTTAAGAATAGATCTCAAAGGCCTTCTATATACTTTAGGCATTAGAAATACATATTCAATTAGATTTAATAGATATTTCCATGATGATGGGGTTCATAAATTCTCCATACGAATATGATAAACTGACTGCAAATCAAAAGCAAACATTTCAAAGAAATTTTAGTTTAGTAATTTTAATATTTCTCTTCACTTTGTTCCTCAATGGCATTCTTCTTCTCTTCACCGGCCGGAGCAGCAGCGGCACCACAAGCGGATAAGGCAGCAACAACAATTGCACCACCACCGCCACAGCCACCTACGTTCATGATGCAATCATCCGTCATCGATGTTCTTTTTCTCACAGAGCTTGGTCAATGATCCTAGGCGATCTTCTCTGTTGTGACGAGGATTAGATTCGAACAAGTGCAAAGGATTTCAATAAGTTACGTTCATAGATGTAAGGGTAACTTAGGCTTTTTACAATTTAGGGGGCTGTGGATAGCAAAACGGGAACTGCCAATAGAATCTCCCTTTAATGAGGCACGAGTCAGCCCCAAATAAAGGCGCAATGTAATTCAGCCCAATACTAATTTCAGTATTTTGAAATACGACACCGAAGATAGGGCTGCATTATTTGGCGCGAAAATAATTCTTCCCGCCCTTGTACCTGTGCCATCAATTTCCACATTCCCGCAACTCGGACCGGGATATTGAGCTTCTGCGATTGTGTCAGTGGAAAAGTCGCGGCAGAGCGTAAGGAGAGAGAAGGGATAGATAGGAAGAGAATGTCGGACGAGCCTGCAACTGTTGCCGGACGGCGGAGGAGCCGACGAACCGGTGTGGCGGATAGGGCTAGTGCGCTGGAGCGTATTAGAGCTTTCCGAAGCGGTGAACGGCTCTCCAGAGAGCCTAGCGCCTACCAGATCAAGATGGAGGATCCGATTTACGACGTAGTTGACGATGACGAGTATAAAGCTCTAGTTGCCAAGAGGAGCGAAGAGGTTCGAGGGTTTATCATAGATGACAATGGTCTGGGTTACGGAGATGAAGGTCAAGAAGAGGACTGGTCAATTGCTGGGCTCCCCCACTCTTCTGATGATTCAGGAGGTGAGGCTGAAAGGCCGAAGAAGAAGAAGGCATCGGAGAAGAAGGAGCAAGTTACTAAGAAGCCATCTGCCGCACTGTCAGCTGCAGCAGCATTGATGGGTAAGCAGCGGATTTCCAAGATGTTCACTTCTTCAGTGTTTAAGAAAAGTAGAGACGATTCATTGAAGAATTTGTCATGTGATAGCATTGTGGATGAGGTAATAGCTGAATTTGCTCCTGACGAAGCTGATAGAGAAAGGAGACGAAGGGGAAGCGCAAATTTATCTTCGAATTTGGCAGGTTCACCTCAGATTAGTTCAAAGTATAAGCCCATAAAAAACGAGACGCCTATTCAAGAGAGTGTCAATTTGTCTGTAAATGATGAAGCCAGCAAAGCTAAGCCATTTGTAGAAAACACTATAATTGGTAAATCTATGTCGCCTGCTCTGCCTGACAGCCATTTGATTAACAAAAATGACCCGCCTGAGAAACTTGAGCGGGTATTGGTTTTGGATGAGGACGTGAAGGAGAAGGAAGTGGCAGAAATAAGTGATAACTCAATGAAAGGAATTGAGTATACTGAGAATGTGCCAAGTGGAGCTGATGTGAAGGTAGATCCAGTGGCGGACTGTAAGGTATTTACACTAAATGCTAAAATTAAAGCTGAAAATGATTCAGCTTTAAGTGCAACTGTAGAGTGGCAAGCAATGAGCGGTGCTGGAAAGTGCTCTAGCTTAAATAATGCTGAAGAAAATTCAGACTTGGACCTGGGGTCTGATGGATCATTTCCTTTCTTCATAATTGATGCCCATGAGGAACTTTATGGAGCCAATTCAGGAAATCTGTTTCTATTCGGGAAGGTATTTTCAGTTCATTCTTTGATTCCGTTTTCTTAGTATATCTTGCAACTGCATATATACTTTATTTCTGTTCCCATTTTCTTTAAAAGCCAGTTCATTTTTCTGGTGGTTTCTCTCCTGAATAATTGATGGATCTCTAACTGAATAGTCTATGCTGGTATTTGTCAACCAAACTTATGCTCTTGCCAGCTGACATCTAAACTCTTTATTGTTATTCAGGTAAAAGTTGGAGGTACATATCATAGCTGCTGTGTGATTGTAAGGAACATGCAAAGATGTGTTTATGCAATCCCAAGTAGTAGTCTATTTCTTAAAGATGCAACCTTGAAGCTAGAGAAAGATCTCAAAGAGTCTCAAATTTCTGCTGCTGCTTTTCACAGCCAGCTGCATGTAGTTACCTTAAAGGCCACACTTTTCATTGTTCATATTCTGTTATTTTGCATACATTATAATTTGTTTTGCTCTTCACTATTAGGAGATGGCATCAGCACTAAAAGCTGAATTGACAAATCAGTTGGTGGAACATAATGTCTCAAGTTTTAGCATGGCGCCTGTCAAGGTTTGAGGATTTTATTTTGGAGCATATGAATTAGGGAGATTTCCTAAAAAAATTGGAGTGGAAACAATGTAAAATTCCAAAATAGTACTATTATGTTTTTTTTCCCACTTAATAGGACTATAAGAGTTGATTTGTCTGAAGTCATACTGCCATGTTTTGGTATTACCACACATTGATATGGCAATGATTATTCCCTTTAGGGACGAAAAACATATACTCCGGTAACTCTTATTTTGGAATTTGCCATTGTTTTTACTTCTATTTAGGGAAATTTCAGTATGAATATAATATGTGACAATTACAATATCACTATTTTGTATAATATTGTTTTGCTGGCTATTTACTCTGTCTACTATAACTTTACAGAGGAATTATGCATTTGAAAGGTGTGATGTGCCTCTTGGCGAGAATTATGTCCTTAAGATTAACTATCCATTCAAGGTATATTAGTATATATATTATAAACACACACACACACATACTCAGAATATTACTTGGCATCAACAAAACCAACTTCACCTTATGACCTTGAACTTCTCTTTCCAGGACCCACCACTTCCACCAGATCTCAAGGGAGAGCATTTTTGTGCTTTACTTGGCACCCATAGCAGGTATATTTGTGTGGAGTGCCCAAGATCGAAACTCTTGTATAATTCTTTATTTTTTTTTATCTCCTTGCACCCAAATTTAATATTTGGATTTGTGTGTTAAGGCATCATCATTATCACCACTTTAGCAACACCTAGCTGGGGTAATTAACATTAAACATATACCGCTAATTATTTGTAAAACGTACATAGCTCTATAAATTTGTGTGAAAACATAGTTGCAATGGTTGCCATGGGATGCCCTTCACTTCGGAGACTTCTTAAGAAGGTATGATACAATGAAAATTCTAAAACCTCATCACATTATTTCCACATGCATGGAATGTCATGAGGCAATGATGAGTGGAGATAAACTCTGTTGGCATGTTCATTATGATAGGGAACTCAACAACGCAATAGAAAATTAGTACATTATTGATGAAGATTTCAGAACCCTAAATGGATCACAATGTAGACACTAGACAGGAAGAAAGAGAAGAACGGATACAATTGTGACAATTGAGTAGTCTCGCGCACCCAATTCCCAGCCTGTTCCCAATTTTCTGCCTAGCTTCTTATTCCTCTCTCAGCCCTATTCCTACCCTTACAATTCTTATTATTAGCACTAAGTAACCCGGGTCCCTATCACATTATATGATTGATATTGCAAAACTGGCATGCAAATCATCAAACATGATTAGGAAATTTATGTAAAGTATGCTAGAAATTTTTACCATTGAATTTCAAATTTCTTATTATGGTTCTTTATCTTTATCTAGGTTAGGAATGCATGCCAATGAATGCTCTACATATGTTTCTACTGTCATGTGCTGCTCTATATTATCGCCCAATCTAAATTAACTCCAATCTATGTGCACTATTTGCAGTGCACTTGAGCTCTTTCTTGTAAAGAGGAAAATCAAAGGGCCCTGCTGGTTATCAATTTCAAAGTCTACTAGCTGTCAAACATCTCAACGTGTGAGGCTAGAGATGCTTATCCTCCACATATGTCATTGCATTGTAGTTCACATGGGCTATGTTAGTGAATATTGGTTTTTCAATCCACACAGGTTAGCTGGTGCAAATTTGAAGTCACTGTGGATAACCCAAAGGAAATTCTTGTTTTGAAAAAGAACATCCCAGAGATTCCTCCTGTGGTTGTAACGGCAATAAATTTGAAGACTATTATCAATGAAAAACAAAATGTCAACGAGATTGTCTCCGCATCTGTCGTTTGTTGTCACAAGGCGAAGGTAAAATCTACTTTGTGTGCTAACACGATTCTTCTGATTATGATAAACCAAACTAGCTACATGACTTTTCTTCTCACCACTTATTGTTTGTATAGTTCTGCTAGTACGCACATCTAACCACTTTTGCTGTTTACTGAAACGCCTCATGTCCAGAATCAAACTGATTATTGCTGAATCAAGCTGATAATTGATGAAGGCTACTGAATGTTTTTTTGTATCTCTTTCAGATTGATGCACCAACTTTAATATCTGAATTAACAAAACCTGGGATGCTTTCACATTTTACTGTGGTGCGAAAGCTTGAGGGAAGCATATATCCAATGGGATTTACTAAAGAAGCTGCTGATAGAAATGCAAAAGCTGGATCTAATGTTATTAGTTTCGAAGGAAGGCAAGTCTGCCTTAATTATAATATCAATTTTCATAGTCTATATGTCTGGTTCCACAATCATGCTAACCTTTTCTTTTGTTGTATTTTAACTCTTAAACATGAATTCTATTTGAAATACCAGTGAAAGAGCTTTGTTGAATCGGTTGATGATTGAGTTACACAAGTTGGATAGTGATGTGCTTGTTGGGCACAATATATCTGGTTTTGATCTGGATGTTCTGCTTCACAGAGTTCAGGTTTGTTAATGCCTAATATGATCAAACTCTTATACATGTTGATCACTCATCACTGGTAGTCTGGTATGAATATGGATGTGTGTTTGCAAGAAGTATTGTAATATTTGTTTGTTAAATGATACTCACTGGGAAGTGGTGTATTTTTTCCCTAGATTGATATGATGTGTCACCTTTAATATTTCCTAAAAACTGGGCATTACCTCATTATCAAACTGATACAGTTGTTAACATCTTTTTACCTGTATCTATTGTCATAGGTTCTGTAAGGGAACATGTTATTTATCCTAGGTTGTTCAAAGTTTCTTACTTTATCATGCAGGCATCCAGAGTCCCAAGCAATATGTGGTCTAAAATTGGCCGTCTTAAGCGTTCTGCCATGCCTAAGCTTACTAAAGGAAGTAATGTATTTGGTTCAGGAGCAAGTCTAGGGATCATGTCTTGTATTGCTGGGCGCCTCCTGTGTGATACCTTTTTATGCTCTCGTGATTTATTAAGAGAGGTAGGATTTCTAGAAACTAATTTATTTGCTACATTCCCTACATGTTATGTTTTCATTTTTTATTAAATGTAACTAGTATGCATTGCATTCTTTCAGGTTAGCTATTCCTTGACAAACCTCACAAAGACACTGCTCAATAAGGATCGTAAGGAGATATCTCCACATGATATTCCGCAAATGTTTCAGGCTTCTGACTCTCTTATGAAACTAGTGGGTTCTCTTTTCTCTTTTACATATATGGTTGCCTTTCTGCATTAACATCACAGATTATGTTTGTTTGCACTATTAAGAGAGACAACTGAGTGTCCTGTCATTTCTTGATTGTATATTTTGAAGGCTGACTTTAAATGTTGCCCCATTACTAAGAACCTGCTAGTAGATTTTAACAAGGTTATGGATCCTATTATTGTTGGCAATTTGATATATTACACAAAAATAGCTTTAAAAAAGCTTTTAATCGACGTATTATAGTTATCCAGTAGCATGCCACAGGGTCTTGAGTGATGTTTACAATTCAAAATGGTCAAGTTTCTCATCAAATGTTGGAAACCTTTTTTCATCTTTCTGCTCAGACACTGAGAGTTCCATTGTCTTACATTGTTGTGATTTTTGCAGATTGAATATGGAGAGACAGATGCGTGGCTGTCAATGGAACTCATGTTTCATTTGAGTGTTCTTCCCCTCACTCTTCAGCTGACTAACATTAGTGGTAATTTATGGTGTAAAACTCTCCAGGTGAACCATTTTATCATTCTTTCATCTAAATCTCCTCTATTATATCAACCATGTAAATGACCTATTATTTATGACTTTCAGGGTGCTAGGGCCCAAAGAGTGGAGTATCTATTGCTGCACGAATTCCATAGTAAGAAATTCATAGTACCAGACAAACTATCTTCTAAAACAAGGGAATCAAAGCTGACAAAGCGTAAACTAAACCATGGCGATGATGGAAAAGAAAGTGATGTAATCAATCTTGATGACTCGAGTTTTGGAAATGAGCTCTCAGAAATTGAGAATGGAAAAACCAGAAAGGGGCCTGCCTATTCTGGAGGTTTGGTTTTGGAGCCAAAACGAGGGCTATATGACAAGTACATACTGTTGTTGGATTTCAACAGTCTCTACCCATCTATTATTCGGGTAACATGCATTTACCATTGCACAAATTATTCCATTTATTTATTTTTTTATCCCTAATTTCTTTTCTTCTGATATGTTGTCTACAGCTAAATCTCCAATTCCTCTTTAAAAAGTGTTATAAGAACTCTCCCTCTTCTTCCCCTTTTCAGGAATACAATATATGTTTCACCACTGTTGAAAGATCTCAAGATGGATTGCCTCCTTCTTTACCATCTAGTAAAGAAACTGGAGTCCTGCCAAAGGTATACATGCTTTGTCGGTGTTATTACTTACGAAATGGAGTTTGAGTAGGGAGTAAGATATGAAAGTACCATGCTGAAGAAATCAGGTGGATTTCAGTTATCACTTAGGTGCAGCACTGTAGTCTCATTAGATAATATATCAGGAATTCAGTCATTTCTTGTCACATCTATATCCTGTTAGACTTGGATAGAGCCATAGAGGCATAGAGCTTGATTTCTCTTCTCCTACTCCTCAGTCCCATTACTAAAATAGCCTGTACTACTTTGTTTTGAGTATAGTATTTAGTTCCCCTGATTGTATTATGTAGTTTGTTCATTTTTTAGTTCTGTTCATGTATTATAGTTACTTAAGTACTTGGTTGGGAGGAGACAAGAGGCAAAGAAGTCTCTAAAAGGAGCATCGGGTCTTCAGGCCCAGCGGTTGGACATACAGCAACAAGCACTCAAGTTGACCGCAAACAGGTATTTTTCTATTGTCTTTAACACTCTGAGCTCTAAGTCTGATTTGAACTCAAGATTTTACACAGAGATTCCAAAACAAACAGTCTTTTGCAGTATGGTAATGATTTGGGATTGAAGTGTATAGCTTAACAATACTGTAAACTATATCATTTCTTTTTAGTTAAACCTCTACAAGTTTGAGGCCGCAACTTTCAAGTCTTATCTCATATTCCTAACTCAATGCAAGATTTAACTGACCAAATACAACTGTATATTTTAAGTTTACTTTCTTTGTTTAATGCTTGTTTTACTTGCAATCATAAATGTTCTGGAGGGTCAGTACTCTCTCTGACTTGAACCATTTTTGATGCAGCATGTATGGTTGTCTGGGATTCCAAAATTCTAGATTTTATGCTAAGCCTCTAGCAGAGCTTATAACACAACAGGCAAGAAATACATTTCATTGGCAATATTATATCTTGCAACACTTAGATTATTGATGTCTGAGGTTGATTTACCCCTGCTTTCGTGAAGGGAAGAGAGATATTGCAGAGTACAGTGGACCTTGTTCAGAACATACTCAACTTAGAGGTAGCATTTAAGTTTGTGATGTTTCTTTATTAGTTTAAATTCTATAAGCAATTTAGCATTATTACGTGAGTGTCATTTTCCTCTTGTTTTTTCAAACGATTTCAGGTTATTTATGGTGATACTGATTCAATCATGATTTATAGTGGGCTTGATGATATTTCCAAAGCAAAATCCATGGCAAAGAAAGTTATCGATCAGGCATGTACTGTTTTGGTTATAAGCTATTGAGGTTTTATTTTATTTTTTTGGTATCATTCTGGGATTTTTCTCTAAACTTTCCCTGAATATTTGTGTTCCATGTTGGTAAATTTTCTTTCATAGGTTAACAAGAAATATAAATGTCTGGAAATTGATCTTGATGGCTTGTACAAAAGAATGCTGCTCCTCAAGAAAAAGAAATACGCTGCTGTAAAAGTTCAATTCAAGGATGGGAAGCCTTATGAGGTAGCAATTGTATATTACTCCCTCCTTTCCTTAATAAAGTTCACCTTTCCCCTAAAAGCAATGAATGTGTGGTTGATATCTTTCAGTTCTTTTATAAATATATATCAACCATAAAAATCCATTCCCTTAAACCTTGTGCAACAAGCAAAGGTGAAGTTTATTGAGAGACTGAGGGAGTGCCTTGTGCATTACTTGTGCTTGCTGGAATTCTTTACAACTTGCTTACCACTATATGGGTATACCCTCCAGGTCATTGAAAAGAAAGGTCTTGATATGGTTCGTCGTGACTGGAGCTTGATATCAAAGGAATTGGGAGATTTCTGCCTCAGTCAAATACTATCAGGAGGGTACATATCTTAACGAACTTCTAAAATAGTCTTTTAGCTGAAAGTCGCAACAAAATACAAATAATTGGTTTACCACTTGCAGATCTTGTGAGGATGTTGTTGAATCAATTCATAATGCCTTAGTAAAGGTAATATTCTACATTAAATTTAACCATCATCATCATTACCCCAGTGCCACAAAGGCTCTCACCTATGGTGGGGGTAAGGAGGGTCGGATGTACGCAGCCTTACCCCTGTACTAAAGCACATACCGACTGTTTCCGGATGACCCATAGTGAAGATCGCGTTGAAAATTGCATGAACTGGCTGTTGCTTCATAACAAAGAAGCTTAGACAGTTTAGTGAACCATTTTGCTTTATTCTATGATTCCCAAGCCAAACAATAGTGAATCTTTGGCTCCATTGCAAATGGTGGAAAATTCTACATTAAATCAAATATCAAAATAAAAAATGTGGTGTTTGAAACTGTAAATAAGAGGCTGAGATTTGGCATCGCTTGGTCTAAGTATGTCTTTGACTTTGATTCTAATTCTTTTTTAGAAACAGAATATGAACTAGAATTTCCATACAGTGTGAAAAGCTTCTGTTTTATGAAATATAGAATCATTAGAGTATCTCCTAAAAGTTTTGCAAACCTATTGTTTTACAAATCATTAAGAATGATACTGTAGACTAATACGTTATTAGGAAACAGCTCATATTAAATACTCTATGGTGTGCTCAATTTTTAATTTGTTTTGTGTATTTTATATATAGTGAATTAAAGTAAATTAATGTACACTGCACAATTTTTTAGGCAGCTAATTTTATAAAGTAATTTGAACACATATCATAGGAAAGATAAAAAGATTAAATTGGCCAATAATTTAAGTATATAGTTGGGTGGGTGGGAGCAAGGTTTAAAATGGCTAGTTCGGGTATTAAGGATGTTTTTAATTGGACTGAAATTTTCTGGTTTGATCTGGTCTAGTCTGAACTGGTCTGGTCTTTTCTGATTGATGTCTGTGTATTTATAACTGCCCAAGTCTGGTCTGTGACTCAAAACAGTCCCAATAAAAACATCCTAAAACTTAAAATAGTTAAACTAGGAATAAACTATAGATATGCATAATAAAAGTCCAAAAAGTGTCAAACACAAACACATATATGATCACATAATCAAACACGATAACTCAAAATGAGAATTCAAACACAAAACAGACACATCACATAGATGATAATTCTAAACTCTCGAAGCTTAATCATCATGACCGGAGGAACATGATGGAACATAATCATTATATATTTTTTCCTTGGTTACCCCATCTAATTGCTCATTGGAGGAACAGAATCAGCTCGAAACACACAAGTATTGTTTCCAACAGTCAAGAGTCTGAATGCGGTGTCAATGACGAGCGTTTGATTTTGCTCCTTCCTCCATCATATGCCCTTTATATATCATATGGTTAATGAGTCACTTAACCAACTCTAATAATTATTTCATATATAATTGATAAAAAATTATTTGAGTTTCAGGTTCAGGAGGATATGAGGAATGGACACGTGGAACTTGAAAAGTATGTCATAACCAAATCATTAACGAAACCTCCTGAAGCCTACCCTGATTCAAAGAATCAACCTCATGTTGAAGTAAGTCTATGAAAGCTTGCATGCATTTATCATCTGGATAGTATAATCATCTCAAAATGCTTACGCTTTAAGACCTCCCAAGATTTTTTCACCATTTAGCTCTACTTGTATTTTATTTACATTCTTCCTTCCTGTTATGATATCTGTAGGTTGCTCTTAGGTTGAAGAAAAGTGGTTACATTACTGGCTGTTCTGCTGGTGATACTGTGCCATATATCATCTGCTGTGAACAGGTCTGCCATGACTTATTGCGGTCACTCTTTCCTACATTGTTGAGCTACAGATCTTGAATATTGGCTTCTGCTCTATATGAATAGGGAAATCCTACAAGTAGCTCTGTGGGGATTGCTCAGCGGGCAAGACATCCCGATGAGCTGAAGAATGACAATGAAAAATGGATAATTGACATAGATTATTACCTTGCACAACAGGTATATTGCTCTATATTGAATTAGCCGTTTCCATTTTTTCTTTTACAAATATTTTATTGTTCATCTAATGGTATTGGGTCCATTTAACCTTTGGCTGCTAACATTCGCTATTTCCACTTTAAGTTCATGACAGCTTTTTGCCACTTGATTCACAAATATGAATCATTTGCCACTATCGGTTCTTCTGGTCACCTAATGGCCAATTAGTGTAATATATTTCCCTGTTAAAGTGATCAATAAAAAATACTGAAAGTGGAAAGAACGTAAAACTGTGACCTAATAGTTGTGGCAGCAAAAGGGGAATTTTGCTAATTTATTTTGAATATTTTAGTTGACACTTAAATTTATTACAGATACATCCTGTGGTAGCACGACTTTGTGCATCTGTTCAGGGAACCAGTCCTGCACGTTTGGCTGATTGCTTGGGTCTTGACGCATCCAGGGTAAATATATTTTTTCCCGAAACCATTGGTATACGGGGTAGGGGGTAAATAGGTTGAAGCTCCCTCCATGGAGTTTTGAACCCGAGACCTCCCGTATGAGAGAGTGAGTTGGTGACTAGCTGAGCTGGATCGGTTCCTCAGATCTTGGTTTTCTTTATATTTTGTTTTTCACGTATAACAAAACATGGTACTCTTTTTCAGTTCCAAAACAAATCAAGCAACACTGTCAGTGATGATCCTTCAAGTTCACTCTTATGTGCAGTCAATGACGAGGAAAGGTAATAAAATTATTTTGTGCGAAGTATTGACACTCGTCTGGTATTGTACATGAAGAAAGAGGATTATTTATATTATGTACGAAGATATTTTCTATAATGTAACATGTTTCTATATGATCAAAACTTGAAGATATCAAGGGTGTGAACCACTAGTCTTGATGTGCCCTGGGTGCTCTGCTTCCATTGAATGCCCGTCCATATTCAATTCCATATGTTCGTCCATAAGTCAGAAGCCAGCAGACTTACAATCAGAAAAGCCTGCTGTTGAGTTTTGGCACAAATTACAGTGTCCCAAATGTCCAGAGGAGTCCGGTACGGGCAAACTGTCACCTTCTTTATTAGCAAACCAGGTAAAATTTCTTTTAATGTTCCCAGAGCTCCCTCTCTCTCTTTTACCTCCTTTCCCCCATAAAAGTCCTTGGAAGTAGGAACTGACATGTGCTCGACTAGTCTACTGAGAAAAGTTGGCATGACCGAGTCTATTCTTAGTGTTTGAGAAAAGTTGCAGCATGCTTCAAAATTTAAAATAACATCTAATGATGTGTTTAAAGTATTCTTTGTTAAACTATAATTTTAAAAAATCTACCATTCTACCAATGCTATCTTAGGGCGCCATAACTAGCTTATAATCTAGCTATTAGCTTCTAAGAAAAGCTTTTCAAATACCCCCCATTTGGTTTGGGGAGCTTGTTGAATAAAGTCGGCTTTACTTGATACACTTATAGTTGTAGCCATTCAAATAAATTAATGAGTGTTTATACTGTTCCTATTCTAGCCTCATTTTTTTAAAAAATTTCCTTTTTATCATTCCATATTTCAAAACTACCTTGTCAGCTTATTTTGCCAAGCATAGCCTAAAGGAAGCTTATGAAGTCAGCTGGATCTTATCAAATACGTATCCCAACCGAAACAGAGCTTATGTAAAGAAACTTCCTCTGAACAAACCTACTAGTTAACGTATAAGCTAGCTTATTATGTGCCCAACCGTAATTGAAATTGACACATGCTGAGAAAACAGAGTGTGTACTGTGTATATGTGATGGTAGGTGAAGAGGCAAGCTGAGGGATTTGTTTCAACATACTACAGAGGACTGATGCTGGTATGACGCATCTGCTGTTACAACCCTTAAGATATTTCTAAACATTTATATTTTTTTAAAAAAAGGGAACATGAACTAACTAAGGTATCAATCATACATGTGAAATACAAATATCAGTGTGATGATGAAACATGCAACTATACTAGCCGCAGCCTGAACCTACGTGTAATTGGCGACTCCGAGCGAGGAACTGTTTGTCCAAACTACCCTCGCTGCGAAGGACATCTCCAAAGGAAGGTATTCTTGGACCCTCCAAAACCCAAGTTTGTCCTGTTTTTATTTTATTTTATAATATTTTCCTCCATACCTGAGGTTTATTTGTTTTAAAATTGCATTGAGCAGTATACAGAAAGGGATCTGTACAGACAGCTTTCGTATTTCTGCCACATTTTGGACACCGAACGTTGCATCAATAAGGTGTTTAATCATTTCTTCTCTGGTTGACTCTCATTTTTGCATTTATACTTTTTGGGGATTTATCAGGAGACCATTTTGGGAATTGAAAGTTACCGTGGAAAGAGATTGGTAAGAAAATAGAGGGAAATTGGAAAGAAAGAAAGTTTACGCAAAAATGAAAAAACTCAAAGTAAATAAATTTATATTTGATGTTGGTTCAAACTCATTTCTTTTATTTCTAATCAATAATAAAACATTAATCATGTCTCTTTTTCCGTGTCTATTTTCCACGGCAAAACTAAACCAAAAGAAAATAACGTTTTCTTGGCATTTCTGTCATCCTTTCTTTCCCTGAGTTTTTTTTGGGAACCAAACACACCCTAGATTTTTATTATTATGAATGAACATGCATGATGATTAATGAGGGGATGATGCAGGTTGATGCTAAGATAAAGCTGCAAGTGGAGAAGGAGATGGCTGGAATCCGGCCTCTGGTCAAGACAGCTTCTTCCACAATAGAGAAATTGCGCGATCGGTGCGGTTATGGATGGGTCCAGCTGAGCAATCTGACGGTTGACATTTAATTTATTATTGTGAATCTGTGATAACCTTTGTATATTGTTATGTACATATATATATTCAATTTTATAAGATATATATACATAGATCCATAACAAACGAAGTGAATTTGTCAGCAGATAGTTAATAACCTAACCATATCGTTTACATTTTTTCAACTATATTTACAAACTGTGTAACCCTTCTCATAAAGAAAGTTGTTGAGGTTCACAAAGCCTAAATATATTGCAAAAGAATAATAGAAAAGAAATTGTTTTAAATATTTGTAAAAATTCGATTATGATTTTTCTGTTTCACCTTATAAAATTAAAGTAAAAGTGAGTGAAGATAAAAATCCTACGGAGTATTATTTAAAAAACTATGAATATCTGACTTAATGAGTAGTGTCATTCTCAATTAATAATATCATTACATGTTGACATTATTATTTTTACTATTAAGCCACTATATCATAATCGAGATAACTTACCATCATCAAGTCAAATTGTATCATTAATCAATACTGTTATCTATTTGTTCGTTGTAGATTTTTGAGCTTGTACTGATGTCTGATAAATGCTAAGAACATAATTCATTTGGATTAAGGAAGAAATTTCCCATTGCAAGTTTGCAAAAAAAGTATTGTTATCTTGACCGTAACATAAATGCATCATCTTGATGAGCATTTTATTGGAATGCATATTGACCTATTGAAAAATATCACTAAAAATTTGCACCTCGACAACACTGAAAATGTCACAGAAGAAACCAATGTAAAAAAATGTTATCCCAACTAAAGGCGTATGAGAGAGAAAAGGCATACTACGTATTGTAATATGCTAAATGCTACACAAATATAAAAAACTCTTAATATGAGGTTATCATTTGTAAAACCGAAATAGATCAGAATAGCAGTGGTGGACTGAACCGGGCCGGTTCGGGCCTCGGGCCTAGGCCCGGCCGGGCCTCGGTTCAGTAATAGCAGGCCCGAGTCCGAACCGGGGTAGGGCGGTCCTGGGTCCGGTTCCGGGCCGGACCGGGCCGGTCGGGCCACCCGGTTTAATTTATTTTTTTCCTTTCTCCCCCCCCACCCCCCCAAACCCCCCCAAACCGGCCTAAACAGATAGCCCAAGCCCAACAGCCCAAAAAAATGAAAAAAAATAAAAAAAATAGATTTGGCCCGGACCCGAACCGGCCGGGCCGGGCCGTCAAAACCATGAACCGAGCCCGGAACCGCCCCACCCCCGGGCCTCCGGCCCGAACCGGACCCGGACCCGGAAAACCGGGCCGGGCCGGGCCTGCACAGTAGCGGGTCGGGCGGCCCGAACCGAGGCCATGCCTACAGAATAGAGATCCTTATATTTAGTTACTCCATATTTGACTAAGTTTTAGTCTTATATAGACCAATTTCTTAATTGAAATTTTCGAAGTTTACAAATTACAATCACTCCTCATATTGGGAAGATAATATTTAGCTTCTAATTATATGTTTCTTAGATTAGATTACACGCAAAAGAAAATGTATTAAATTTACTATAGTTAATGTCTTTCATACAAACATTATGCTTATTTTTAGTTCTCAATCCCTTACTGAGCCTTTAATTAGGCAGGTGTTTATGGAGCTCTTTTTCAACGCATTTGCTAATTGTCGAATGGTTAAGTATTTCTTATAGAGTACTTAATTAATTCATGCAGAAAATTCCTAAAGACTAAAATATCAATAGTGTACAAATATAATCATCATTAAATTCTTTCCAAAATAACATATATCGTCAAATTTTTATACTTTTAATAGGATCAAATAAGTTTTGTTGTCAGAATAAAACACAACTACTTCTATTTGTACACTTTTCCCATGTATTAGTTTTATTTGGAGCAATTTCTTAATTTTTAGAACAAAGTTGAATAGGTAGAAGTGTTTACAAGTTACCCTCTCATCTAGGGGTGGCCCGGGACCGGTCTGGCCCGGGACCCGGACCACCACTGTGCGGGACCGGCCCGGTTGACAGGGACCGGGCCTATGACCCGACCCGGGGGTGTTTTGGGGACGGGCTGCAGCTCCCTTGGAATAATCGGCCCGACCGGTCCGGGTTTGGGCCCAATTTTTTTTCGTTGGGTTTTTTCGACTGGTTTGGGTAAGAGGCGAGTTGGACTGGGTGGTTTGGGGGTGTTTGGGGTGAGGGGTGGGGGAGGGGGAGGGGGTTAGAATTAATAAGCAAAAATAAAAATAAAAAATATAGTACCTGACCCAACCCGGGCCCGGTCCGATCCCGGAACATAGCTGCGCCGGTATTGGGCCTTTATTTCCCAGACCCGGGCCCGCCCTAAGCCCGACCTGGACCCGACCCGGGACCGGTCCATCCCTACTCTCATCTACTTGGATAGTTCTGAGCTTCTATGCTCAAATCCTTTATAAATTTTAATGTAATACTTGATCAATTGTTCTTTAAAGTAGCTTACCCATATACATTTGATAGAGTATTAATCCTAGAGAGAAGTGAGCTAGAGAGAGAAAGTGAGTAATTATATTTCTCAACTTGGGACCCCCCATAATTAGCCCCTTGGGGTCTATTTATAGGTAAAAATGTGGATTTGGGCCCCTAGCCTTGGGCTTAGGAGGCCCATTACAATATTCATGCCTTCTTTGGGCGAAATAAGGCCACTAATGGGCTGAGTACAACAGTTAGTACATAAAATAGGAAAATACATTCCGTCTGGACGAAGTCCGGACGATGCGGTCCATGGACGATGCGATCCATGGACGATGCGGATTCTGGGACGATGCGATCCATGGACGATGCGATCCATGGACGATGCGATCCATGGACGATGCGGATTCTGGGCTTCACCCAAAGAATCCGGGTGATGCCTTCTCTCTTGGACGTCGCACGCCTTCGGCCGATGCGGGTGCCTCGCTGGTGTCTCTTGGGCCATCGTGTATGTGGGCCATGGGGTCCAGGCCCATATACTCTATCAACATCTATCATGTTTTTTCACTCTTATCATATGATCTAATCTATGCCGTCCATCTCTAGTACGCGAGTCAACTCATTCACGTAAGAGGGGTTGGGGCGCCGCCCCACCATATGGATGATCTCCATCCTCTTCATCATCGGCCCACGCTCGGCGCTTTTGCGCATCGCAAGTGCACTCTCATCCTCGGTCGGATCTTCTTTGGTGCTGGTGTTGTTTTCGGAAACAAGTTTCCTCTCTCTAGGGTTCACCGCCAGGTGCTACCGCTAGAGCAGTTCGTTCGCTATTGGTTTGCGCCGAGGAGCGGGGTTGATTTCGGCCATTCTTTTTGTGATAATCCAGATCTATCGTACATGAAGGGGATGCAACAAGCAAGAGGTGGGGATATTGGCAATCTAGCCACGGATCAGGGTGTTGACAGATTTGATCTCGGCCCTCGGCACGGGTGATGAACAGACGGGGAGCGACGAAGGGCTAAGCAAGGGAGATTATAGATCGGTGACCCGTCCCCCTCCTAAACCTCTTCCTTGGATTGATCGAGATGTCGGGGTTTGGAAGATGATATTTCAAAAAACAATCATAATTAAGCTTAGAGTATTTGTCAGTTATTCTATTTTTTATGGTCTTATTTTCGTGTTATGTTTGTTTACGGTGTTTCGTTTTTTGTCGAGGACTTTAGTTTTAGGTTTACAATAATGATTGTAAATTCTACTAGATATTATGCCATTAGAAGGATCTATATGGCCAGTGATTGCAGTGTCACACCCGCTTGATGGTTAGCGATTCGTATTGCTCTTTCAGAGGTGATCGTCCGACGTCTCAGAGTCTACCTGTAGGGTTGATTGTGATAATTAGTTAGGGATAATGGTTTTAATATAATGGTTGTATTTGATGATAAAAAAACTCAATCAAGTAAGAGCACATTAACATGATCGTGTCTAATTTCCAATGTTAATTGATAAGCGTAGATGAGTATCAATATCATACATAATCCCCCGTCCCAAATAATACTTCACACTTCTACTTGACATGCTTATAAAGATAGTGTGAATAAAGTGAAAATGTAAGTTTGTGGTTGAATAAGAAAAAAGTTAATGAATGTTAGTCGCACAAAATTTTCCAAAAATGATAATTGCAAAGAATTTTTATGGAAGAAAGAGTATTAGATTCACAGATACATCAATATGATAAATATTGGTGCATTATATCACATCATACTATCACAATTCTGTACAACATTTGTCTCACTAAAATTGAGACATGAGGAGCGACACAAATATTATGAAAAAATTGTGTTATTGATGTTAAATTTGTAAACAACAAAATCCAAGTCTTAATTTCAAAAGATTTTGGGGTCGACTAACATGATTCGATCCATGATATCGATACAAAAAAGAGAAGACAGACAAGAAGAAAGGATAAAAACAAGTAAGATAAAGATAAATAGATATAGGATGACAATAACTTAAGAAAGATAAAAGATTAAAAGATTAAAGAGCATAAAAAAGCATAAAAATAACATAAGAACATAAAGAAGATAAACGATAAAAGAAAAAGAGAGGAAAAAAGAGAAGAGATCAATCGTCCACACGAATGTGCGCCCTCCACTGTGTCCTATCCACAGCCATACTCTCATCCAACACAAGAAGACGCATATCAGTTCTGATTCTTCTAATCCAAATCTGTTTGGGTCTTCCCATCCCTCTCCTCTCTGCCTCTTCTCCCCACTCCTCAATAGGGGTGGACTCGGGTCGGGCCGCCCGGCCCGGAACCGACCCGGAACCGGCCCGGACCGATACTGTTTGTACCCGGCCCGGTAACCGGTCTTAGGGCCGGTCCGGGCCAATTGAACCGGTTAAAACACGGGGCGGGCTTGGGCCTCCTAAAAGTGGAACCGGCCCGGCCGGTCCAGGCCCAGTCCGGGCCTTTCGTTTTCATTGTTTTTTTGTTTTCCCGGGTAGAGCTGGGTGTTTTTTTTTGGGGGGGGGGGGGGGGGGTTGGGGGTGGGGTGGGGGGTTAATTAGAAAAGCAAAAGAAATTAAAAAAAAATAACATTGAACCGGCCCGACCCGGGCCCGGGCCAGAACCGCTGCCTACCCGGTCCGGTTCCAGTTCTCCTTTCCCCAAAAAAAAGCCCGTCCGGGCCTAGGCCCGAACCGGAACCGGCCCGGCCCGGGTCCATCCCTACCCCTCAAGTCACCAACATGTGCATCACTCGATCTTCTACGCACATGCCCAAACCACCGCAAACGAGACTCTTGCATCTTGTAAAATATGTAAAGTATGGATAAAATAAGAAAAATACGCAAATATTAATAAATATGACGTAAGGCAATTAGATAAACTTATCGCAATAAACCCAAAATTTTGACCAGAGTTTTTCAACAAAAATATTGCACAATGTCACAACAACTCTTTTACATTATGTTTTAGGGTGCCCTTGCCCCTTGTTTGCTTTTGAGTTTAAATAATTATTACAAAACTATTTGAAGACAAAGCCAACATGATTTCGTCACTGCATTTCAGTAACATTATTATTATTATGTCAGGGGTTTCCATCATTCAGTTTTTAGCTTAAACATTAGTAGATTTTAGTCCTACGGTGGTTTGTACATAGAAGACCAAGTGATACACCTATTAGACGAGTTGAGATGTATGGAGAAGAGACGGGGAAGAGAGGGAGAGGAAACACGTGTGGGTTAGGGGAGTCAAAAGTGATATGCTTCTTCTTGAATTGGATGAAGGTATGACTTTGAATTATTTTTATCATTATTTTTTATATTTTTTATATTATTTTTATCTTTTTTATAAAAGGTTGGATTATTAGTTTCCATTTTCCCTTATATATATTCATCTCTTTTTATTTTATCTTTTTTATAATAACTTATCTTTTTTATTTTTATTTTCTTTCTATTCCTAGTCTTGTTCCCCTATGTGGGCTTTCATCGAAACTGGTCCAAGCCTGTCTTTTAAGACATAGGCTTGGATGTTGTAGTTGACTTGTTGTATTAGTAGATTTTAGAGAAAATTGCAAGAAGCTGTACAACCAAATATCTCTGTTAGATTTAATTTACACACAAGGACAAAATTCACAAATAACAATGGGTACCATAAGTCCATAACTAACTGCTCAGTGCCAAATACTGCTACTCTCTCAGTCTATCGTGGAAGAGGCTCTAATAGCTGAAAGTAATGCCTGCAGACGGTGATAGTGCAAGGCAGTAACAATTGTATTGAAGTGTTTATATGCGTCTATATCTTAAAATCCAAAATTTGGTATACAAAAAAATCCAGATAAGGGTATGAAATGTTGAATACTTCAATGTAAGTAAGACAGAAATTTGAGTTCACTTTAATGTCTTACCTAGTACTCAACATTGTATCATGTTTCTATCAAACACCAAGGAAAACCAGTAATATAAAGTCATCATCTAAAGTAAAGACAGGTCAGCTAAAAAAAATATTCCCTAACGGTTCTTTTTCTCAACGGCTTTGCCCCTTCTACCTGTAATAATAACTTGTTTGTCCTCCTCATCTTCACTGTACTCACTCTCAACCTCATCATCATTATTATCATCATCTTCATCTTCTTCATCTTCATCCTCGGTGTCATTGGGAATATTCTGTTCACCACCACCACGGGTTCCAGCTCTGTTCCTTTTCAACACTTTAACCTTCAAGCTTACCGCCTCGTCACATCCCATCCATGAATCACACAACAAATAACCAGTCAGGTTGTAATTCCCTTCAGCGGGAGCTCTGATCTTTCCCATCACTAGTCGGGACCCGTCCCTAACTCTTTTGGTAACTTCTTTAACTGCTACACTTATTTTATTTCCTTCTTCCCCTAAAGCTTCCATTTTATCCTCAATTACTTTCACAGCAGCAGTCACTGCCCCGATTTCATCCATGAAGTTGACCTTTTCAGAGAACCAAACATCATTCGAATTCACATCCGCAAGTAAAAACCAGAAATTCTCATCCTTGAGGAACGGATAGAACGGGCAGTGTGGGAGGGCAGCAGTCAATCCATTTTTCCGTTTTAGCATCACCCATGCCTGTACTGTGACGATGTCTCCCTCTTGTATCCCCTCCTCCCCTTCTGTCTCACAACTGACTTCAAGTGTGACATGTGGCATCAGTTCCAGAACCTTCTCAACGTCTTGTGCTTCAGAAGAGGATAAGCCAGCCACATTCATGAGCAGCCTGGCCCGTTCTTCAGAAGTCAGGTCTTGGAAGTCCTGGAAAGTCCGTGCCTACCACCAGGAAGTATTATTGGTTTAGATGGATAAATGAAATATAATACTACCTCCGTCCCTAAATGTTCTTCCAAAATAAAGTGGCACACTGATTAAGAAAGTGGGAATTGTGTGGTGGAGAGTTGTGCAGAGGAGAGAGAAATGCTGTGAACCACAAATTCTTTGCCAAAAAAGGAAAGTGAAGTTCTTTTTGGGACGGACAAAAAGGGAAAGTTGGAAGTTCTTTTAGGGACGGAGGGAGTATCATTTTCTCTTGACTATATGAGGCAGATTTGGAAGGAAGGAAAAGGTGAGGAAATATAAAGTATTTGCTCAAACTCAAAAATCTAATTTTTGATATTGGTCCAAACACTTTATTTATCTTTAATCCAAACACATCTAGAAGTTTTTAAAACATTATATCATATTTCATTTTCCTTTGCATTTTGTGTATTAAAACCAAACAAAAGAAAATGACTTTTTTAGACTTCTTTTCCAACCTCAAGCATTTCCTGGGACCCAAACATACCTTACAGCTATGTCTGGAACTCGGAATATGGTAAGCGAAGGAAGAAAAACAAGTGCTGAGCAAAACTAATTTTATGCTAGGTTTTACCTTCAACGATATGAAGAATAATCTGATTTGGCTTAAAACTTTTTAAACATTAAATATATTTATATTTCTTTAGTCATCATTATATAATACTCAAACAAAAAAACAAAATATACAAAAATAAAAAAATATATATAATACTCATAGTTCTATGACAATAAAATGAATTTGAACAAATTTTTAAAATTGATTAATTGAGTTTGGAGTTTGGACTCGACTTTTTATTCTCACCCACATTAACTTGCTTCGTATTTCCTCTATTTTTTCTTCCCCCCAGCATTTCCCAAACAGACCATACCCAATTTGAATGATGTTTGTTTTCAACATCATCAATTAAATAATCACAAAGTGACAAAACAACATATAAAAATCGCATCTCTTATATCCAAAACTACAGCCCTGAAGGCTGCAAGTAACACACTAATACCAAGTTTATTTGTTTATAAATAAATGAGACAAGTAACGGATAAGTGACTGGCAGCTGAACAGTGCCACTCAGTTCTCATTCATCTGCAAAAAATGTTTGAGGTCATCTGGAACTTGGAAAATGCCAGGGAATAAAATACTGAGGAAAATGGTAAAGAAATTATATTTGGGAAAATCAGGAATAGGCTCAATCTCAATAACTTTATTGTAGCCTTGTAGGTATATGTTCAAAGTTATTCAATTTATTTTTTTCTATTATAAAAAGACACAGAAAATCAAACATATGGATACAAATAACCATATTAAATTTTCCTTTGCATTGTCCTAGGTAAAGGCAGACACATGAAAATAACTTTAACTTTCCTTGGCTTTTTCCCCTTCCCTTACCCATTTGATACAACTAAAACATTTTCTTTATTAAAAACAATTAAAAGAAGTTATATTCATATGTAGGTATATGTAGGTATATGTTCAAAGTTATTCAATTTATTTTTTTCTATTATAAAAAGACACAGAAAACCAAACATATGGATACAAATAACCATATTAAATTTTCCTTTGCATTGTCCTAGGTAAAGGCAGACATATGAAAATAACTTTAACTTTCCTTGGCTTTTTCCCCTTCCCTTACCGATTTGATACAACTAAAACATTTTCTTTATTAAAAACAATTAAAAGAAGTTATTACAATTTAGCACATGAGATATAAGTCACAGAAACAGCAGTGTTTCAGAACCAAACAATAAATAAGGGAACTAATAGTATCTTACTTTCTGTACTATCTTTTCAATAACTGCATCACTGAAATGAGGAAGCTGCAGAAAAGAAGCAACACCTTCAGCACCACCAGACCCTCCCCGAGTTGCCTTCCTTGCACTAAAAGGAATTCCCTGCATCATTAGCATCCATGGTTCTCTCTTTTAGATTATTACAAAGTCAAATACATGCTAGAGTTCAACACTTTCAGATTAGTAGTCTAAAACATCAAATTTTCAGAGAAATGCATCAATAATAAAGAGGTCTGTAAAACATGTAACCTGAACAATACATTGGGAAAGTTCAACAACTCCTACTGCAGGTCTCAGCCATCCATGTCCCTTAGGGTTGCGTGGTAGAGTAGCCATCTACAAGCATATAGTGAGAGTTACAAGCTACATATATGAATGAGCAGCACAATTACAGAGCTATCATATCTAAAATTTGCAATTTTATCACTATTTTATTGGAACTATATCACAAGATTTATCACAACTCACTGGCGTGATCTGACAATTTTAGGCTCCATTTGGTATCCATATTCGGCTCATTTTTTATTATTTTCCATTTTGGACATTAGAGAAATAACAGGTAGATTTTGTTTTAACTTATTCAGAAATGGAAGTGACCAAGTGTTTATTCCTTTCTGAAAAATCAGTAGATAACATTTTAGCAAAATAGCCCATACTAAATGGGCCTTTAGATTCCAATATAAATCATAACATAGTACTAGAACTTACCAAAAATAGTTCTTCCAACAGGCGAGGGGCAAGTTGTAGCATATGTTTGTAGTCTTTCTGCAAATCCGGGGATAAAATCTCTGTTTTGCGAGTTAGATGTGCTTGAATCAGCAACTCGGCCTGAAACGAATAAACGAAAGAGAGGTTACCTACTTACCTATCTTTAAGCAGCTGGATAGTACATTTTAAAAATTGAGTTAATATCTAGTTTAGTCCCTAAACTATACACTATTACTCAATGTTAGTCCTAGGCCAGTTTTCTCAATTTGGATCCAATTTAGTTCTCATACAAGTTTCATTCTAAATAAGAAGCGCATTTTCATCGATTCACTAAATTTAGCCCCAGTTTAGGGCTAAATTTGGCCCTCAACTATGTAATTTAAACCTAATTTAGCCTCCTACAGGTGAGAATTCCCTTCATGGTTAGAGCAAAATATGCCTAAAGACTTAGTCACGTCTAAAGTGTATAGTTGATGAAAGAATAGTCCCAAAAAATGTTTTGGGCCAAATTGAGTAATAGTTTATTGTTGAGAACTAAATCGGTATTAACGCTATACTGAACATTACTGCATTAGTACATTACCTTAATCAGAGAAGGGTGTTGCTTCCAATATTTTGCATGTTCCTGTTTTGCATTCTTGCCATCCAAGTTCAACTCTCCCTTTAAAATTGAGAAGAGCTTCCGAAGAGGTTCTTCATCAAGTCTTCGAACGGGAATCTCCATATACTCGGTAGCTTTAATGAATAGTTCCATTGTTTTGCTGAAAGATTAGGTGGATATTCATGGAACATTATAGTCACAACATATATCATCCAGCAAATACTCTTAGACTTTCCATCAAATTATTCATATTAATAATACTACACTAGTAATAGTGACAATGATAAGTCCAATTTCAATAAACGAAGCTGATTTTCATAAAATCTTATACGAGTATGATTTTTCAAAAAAGCTCTGAACGAATAAGTATGCATCATTTCATTTAAGAAACAAAAAACTTTTAATTATGACAGTTGATATACAGAGTTGTACCGTTGCAAAATTAAAAAGTGTACATTGATTGCAAAATGATAGATAAGAACAACAAGGAACAAAAAATAAAAAAAAAATGGTGATCCCTGCATACGGTATTCTATGTTTATAACACAACAAAACAATAATAATATATAGGAGTCCATATAGGAAGAATATGCTAAACCTTGGAGCCAAAGATGGTTTCATAAAGTTATAATAGGATGACAAAGTTTCTCGTCTGACATTTCCAGAATATTGTGACGATCTTGACAAATATATAACACCAACAATCAGTGGCAACAGAACAAGTCCACCAAGAATCCATATTAACAGTACTCCACCTGATGCACCAGCAAGCATGAACTCAGGAAGAGCTATTCCAATTTGAAACCCCTATACCAGAAAATCACGATGTCAGTGTGACATGATTACCTCTGTATTTTGAAGGCCAAGTGCATAGTTTATAGAAAATATAGAAAAGGCGGATCATAACCTGTCTACCATCAGGATGGCCATATTTTTCATAATTCTCACGAGAAATGGGATCTGTCAGAGCTTGGTATGCCTTGGATATATGTTCCACAAAATACCTATTCGCGTCTAAAAAAATTAAAGAATGTGAACAGCTACTTTTGAGCAACACATCACTTATTATATACTCTCTTTGTTCAATTTTGCATGTTCTACTAGTGCAACAAAGAAAAACTGAATATAATTTCAATTTTATTTGGGTAATACTCGATTTTATTCAAGTAAATAAAGCATACATGATACACTATTTAAAAATCTATCAAAAGTTGTATAACAAGTTGTGACTTGACTAAAAATCTATAAAACACTGCTTAAAAATAAGCTATCAAAAAAACGATGCAATTTGACTAAGTAACTCTGAAGGATTAATAATTTCATATGTTCTTAAAGTGGTGTGCAACTGTGCAATAGAAGGAGGTCCACCAACCGGGGTCAGGATTTTTATCTGGATGGTACTGAATTGAAAGCCTCCTATATGCCTTCTTTATTGCTGAATCTGAAGCTCCAGGCTCCAGTCCAAGAATACTAAATGGTTCAAACACTTGAATCTGTGATGGAATATCATTGATAATACACTCAGTAATGTGCTTAGTAGAACCCAAATCTAAGGGTCTATTTGGATGGAGAAGTTGGGAGGGAAGACTTTGGAGAGCTTAGTTTATATCTTGATAAATAGAATGTATCAAATAGACAAATACTATTTATTTATACTATTTATTTTTTAAAAATATTTATCTACACACACATATTCTGCACCCATATATATATATAGAGAGAGAGGTTCATGTCCGGAATTCCGGACAGGAACCGCCGTCCAGATGGCACCGTTTGGCCGCCTTCCCGGTGGAATTTTTTGGGCATGTTCTCCATCAAGTCTAGTTTATCCACAAAAAATTTCAGCTAAAAAAACAATGGGAAAGGCAGTCAAACAATTTGTGGAAGATAACTGTGTTTTTATATGCACATTTTGGCGCAGTTATCTTCCAAAAATTAGTTGACTGCCTTTCCTATTGATTTTTTAGCTGATTTTTGTGTGGATAAACTAGACTTGATGGAGAGCATCCCCAAAAAATTTAATCAAAAAACTCCACCAGGAAGGGCCCCAAAAGCCGCCGTCTGGACGGCAGTTCCAGTCAGGAAGGCTTGACCGGAAGATTACTCTCTATGCATATATATAACTTTGAACTAATTCTTTTGGATAACCTTTCTGGATGGAATCCCAAAATTATAATATAGTAGCACCTATACGTATAACTTTGAACTACTTTTCGTGGATCAAATGAGAATGCAGTATAAAAAGATAGGTGAGAATGAATCCGGTGCGTTAGATTTGAGAGTTGTGCATTATATACAACATAAAAGTGCATTGGCATAACTCAAAACTCAGAAAATGTGGCGGCATTGTTGCAAATAAATTAAACTTTTTCTGCCAATTTGAATGTTGCATAATTTTAATCATAAATTGTACACCGCCATGAACACAAATGTGTATCATTTCTAGTCATTCTCATTTCTCACATGAAGAACTGTTCCCACCGGAGCTAGACCATACAAAAATATATCATGGTCACTGCATGTATACAACTG
Source organism: Cuscuta epithymum (assembly GCA_945859915.1). Lineage (NCBI taxonomy): Eukaryota > Viridiplantae > Streptophyta > Magnoliopsida > Solanales > Convolvulaceae > Cuscuta > Cuscuta epithymum. The sequence goes on from CAMAPF010001079.1 coordinate 1,564,639, forward strand.
AATTTACTATGGTCACTATAGTTACTAGTTTAGTTACTGCACATTAAAGGTCATGTTTGTGTCTACTATCTTTATTTCGTATATATACAACAACAACATCCAAGACTTAGTCCCAAACGATATTGGGGTCGGCTAACATGAATCGATACATTGATATCACCAAAAGGAAAAGAAAGAAAATAAAGATAAAAAAGATAAGCTATTATAAAAAAAGATGATATAAAAGAGATGAATATACATATAAAAGATAAAATAAAAAGGATAATACAGTAAAAAGGATAATTAAGATATAAAATATATATACAAACATGTGTGTGGAGCCTTCATTTGTTTAGCTGAAGGGTTCTTTTAGATAGAAGTGTTATGACTTATGAAGTTATGAGAGAAAGACTTTGGAGAGGCTAGTTGTTATCATGATGATAAAATGTTAATGAAAATGAATAAAATGTGATTTCGATGTTACATAAATATATAATCATTTATCATCACTACTTCTTCAATTTTGAAGAAGTCTTTAGTCTTATACACACGCAAGCAAATGCATATAAAGAATTTGAGATATGCAGTAAGCCCTCTAAACTTTCCCCTCGAAAATCCAAACTAAACCTAAGTCGATGCTGTAAAATAAGTTATAGAAAGCAATCTGAAAAGTAAAGAACCACTAGAAACCAGGTCAAATTTTACCTCACGTTTGGTTTGTTTAATGGAATAAGCAAGTAGGCCAACAATCATCCAAAGCAAAAGAAGAGTCAAGTTACTGCAGCTTAACAAGCTTGAGATCTGCAAAAGGCATTATTAATTACTTAATAAAAATTCGTGTCAATGCACACGCAAGCACGCACACATACATACATAAATGCTACAAACACTAGTTAGAATAGACTTATACATAATATCTTTTCAAAACGTAAGTGACCTTCTGAGAATTTGATTTGAGATACTTTCCAGATCGTTTGCACACAGAACACTCACAGTGGATGCTCCTTTTACGCTTTGAAGCAGCACGGGAAATTTTGAGCACAGTATAAAGTACTAAAGGCAGACCAATTACTGACAATATGAATATCGGGAATAATGCACTGTTTTCTTGGTTTTCCGCCATCACAGCCTACTTCTACCTGCAGATTCTATACGGATAGTATAGCCTGCAAAATGCATATTGAGGAATCATCCAATGAGACATAACAGTACTGATCACCGTACTGATTTAATTCCAGAATCCAGATGCACCCACACAGGAATATTATTATGCACAAATACTAAATAAATCTTAAAACGCGAATGAACAAAGAATAAATCTAAAGCTACATTTGTTGTGTACATTTTTTATACACATTTCTATGCAGCACATAGTCATTAGGTGATGAAAAGTTACCCAACTTTTTTTCTTCCAATAAATACATGCCATGTGGGAATGCACACTAAATTTTAAGCTCTTGCATTCAGACCCTCCCAAATAAAAGAAAGCGGTTACAATTGAAAAACAAGGTAATAACATCTCTAAAAAACAAGCTAATAACATAGTTAAATTTTGATTAAAAAACATAGTTACATTGTGGTTGCGAAATGTAATTAAACTATTTAAGATAATCCACACCATGCAGTAAAAAGCAAGAAAGCTACACCCTGTACAGACAATCTAGATATTCTATACGCAAGAGAATTAATAACATCTTTTACTATTCTATGAAATCAAATGCATCCAATATGAAATATATAGATATGCATACATATATATAAACAGAACGAACAACATAGCAATCAGCCAATCACTTATCTGTGCTCATGGATCTGGCTGGTACCATTTAGCACTCATGAGAGGCAATGGGTAAAAACTAATTTTACTATACATTATATCGATATAAGCAAACTAACTCTCTCTCAAGCTTTTGCTTGCTTTAAAGCCACTTTGCATCATCCCTTGTTTTATCAATGTTATCAATAGGGGATTATGGAGGAAAGCCTAAAAAGCACTGTATAAATATAGCGGATAGTGCTTCCGTAAGCAGCTCAAGGCTTCAAGCGTAGAGGATCAGGAGATTCTAGTAACACTAAAGCAATTACAAAATTGGAAGTGTACTTAGAATCATAGCACAAAACTAGTAAACCACTAAATTCAAAGCTTTGTTGATATGAAATCTTAATAAACTGAACAGTGAGCCAAAACAGCTGCCATTTTTCAAAACTCCCACTTATTATCATTTGTGTTCTTGGTCTGCCCAGTAGGGGAAAATTAATGAAATGAAAATGAGGAATCAGCGGCCAAAATAATAAAATACGTGAACAAATGGTAAACAAATTGGAAGAGAAAAGAGTTCAAAATAACATTGAAAGAATAGAAGAGTGAGATATTGGGGGAAGGAAAATGAGGCAGGGCTTACAGAAAAGGAAGGTGGGCGATGGAGGATGGGCTCCGAATGTTGCTGAAGGTCAAAACGGACAGGTCGCAGAAGAAGAAAGCGGAGAGGAGGCGAGACCAGTCCACCAGGAACAAACGATCCCCGACGATTTTTTGTGTGACGATTTTTAAATTTTACATAATTTTAGGGAATAATTTTGAGATTGTATGTTCAAGTCATATCTTAATAAAAAGTAGGAAAAACTGTCAAATAGGCCCTCGAACTTTCATAAAAAAGTCAATTAAGTTCTTCTAAAGAGACTCTGTCCGTTCGTCACGATTTGGGGCGGTTCCCGGTAGAATTTTTTGATGAAATTTTTCGAGCATCTTATTCATCAAGTCTAGTTTACTCATACCAAATTTCAGCTAAAAATTTAATCGGGAGCGCATTCAAATTAATCCGAGAACGCAAAAATGCGCAGTTATCTTCAAGAATTAATTTGAATGTGTTTCCGATTGAGTTTTTAGTTGAAATTTGGTATGAGTAAACTAGACTTGGTGAATAAGCTGCTCAAAAAATTTCATCAAAAAAATCAACCGAGAATTGCCTCAAATCGCGACGGCCGGACAGAACCTCCTATAGAAGGACTTAATTGACCTTTTGATAAAAGTTCGAGAACCTATTTGACAATTTTTCCTAAAAAGTATTAGGGAAAACTAAAGTTTAAAACAACACTTAATAACCTTGTGTTTTCCATACTCTTAATCTTGCTCTTAGTCATACAACTCATTCTTATATTAAAGCTATTTCATTTTTTTGGAATTGTTCAATGCATATATATATATATATTCTATTTTCAAGTTCTGCGAAAAGATGGAAGATTTTACATGTTAATGCCTCAAATTTAATCTTAAAATCCTTGTGTAATACATTTTGGATGAATTGGATAAAAAAATTAGAGCTATTAGGCTTCAAGCTCCACAAATAAGAAATGTTTTGTTTGAATTATCTAAACTTGTAATGATGCCAAGTCAAAACGTGAATATGAAGTATGGTAAGCGAATTTGAAAGTTTTAGGTTTATATTGACATTTACGAAGTACTTGGTATGATGTTCTATTTACTCTTAATATGGTGGCTAAAAATGCAATTTAAATCTATGTGCGATATTGCTACTATGGATCAAATTGAAGTGTAATGCATCTTTAAAGAAATATAGGATTGAAGGATTTCTTTGAAGTATGAATATTGCAATAAGATGTTGAGCCTATTTTTCTGACTCAACGCCAAATTACAATGAAAAACAATTTATTGAAAATAGAAATGAAATTGAACTACAACCAGCATAGGAATCTTTTAGAGTTAGTTGTTTTCATTTCGTTGTGAATATGTCAATATTTTCATTGAATAATAGATATGAGCAATTAAAGACATTTGATGATATGTATGTTTAGATTGAAAACTTAAATTCATTAAATGTTACTAAGTTGAGAGAATGTTGTATTAATTTTGCTTATAATTTTTCTCATTATAATGTTTGGGATGTAGACCTAGATGATTTTGTTGAACTTAAAGTATCAACTTACTTAATAATAAAGTGCTACCTTCTAATTGAAATTGATTCTCAATTAATTGTTATTAGGTCCAATTAGTGAATAATCATTAATTGCAGATAAGTTCTAAATACATAGTATTCACATATATTATGGAGCATCAATTTCTAAATAAACTACAAAAAGTATAGTGTTCCATTTAGAGAGAAACTCACATGGAATGATTATACTCTTTTGCATATTCGTGCATATTTATTCATATGCACAACATTTTTTTTCAAAAAGCATAATAATTTCTTTACTCTACAATATTAAGTTTTTTTTAATGATAATAGTTATTTTATTTGAAAAAACATTCAAAAGAATGAATTTAATTTTCAAATCAAGCAAGGGAATATATATATTTATTTAGTAATAAGAGTATAATGATTAGATTTTAAGAATAGGGTATTTTCATCTTTTTCATCCAGCCTGCAATGGGATTAATTTTGGTGGAGAATTATTTATGTGTTGTATCTTGCAAATATTCATACATTCTCAAAATCCGCTCAGGGCAATGCCTGGGTAAAAGGCTAGTTGCAAATGACTTTGCTTGATACTTCAATGTGATGGAAATTTTTGAGTTTGTCAAAGTTGCAGATTGCTATCCAAATGTTTATATCACTTATCGAATTTTATTGACTATACTGATGACCGAGTGATCGTAGCATAGGTTGAGCAGGTGCGGATTTACTTTGTGTGCAATGAGGCACTTACCCCAAATAAATAGCTAATAGTATGCTAACTAATCTCTAAGTTATTGTTATTTAGACAAAACCCCCCCCAAAAAAAAAATTAGTGTGCCAACATTAAATTTATTTTTAAACTCAAACGGAGTATCTTGTAATGCTCTCTCCAAATTCAAATACTCAACATATAATTTATGTTATAATTGCTTTCTTAAAAGTGTGAATGTAGGTGGAAGATTCATGTGCTTCTATAGTATGGAGTATGTGAGTTTATATCTATTTTAAATGGGGGAGTACTATGAAAAAAACGAAACTACTAGGTTGGATTTCTAATTTAAAATTTATAATACGAATAGTTTTTATATATTATATCTTCTAAAATACTACTGAGTCATGTTGTACTACATATTACATAGTACTTTTTATTTTATTATATGTAACATACATATTGTCTAATGGGTATTAGAAAATGAAGAATGAAAGTAGGAGAAATTCTAAAACTCCATTAAAATAGCTCAAAGGCTGAGAAGATTATTTTTGTGTGTGTTACAATGTCCTGACTGGCTCATATTTATAGCCTTAATTCTACTGCCAAGGTTGGTAACTATATATATATATATATATATATATATATATATATAACTTTACAGAGGGGAAATACACACAAGGACGCAGTAAAGTGTTTCTTGGATGGCAGAAGATGACGAATCCTATTTAATGTTTCTTAGACTGAAGTGGGGCTGCAGGCTGGTTCTCTGCAGTGGTTCATGTGCACCTGTTGATCTGGTCTGTTGATCATGAGTCCTTCTTGACCTGCTTATCATGATAAGTTTGTGTTCCACACTCAGTATTTCACTCTTTTATTTTGGTTCATGAATTGGCCGGATTCTAGTTCTCCTGAAGCTTTATTCTTCTCTTGTTCTGTTACTTGATGAATTCTAACACCTCCCTTCAAGCTGGGAGTAAAGATGTTGATTACTCCCATCTTGTTCGAAACTTCTTTTGATGCCTCTCCTGAAACAGCCTTGGTAAAAATGTCTGCAAGTTGTTCGCGTGAAGGAACATGAAAGAGCTGTATAATATTTTTGTCCACTTTCTCTCTTATAAAATGACAATCAATCTCTACATGTTTCGTTTTTTCATGGAACACAGGATTCTTTGTTAAGTAAATTGCAGACTGGTTGTCACAAAATAATTTTATCGGTTTGATAGTTTGGATTCCAAAATCTCTTAGTAATGCTATTAACCAAATTATTTCACAGCACGCATAAGCTAGTGCTCTGTATTCTGCTTCAGCAGAAGAACGACTTATAGTTTGTTATTTCTTGGACTTCCAACTCACCAAGGCATCTCCCAGGAAAATACAGTATCCAGAAGTTGATTTTCTTGAGTAGGGGCATCCACCATAATCTGAGTCACTGAAAGCTTTTATCTCTATGTCTGGTTTTGCGTTCAAGAAAAGCCATTAATGGCATATTCTAACCTAAAATGCCATATATGGCTAGAGACATATGCTTCCTCTTTATTAATAGCATATGCCTTCTTCTGACAAAATAATTCTTCATCAACTTCCAAGTGATACAGTCCTCCTCTTACTCTATTCTTCAGTCCAATCTTTCTCCAGGAATTCTTCAAAGGAGTAGAGTTTTTCTGCACCATAACACAGACAGTGCAATCTTTCTCCAGGAATTCTTCAAAGGAGTAGAGTTTTTCTTCAAAGGAGATCTCTTTTGCTTTGCCATTTCACAGACAGTGCAATAAGAAAAATCATTATAAGAGATTGAAGGATTACAATCCTTTATTATAGCTAGTTTATCTAAAGAAGGATGTCCTAACCTAAAATGCCATATATGGCTAGAGACATCTGCTTCCTCTTTATTAATGGCATATGCCTTCTTCTGACAAAATAATTCTTCATCAACTTCCAAGTGATACAGTCCTCCTCTTACTCTATTCTTCAGTCCAATCTTTCTCCAGGAATTCTTCAAAGGAGTAGAGTTTTTCTGCACCATAACACATTCATCTTTAGTGAATATGATTTTTAAATCATTATTATTCTCTGTCAGTTTGCTAACTGAAACATGATTTATTTTAAAACTAGGTGCACATAATACATTTTTAAGTATCAGTGACTCATTGATGACTATATCACCTTCATATTTTACTGGTGTTGAAGTTCCATCTGGTAATAAAACTGAATTGTTTACTTTTCTTTTATTGTGAGTAATGCAATCGTGTGAAAATATGATGTGGTGTGATGCTCCTGAGTCTAAAATCCATGGCTTATTTAACCAATTGAAACATATCATACTTCCAGAAGAGGATGCAATTCCATTAGTTGCACTAGCATGAACATTGGCGTTTGCTTCATGGTTTTTGCTCTTTTGTTGCTCTGCAAGTGCTAGCAGCTAGCTAATCTGTTCATTAGTGAGTTGTAGCTGACTGACATCACCTCCGCTTGCATTGAACCCGATGTTCACCTGATTGTTGAAGGCACCATGATTGTTGTTTCTACCTCCAAAACCTCCTCTATTTCCAGTTGAGAACCTCCCACCTCTATTTTGGTAACCTCCTCTTAAGTTGTTATCAAAGTGGGGATTTTTGGTGTAGGAAGGACCAACTTGAGTAGGGTAGTTTTGGTTGGGCAGAGTAGTGTTTGGATAACCATGAATTTTGAAACAAGTTTCAATAGAGTGGTTGTTCATCCTACACTTAGGACAATACGTATCTCTCTTATCTTTCCTTTTGTGCCAATTGTTGCAAGAGCAAATGCATCCATGGTGGTTTTAGTGTCCATGTTTCTTGTTTGTTTCTGTCTTTCCTCTTGAAGGACAAGACCATAAGCTTTATCAACAAATGGAAGAGGCTCCATACTAATGATAGTTTCTCTCACAACTTCATAAACATTAGACAGACCCATTAGGAATTTGAATAGTTTTCTAGTTTCAATCATTTTCTCAAACTGTTCACTGAGTTTGCATTTGAATAAGCCACAAGAGCATGTGGGTATTGGCTGGTAATTACTCAGCTCTTCCCATATGGCTGAAAGTTTGCCAAAGAAAAGAGAAACAACATTGGAGCCTTGCTTAAGAGCATTTAAGTTTTGCTCAAGCTGAAATACTCTCACTTCACTTGGTTTTGCAAATCTCACTTTGAGTTTTTCCCAAGCTTCTTTAGCAGTATCACAGTATAGAACAGTGGCTTTAAGCTCCTCTGAAACAGAGGGAATGAGCTATGACATGATGAGAGTATTGCACTTGATCCAAGATTTAGAGTTCTTGTCTTTGGCATCTGGTTTTTCCAGAGTGCCATCAATGAACCCTTCTTTATTTTTCAGAGTCAGGGACATGATAAAGGCATGGCTCCAAGTATGATAGTTTGAAGAGGTGAGAACTGGAGAAATAGCACCAGAAGTGGTGTTGTCTGAGTGATGCAAGTAGTATGGGCTAAAGGGATCATCATAGATATGGGGTGAACCACCACTATCCAGTCCTTCGCCTATTTCACCAGTTTCTCCAGTCATGTTCAAATCTTAAAGTGATAAAGCTTTTTAAACAAACAAGTAAAGAAGGCGACCTTATATAGAACAGAAAAATAAATAATAAAATAAAATTAGAAAAGAGATTCTAGCAAAGGTAACCTCTCTCTGATACCATATTAGAAAATGAAGAATGAAAGTAGGAGAAATTCTAAAACTCCATTAAAATAGCTCAAAGGCTAAGAAGATTATTTTTGTGTGTGTTACAATGTCCTGACTGGCTCATATTTATAGCCTTAATTCTACCGCTAAGGTTGGTAACTATATATATATATATATGTATAAATAAAACTTTACAGAGGGGAAATACACACAAGGACGCAGAAAGTGTTTCTTGGATGGCAGAAGACGAATCCTATTTAATGTTTCTTGGACTGAAGTGGGGTTGCAGGCTGGTTCTCTGCAGTGGTTCATGTGCACCTGTTGATCTGGTCTGTTGATCATGAGTCCTTCTTGACCTGCTTATCATGATAAGTTTGTGTCTCACACTCAATATTTCACTCTTTTATTTTGGTTCATGAATTGGCTGGATTCTAGTTCTCCTGGAGCTTTATTCTTCTCTTGTTCTGTTACTTGATGAATTCTAACAATGGGCGTCCATGCTCCCGATAACAATATTTTTTAGATCCACCCCTATAGTTGAGACTTGAGAGGAGCTTTCCAAAGTTAGATTTATTGAAGACCTGCATTAGATCTTCAATATCTCAAGAAAGTCTGGATGACTTGATGATTTTCTGTATTGAGAAAGAGATATTGGATAATACTGACCGTGGCATTATCATGATTTTGCATCTAGGAGAGCTCAAAGGAATTGTTTTTCTATAATTTTTTGTATGAAAGTACTTGCTATGCATATTAAACTTTTATTTTAAAATAAAATTTGTTTTTCAGCTTTATAATTTCAAGGACCCCTTGTTGATCTTGAGTCTCCAAAATGTAAGGATGTGACCTGATTTAGGGCATTTATATTAATCATTCCTTCATAAAGGAAAAAACTGACAGACACCTTAATACACTAGATTATTCCATTCTTCCAAACAAATGATCAAAACTAAATTCTGTCAAAAGTGAAAGCCGATAGTTGAAGAGGTTAAAAAATCAAGTAATGGAACAACACTAGACAACCTCGATTTTTCTGAACAAAGTTTGTTAGCATTCAGATATATCTTCAAAAAAATTGTTAGCTTTTAGTTTTTTAGTTTTGACAGGATTTTTTTGTGAATATGATTATATCCAATTTTACACATTTTGTTTGTAACACCTTGGCTCCGCAGGATCCAAGTTAGTTACTCTACAACGCCATCCAGACCTCTAGTACTGTCCTCACTCGTGCGCGCCTTGAGAAACATCACATGGGGTCACCCATCCCAAGACTACTCTCTTGCAAGAGTGCTTAACTTAGAGTTTTTGGCTGGTGAGCTCCCTTAATAAGATGAATCTTGTTGGTATAGGTAGTACTTATTAATCCCTTTACATTAATCTCAAGTGTTACATTTTTAATGATATACTAACAATTTTAATCTCAATTTTGTCAATAAGTTGAATTCTACTGATATTTTAAAACAACTTTGCTAGGTGCACACTCAGACACCTTGGAGCTATGTTGCACGGATGCGGATACGCCGACACGCCGATGCGCGAATACGCGTATGGCGATTCGACAATTTCAAAAATATAGGATACAGGTACGATGGTATATTTATAAATAATAAAAATATATGGTATAATTTGCAAGTATATATAATTCAGAGGTTCAACGATCACCCTCTTAGTTTTTTCTTTCTTCTTTCATCTTTTTAATTTCTCTTTCTTACTGTCTTTTTCTTTCTATTTACCTTCTATTCATTCCTCATCTTCACCGTCATCTTCTATCATCATTTTCACCTTTATTTTTGTTTATGCATTGAAAAAAATGATCTTTTAGAGTCGCCGAAAAGTCATCAGAAAATTAATGATGAATGACTGCAGAAATTTTTGTTTGTGTGGTATATAAATATTGTTTGTGTCATGTTGAATAATGATATAATTTGTCTGAAGGAAAAATCAGAACTGAGAAACTACTAACATTTTGTAAACTTTCACCATAGACAATGATTTTATTTCATTGTCTGTAGTCATGTAGACACTAACAAAAATATTGCATAGAAGTTAAGGTTAGGTTGCACGGAAGCCAATGTCTATGTACACCAACAACAATGTATAAGTACACACTTTTGTCAGTATACAGACAACTAATGTTCGTCCGTATACACACATATTGGTTTCCGTGCAACCTAAGCCTCATTTGTTTTGCAAAAAACGCAAATTAATATGACTTACAAACCAATGTCAGTTCTTTTTCGCAAACTGATGTCGGTATATAGACAGTCTGTATACAGACAAAAAATGTTTGTTCACATACTTTTTGTGCGCAACCATGTTAACACACACTTACGATTTTTTCATTTTAATTTGTTCACACAGACAAATTTTATCAAAAGTCAGGATGATACAAACAAAGCTTTACTAAGGCATAAATGGTAATTCCGATAACATCTCTGGTGACTCCAATTTCGGTTGTTTTTCCAAATGACTCGAACTTCAGTGATGAAGAAGTAGATAACGTGAAAATGTGAAACATGACACAATTTTATATGGTGTACATGGAAGGTGATGAAGATGAAAAATGTTGAAGGTGGAACATGAGTATTATAAGATGGAAATGAGAGGTGATATATAGGTATAGAGAATGGTGAAGATGAGATGTGATAAATATAAAAGATGGAAGAAACTGGGATTAGGATCGAAACTGCCCGGTTCACTCCTAAGAGTAGGAACCCATGCTGGACACGTGAAAATTCCGGATAGGGCCGGTGTATTGCCTATAACTGTAAAAACGAACTGAGTCCGGTCAATAGAGTACCAAATCCAGTCTATACCTACTCTACACTAGTCACATCTTCAACTTAATTTTATTTATTTTCCCCATTTTCCTCATTCTTCATTATTTATGGAACCCTCCAAAATCTCCCTTGCAATCTAACTCACTGTGCTTTCAATAAGAATGTCTCAAACGACAGAGCTTTTGCAACTTTCGATCCTCAGACTATAGTGTTAGTGAAACTTTTGGAACTCAACTGTTAATTTTTTACATTTTTAGTCCTTGATTATTTTTTAAATTGACACTTTTAGTCATTTCACTATTATTTTGACACAAGTGGATGAATAAAAATGTCACTATGATAATAGTTGAAAGCAAAAAAATGTCATTTTAAGAAAGTCAAATGATTAAATATGAAAAAATTTCAAAGACGAATACCAAAAGCGTCTCTAGCACAATAATTGAGGATTAAAAATGGAAAAATCAAAATCGAGTATCAAAGATGTCAATGACATAATAGTATAAGAACTAAAAGTGGCAAAAACATGTTATACACACAATGTCTGCATTACCAAAATATTTTGTGCTTGAAAAATAAGAAAGCAACAGTTATGGTACACTACACGAACATTTCCTTACAAAGCACTCAACACTCATTGACACCAACAATGAATACACGGTGTGTTCATTTTTTAATTATTCAAATGTTATACGCCATTTCATATTGAATAAGACTTTATGCATGCCATTGTAGTATTGCATTAATTCAATGTTCTGATATTTGTAATAGTATTGTACTAATTCTTACAATACTGTTATACAACAGTAGTCAGTCCATACAATTTTCGGGACGATTTTCATCATAGTACATCCGGAAACAATCCATTTATACTTTAGTACAATGATACAACTACACATTCAACCCTCTTACCCCACCATTAGTTGGAGCCTTTGCAACACTGAGATAATGTTGTATTTCCAACGACTATATAATTTGTACTAATTCTTACGTTTTGCATTCAAAATTCAAATAATATAGCCATTGGAGTGTTTAGTAGAACCTTTGTTGGTTAAATTTAATTTATCATACTCTAATAAATAGATCATTTCATAAATAATGCATATGGTTTTTCTACACTCAAACTTGAAATTTAGAAAAAAAGACCAGGGACCAACCAGTCGACTAGAATCGGGAACCCTGAGTACTGGTCTCGCCAGCCGCGCCCCTCCAAGGCTCCAAGACCGTCTGGTCTGGGATCGAAACCGGACCGGGTCCATGCTTGATTACAATGCCTTTTGGCTCAAAAAAGAACTATGTTTTTACACGCAAAATATGTGCTAATAATCTCAAAGGATTACTACACCGTTTACAAAATACTGTTGCAGTGTTGCTGGATGACGATTAAGGATATATGAGAAATTAAAAACTTGCAAGGGTAGAGAGTGCCAAGAATTAAATGATGGGAAATCCCACATAAGATAATATAGTTCACAAGAAAAGAATGCAGATTCTGCTGGCGTTTGAACACACGCACATCCAATGATAAGAAAGGAACCTACCAAGCATGAATTTTTTGTTCTTGCCTGGTGATCAAAATAAATGGAATGCAGTTGTCTAATCCAAAAATAAATCAAGAGAGTATGATTAGTCATACTAAGATTGACTATTATGAGTCGTCTCTGGCAATGCAAAAAACATGTTTTGTGTGGGAAATGGCTGAAAGATTGACCACCCTCATGTATGCTTCTTAGCACGACTGCCTGAAGGTCGAGCATCACCCTTCTTAGAACAGGTGGACTCCATAAGATCCTTTGCCCAGGCAGGACAGTTTTCAGGGTCATATCGGTAATCATAAAGCAGTTCATCTCCAGAATTTATTGGTGTCAAAGCATATATGCCAATCCTGTGATCTCCTCCTACCATGATCACCTGCCAAAATGTGACCCACTGGGAGCATTATTATTTGAAGAACTAAAATAATAAGGAAGCAGCCACAGAAGGGGAGTACTTAAACATTACACATTCAGTTTACCTTTGCAACACAGTTTGGTTGAAGTGAATGATTGGCAAACTTCAATTTGTTTCCCTTTCTGTAAGCATCAACAACAAGCTGTATGCAAAAACATATAAGCAATTGAACCAAAAGAAATGGGGGCAAATATATACACACACACACACATACATATAGATATACATGTACATAATTACATACATACACAAAGAGAAAATATCTCATCAGGCCATCTTTGTTTTGGCCAAAAACCAATAGATTTAGTTCAAACGTTTTACCATGTCATTGAATGGAATAAATGAGTTTCTAACATTCATCTTCAAACAATTTGAAAATCTAACCGCTGAAATTAATACTTGATATGAATGAGCATAAAGATCTAAAACCTTGAAGTGACCTAATGGCCAAAATAAAAGCTGGTCTCACCGCATTGTCACCAGGGTCTTACTTAAATTGTAGCATACACACAAATACACACACACACATAGAGAGAGAGAGAGAGATTGACACACAGATGCACTTTTAATGTACATGTATATGGTTGCTTTTCTAATCATCATTTTCATTTTCATTTACCCCAATGCCGCAAAGGGGGGGTAAGGGGGGGGTCAGATGTACGCAGTCTTACCCCTGTACTAAAGCACAGAGAGACTGTTTCCGGATGACCCATAGTGAATATCGCGTCCAAAATTGCATGGACTGACCGTTGCTTCACAACAAAGAAGCGCAGACAGTTTAGTGAGCCATTTTGCTTTATTCCATCATATTCTCAAGCCAAAAAATAATGAATCTTTGGCTCCATTGCAAATGATGGAAATGTGTGCCTGCATATATGCATGTGAGTATGCACAAACATACACACAAACACGAATACACACATATTGTGTTTTTAAAGTTGCAAGTATTTACAAAGTTTTCAAAGTTACTGAAGTCCTTTACTCATTTATTGTCTTAGCTTGGATGTTCCATTCTAATTCTCATTGCTTACAAATATGACCACATCTATCCAAGTGATCTTCTGCATGTGAATGTTAGACGTCAGCAGGTGAAAATAATGTCTTACCATATCATTGAGATTGAAGAGGAATGAATAATTTTCACGATCATAGACTTTGCCACGCTTATCAGCTTCAAAGTGCGAGATTACTTCACCAGTGTACTCCCCGAGGAAATCATTCTTTTTTACACTATTCTGAATGCATCAAAATACAAATTTAAGCTTTCTTTACAGGTAAACTCAATTTGAAAAGCAGGAGATTCCTGTATTACCTTTAAGAAAGCTCCCCATCCAACTATACTAGATTTTCCAAGAAGAACCTGAATATAAAACAAAAAGGGTAGGGAAACTACATTAGGGAACATACTTTGAGTTCCAGAATATATACAAGTTGAAAAAAAAAACTGAAAAGGGACTTGCAAGAAATGTTATAAAAAATGACTAGGTAAGTGCATTCGTAAAGGATGAGTTAATGACCACTGAACCACATCCACCGTCAGCTACCATGCCACTACTAGATGTAAAATAATAATAAAAAACACATCTGTGTGGGATGTGAGTATCCATGTGAATACAATAACAACAACAACATTACCCCTGTGCCGCAAAGGCTCCCACCTACGGTGGGGTAGGGGGGTCAAATGTACGCAGTCTTACCATATACAAAAACACATAGAGACTGTTTTCGGATGACCCATGATGAAAATCGCGTAAAAATGACATGGACTGACTACTGCTTCATAACAAGGAAGCACAGACACTTTAGTATGCCATTTTGCTTTAATGACTGAAAGCGTGAAAACTCAATCCCATCTGTTCACAAAGACAGTTACAAGAATCGGGGGCTGCACAATAAAATTAACATTAATTTAATATAAATAAGTACAAGCATTTCCAGTGGAGCCAAAGAATCACTATTTTTTGGCTTGGGAATATGATAGAATAACGCAAAATGGCTCACTAAACTGTCTGCGCTTCTTTATTATGAAGTGACCGTCAATCCATGTAATTTTCAACACGATTTTCATCATGGGTCACTCGGAATAATCCGAAACAATCTCTCTAAGCTTTAGTACAGGGGTAAGGTTGCGTACATTTGACCCCCCTTACCCCACTATTGGCGGGAGCCTTTGCGGCACTAGGGTAATGTTGTTGTTTGTTTGTTAAAACTTTAAGTAAGGTGGTGTTTGGAACTGATTCTGCCTCTGCTTCTTTTTTAAAGCAGAAGCAAAATCAGAATCAGTTTTCAGAAGCTGATCTCCCCCAGCTTCTAAAAAAACAGCTTCTAGGAGTAAATTAGAGCACCAGAAGTACTTCTACACTTTCACCCAAACACTTCAACTTCTGCTCCCTTAGGGAGCAAAAGCAGTTTTAAGAATCAATTCCAGACACCCCCTAATACATACTTTGTATAGAATAAATAGATGATATAAATATTCAAGGAAGGATTTGACTTTGCACCATATTTTCAAAATCATTAATGTATGCATCCTGATTCACTATAAAATCATTTGACTTTGCACCCCACTTCACAATTTTTGGACTGATGGGGTGCACACATTAATGATTTTGAAAATGGGTGCAAAGTCCAATATCACCCAAAACATGGGATGCGAAGTCAAATTCTCTCAATATTCAAATATGATCGCTAAGCAATTTCAGAACGCGGCAAGCAACAATTACCTTTTGATGTTGTCTCAGAAGTAATTTCATATTCATGCATTTGTGATTTGAGACTCTTGGCGGATGAACCCCAATAGAACCATCACCACAACTACAAAGCAATTAAACCAGCATAAATAGTTTGAAGCTGCAATCTGAAGAGAAATCCAATGCCAGAGCTCATACCATTTGGGATACATTGCTTTATGCATAGATGAAATGAGTACTTAAGGATCAGGGATGTGACGTACATAGAGGGATGGCTCTCTTAAGAGTCTTAACATTTAGATATCTTTTAGTAAATACTATTGTGATTTAAAAAGATGAGTAATCAATTATCAAACACCACTAGAGGTCCTTGGTGGCATTCTATTTTCAAATAAAGTCATGTATAATGTAGGCATTTAGTTGTTTTCAGTTACAATATCAATCTTGTAATAGGACATGAGCATATCATCTCTGTTATATCATCATTACCTCATTATGTGTGCAGGTGGAAAACTTATGAACATGAAAACAGTTTTGGAGTTTCATCTCATAATTCCTTGCTAAGTGTGCAATTGGAAATGCATTTGGCATAAAAAATTGTGACTACTTTTAGAAAATTAATTTACCCTACACATTTCATACCACTGGCCTCAACATGATAGAGAACACAGGTGTTGATGGTGGGCATTCATCTGTTTTGTGGTAATCAGAAAGAATATTAAATTTGTTGGAAGTATTCTAAATTTATATGTGCACGCTGAGCACAAGATAAAATGAATCTTGAAACTACATATTGAAAGTACATGTTAAATAACCCACTTTGTACATGGCCGGAGAACATTGTTTTCATAATAGCTACTTTCACATCCAAATGAATGCATAACAACAACAAATATCACCATGAATGCTCACCCAACCCAGCAATTATGGCAAATATCAGGATCGCATTCTCTTAGAGCTGCATAGCATGGACAATCATCAGCTGTGCACTGACTTTTTGAACAGTGACACCCTCGGAATCGTAGCAGGCAATTCTTTGAGCATCTAGGCAATAGAAAAAAAACACTTCAGAACATCAGTTTATTCTGTCACTAAAGAGGGTTGGATGCACTTCCAAAGGAGCACAAATAGAAAAGATAGAAATATAAGGAAAAAAGGAAAAACAGAAGACATAATGCGCACATGCTTTTTTGTCATTAGATGCACACTGCATTGCTAATTGCTTCTGTTGTGATTTTAAGGGTCCATTTGGAACCCCGATTTTGTTAAATACTTAAATATCTGTAAATTTCGTACAAAATCTAATCATATTTGAGTTTCCTTCATGTTTTCCAAGGTAAAGCCGAAGTGCCAAATATTAAATAAGTAAATCTTTATCATTGTTTTCCTTACCCTGTCATTCTCCCTGTTCCAAAGTATAGACTGAAGGGTTAATTCCACTCATTCAAATGAGTAATCAGGCCCAAAAAATAGTTAGTTACCCGCAGAATTTTTCGCAGCTGCCTGATTTTACACTGCAAGGACAATTCTTTCCACAGTGAGATTGACAATTGCAAGGAGTATAGTGCTTTTCAAGTTCCTCCTTCTTCTCAGATATACGCTTCCTTATCGAATGATGTCCACCTGATCTACATGTATATTTTAAGCGACGAACTCTACCTCTTCGGCATGCATATCTTGGTTTTTTCTGTTCCTCATTTCCCTATAACAGTTTCAATCGAACTTAACATGATGGCATGTGGAAACCCCACTGAGTTGGATGAATGGAGTGTACAGTAAGTGAAAATACCGACCACGACTTCAATACCAATGTTTGATTGACTGGGTGTCTTATTATCAGGCAGGTTCATATACTGAAAAACCTCTAAGCATGACCTCAGACCATTCATGAGATTACGAGCAATCAAACAGCTGTTCGAAAATAAGATAGCTCTGACTAGAGGATTAACAAAAAAAATATTGATGTATGCATTGAAACTAAACTACGATCCTAAATTAGTAACTTCACTAACCTGCTTCTACCAAAGATCTCTAGACCCTTTTCAAAGAGAGCCTTTTCAAGTGGCCTCCAAACATTATTGCTGCATCCTTCTATCTTCGAAGTAGGTTCATCTAAAAATGCATCTTCTTTTGCAGTTTCATAATCACTAGTCATGGGTTGAGAATTTACAGGTTCATTCAGATTTATTCCAGCAGCAGCTTCCAGCAAAGAATTAATGGACTTAGGAACTGAAGATTCTTTCTTGCTAGATAAAATGGCATCATCGATTTGTGTATGTGAAGGTAGACACAAACCCTTCGAGCTTGAATTTCTAAGAGAGTAAGATCTAGAAGATATCATTTTCTTTGGTCTCTTCTCTCTGGCAACATGAGCTTGTGTAAGCATCCACTTGCTGCTCCGGCTGTCACCTCTGTTTTTACATGATTCCTTTTTTACGTTAACATTCCATGGGACTTCCGTGCTAGATTCTTCGGGTGACAGAATACAGTCTTCTTCATGAATAACTATTTCGTGAGATGCCAAATTGGGTTTGCTTTTTTGATTGATGACCTAAAGTTAATCAGGATACGCATAGCAAGATATGATAATTAGCCATGTAGAGGTAGCTTTTTTTTACTCCAGGGGGGTCTGGGGGAGGGGGCTGGGGGGAGCCTGGAGTAATAGGGCTGAAAGTCACTCCATTGAGTTTCAAACCCTTATGTGCCTAGCGGGTTTCGAACTCGAGACCTTTCGCTAAGCACAGTAACCTCACAACCAGTTGGGCTGGAATGCTTGGTTAGAGGTAGTTATTATAGATGTCAAACCAAAAGTCACCCTAAAAAACAATGGTAGCAAGAACAGAATATTACTGCAAGATAACAATCAAGGCCACAAGGTCCCTCATTTGCATCAGCACATAACCAAGGGGGTTGTTTTTCAGCCTGTTAAAATTAATTAAAAAAAGAAGAAAAAAATCACTATCATACAGCTTTAATGGCTTTGAGATTTTTTTCAATAAAAAGATCTCTCCATTCCCAAATTAGCTTGCCATTTTCTTTTCGCAGACTTATTATGAAAACAAATATGTATAAAGGAAATGGGAAGAGAACTTGGAGATGGAGGAAACAAGAAAGGATGCAAATTTACAAAGACTTACCGGAAAAATAATATCCTGTGAGCACCCATGTAATTGACAATCAAATACCTACAGCCGACGGGAGGAAATAAGTAAATTTAGGATAAGATATGAAAGCTGAAATAACCAAAGTCAGACCCATGCACTAGAACATGGTCATGTTCCACGATGTGTGTTTTGATTTTACTATATCAACATTGCAATGGGGCATCAACTATGAGTCCGTATACCGTACAACTGGTGGCATTTTGGTAATTTAAGAGAAATTCGTGATTTCCGCTAAATGAGCATTACTGAACATTTAATGAGTATAAGATCTATTCTACTGAGTATTGAGAGTCTAATAATGAGCATCGTGATATTGACTTCCTATCTTCTAATTCATTTTTTTTCTTATTTTTTAAAATATCTACAATGAACTTGTATGAATCCAATATGTGAATTTGTTGTAATATTATACTTTTGAAATATGCATGAATATGTCATTTTAAAATGAGTATTACGCCAATATCAAATGAGCATGCATAAATTACGAAATGAGAATTGAAAAAAGTCAAAAAGCTCATTTAAAATGTCTATTATGCTCAGAATTCATTTGTGTATGCTCATATCTGTAAAACTACTTATGGCTTAGGTTTTTCCTAACCTGTGGCCAACAAGTGACCAAACTCACCATACCTGCGTAAGAAAAAGAGAAAAAGGAAAAGAGTGCAAAGAAGAGGGAGAAGAGGAAACTAGTGCTATACACCCAGCGAAGCCGTCGTCTCGGCTCATGCCGGAGTTTGAGGTGCTGCGTTCGTTGATACGAGCCTAAATTTTAGAATTAATCCTAATCGGGATTTTTCTAAAGTTTATAACCGTAGGGGTAAAAGGGGGAAGAGACTATCAACACAGGAGAGTGGAGGCATAACCGACTAAGGAGGAAGTATCGGTATGGTTGAGGGAATAAAAAGGCAACGACTGGAGAGAGAAGGCATTCTGGAACGTGGGCAGAAGTTGTGGAGAGAGAGACCCTCTCGAACTGGTCTCAGTTTACTTCTACGACAGTTTATCCTTGTTTTTCTTTATCGTCATCTTCTGAATTGTAATTCTTCTGTTCCTGGGAACAATATCAATTATTAATTTGGTGTTTCTGGGGATTGTACTCATCATTTGGTATCAGAGCATCGATCGCAGGACTGTGGATGCCCGTTACGAGATCGCAGATGGAGAATAGAATCGACAGTTTGGAGCGCTCAGTGAACGAGATGCGAGAGGCGATGACGAACTTCATCAACCAGAACGGCCGCCGACAAACCAGGGGTCGCTCACGCACACCCAGGCATCGCCGATTATCTGGCAGTGTGGATTCCTCGCGGGCGGAAGGTCATTCTGAGCATTCTCGGACTCCTTCAACTCGCCAGGATAGTCCTATTAACAGAGAGCGGATTCGCACCGGAAGAAAGGTAGACCTACCTTTGTTCAACGGTAATGATGCAAATGGATGGATTATCAAGGTTGAGAGGTTTTTCAAGCTTAACCAGGTGGCTGATGAAGAGAAGCTGGAAGTGGTGCTCATCGCAATGGAGGGTAAAGCTTTGAATTGGTATCAATGGTGGGATGAAAACACCGAACAGAAAACTTGGGAGGGTTTCAAGGCTGCTGTAATCAGGAGGTTTCAGCCCGAACTCGTGCAGGATCCTTTTGGCCCGATGCTCAGTATTAAACAAACTGAATCGGTGATGGACTATAGAGACCAGTTTGAATCGGTGGTTGCCCCGTTAAAAAATACTGATCCGGCAATGCTGAAGGGTGTATTTATGAAGGGATTAAAAGAGGAGATTAAAGCTGAACTGAAACTTTATCCAACTGATGGGCTCACCGATCTGATGGATAAAGCATTACTTGTGGACAAGAAAAATATGGCCCTCAAGGGTGGACGACTCAAGGAGATGGACAAAAGGGGATGGACAGAAAAAGCGGGACACACTTCTAAGTTGCAGTACTGGACGGGAGGATCACAAGGGAGGGTGATATCAAATAACAATCCAACTGTGGAGCCGGGGATTTCAGAAGTTAAAACTGGAACAACTGGAACTGTACAGGGGGGTAATCGCACATGGAAGGGGGTTCCTAAACTCTCCCAAGCCGAATTGCAGGATAGGACACGAAAGGGATTGTGTTTTACGTGTGGAGATAAGTGGAATCGAGAACATGTATGTAAGATGAAGAATTACCAGCTCGTATTGATGGAGATGGTGGAAGACTCAGAAGAAACCACGGAAGCACCTTTGGAAGTAGACGAGGAAGCTGTAGAGGAAGAACTTAAATCTCTGCAGTTGAACCTTTTGAGCAAGGAGGGAATACACACTCAAAACACCTTTAAAGTCAGGGGCCAAGTGCGGAATCTGAATAAAAAGAGATCAGTGTTGGTTCTCATTGACTCTGGGGCTACACATAATTTTGTTTCTCAAAAGTTGGTGGAAGAGATGGGTTGGAATTATAAAAGCGACACAGGATTCCAAGTGGAACTGGGAAACGGAGACCAGATAATAAACAGAGGAAGGTGTGAACAGTTACAAATCTGGGTGCAGGGCATAGAAATCAAACAAGATTTCTATCTTTTGGAGTTAGGCGGAACGGATTTGGTACTGGGAATAGAATGGCTGTCTAGTCTTGGTGAAGTGAAGGCTGATTTCCGAAAATTATATATCACCTGGAAGGAAGCAGGACAGGAAAGGTTGTTGACAGGGGGCTACTCTTTGAATCAAGCTACAACTTCCTGGAAGACAACACTTAAAGCCATACAGACACAAGGGCAGGGCTATTATGTGCATTGCAGTGAATCAGATTCAGTTTTAGACGCGAATGAAAGTGGAGAAGAATGGAAAGCAATATTACAAGCCTACTCCCAAGTTTTCCACATGCAGCCTGGTTTGCCTCCTAGAAGAGAGTGTGATCATTCTATCAATATAAAAGAAGGGGCTCCTATTCCTAACTCCAGGCCATACAGATACCCACACTACCAAAAGACTGAGATAGAGAAATTGGTACAAGAAATGTTGCTAACCGGCATACTAAGGCCCAGTACCAGCCCTTATAGCAGTCCAGTTATCATGGTGAAGAAGAAGGAGGGAGGTTGGAGGATCTGTGGAGATTACCGAGCCCTCAACAAAATCACTATCCCTGACAAATTCCCTATTCCAGTGATAGAAGAGCTACTGGATGAACTGGGTGAAGCTAAAATATTCTCTAAACTGGATTTGAAATCTGGCTACCACCAGATTCGAATGAAAGAAAGTGATATTCCCAAGACAGCCATTCGAACCCATGAAGGTCATTATGAATATGTTGTAATGCCTTTCGGGTTAACTAACGCTCCTTCTACTTTTCAGGCTTTAATGAATCAGGTCCTTAAACCTTATTTGAGGAAGTTTGTGCTGGTGTTCTTCGATGACATATTGGTTTACAGTAAAAATAAGGAAGAGCATGCCGAACATCTAAGAAAGGTTCTGCAGCTTCTGCAAGATAACCAGCTGGTGGTTAACAAGAAGAAATGTTACTTTGGGCAGACAGAACTGATTTATTTGGGGCATATAATATCTGGTCGGGGTGTAGCTGCAGATCCTAGCAAAATCCAGGACATGGTAAACTGGAATTTTCCTTTAACTGTAAAGGGATTGAGGGGTTTCCTGGGATTGACTGGATATTATCGGAGGTTTGTACAAGGATATAGCAGGATTGCCAAACCACTCACTGATTTACTCAAGAAAGATGGGTTTAAATGGACTGAGGAGGCCAAAACTGCATTTGAAAGATTGAAACAGGTTATGACCCAATTACCTGTGTTAGCCAATCCTGATTTTAACAAAACATTTATCATAGAAACAGATGCGTCTGGTCAGGGAATTGGGGCTGTGTTGATGCAGGAGGGCAGACCGATCGCTTATATGAGTAAAGTTTTATCAGCAAGGAACCAAAGCAAATCAGTTTATGAAAGGGAATTGCTTGCGATAGTGGTGGCAGTTCAGAAGTGGAGACCTTATCTTTTGGGAAGACGTTTTGAAATTCACACGGATCAAAAAAGTCTGAAATTCTTGACAGAACAAAGGCTCATGGGGGAGGAACAACAAAAATGGGTGGCCAAACTAATGGGCTACAATTTCAGTATCAAATACAAACCAGGGATGGAAAACAAGGCCGCGGATGCTCTGTCTAGAAAGGGGAGTTACCAAGCATTATCTGTGGTCAGTTGTCAGGAATGGGAAGGGCTCGAAGAGGAATTACTGAAAGATAAAAGGTGCAATCAGCTCATTCAAGATATGTTAGCCCAACCAGAATCTCACCCCGGGTTTAAATTAAGAAAGGGGTTGATTTATTACAAAGACCGACTTATGTTACCCAAGGGATCACCCAGGATCAATAAGGTGTTGACAGAATTTCACGATTCATCTAGTGGAGGACACGCGGGGTATGTCAGAACCTTAAAGCGCATAGCTAGTGTGATATACTGGGAAGGAATGAGGTCGGAAATTCAGAAATATGTGAGTAGTTGTGAGGTATGTCAACGAAATAAGTATCAGGCTTTAAGCCCTGCAGGGTTATTACATCCATTACCCATTCCTACTCACATCTGGGCTGATATCAGCCTCGATTTCATAGGTGGATTACCCAGGACTATGGGTAAGGATACTATACTGGTTGTGGTGGACAGGTTCACAAAATCAGCTCATTTTATGGCCATTGCACATCCATATACTGCCAAGGGGGTCGCTGAAATATTCATTCATGAAGTTGTGAAGTTGCATGGGTTTCCCAGAACCATTGTTTCCGATAGGGACAGTGTGTTTTTAAGTTCGTTTTGGTCAGAACTGTTCAGACTAGCAGGTACCAAGCTTAAATATAGTACTGCCTATCATCCCCAGACTGATGGGCAAACTGAGGTGGTAAATCGATGTTTGGAAACCTACTTGAGATGCCTCACTGGGAAGCAACCAAAACACTGGCCTAAATGGCTGCCCTGGGCCGAGTATTGGTACAATACCAACTACCACGCCTCACTGAAAACCTCTCCTTTCAAAGCCTTGTATGGTCAGGATCCTCCAGTCTTAATTCGGGGAGATGCAACCCTCACGGCAGTAGAAGAGGTCACCAAACTCACAGCTGAACGGAATGAAATGCTCAAGGAACTTCAACACAATTTGGCTATAGCACAAAACCGGATGAAGCAACAGGCGGATAAACGTAGGAGGGAAGTTCAGTTTGAAGTGGGTGACATGGTTTTCCTGAAAATACAGCCTTATAAGCTGAAAAGTTTGGCCAAACGGGTGAATCAGAAACTCAGTCCCAGATTCTATGGGCCTTTTGAAGTGGTAGACAAGATCAATCCGGTGGCGTATAAACTGAAACTGCCAGAGGGGTGTACGGTGCACCCGGTTTTCCATGTTTCATTATTAAAGAGAACCGTGGCTCCTAACATCCCTAGCCAGCCTTTACCAAGTTGTTTATCTGAAGAGTGGGAGTTACAAACCCAACCAGAAAGGGTGTTGGCGATCAGGAAGAGTCCTATGGGAAGGAAAGAACTTTTAGTACACTGGAAGAACCTTCCCGACTTTGAAGACTCATGGGAGGACTTGCTGCAATTCCAGTCTATGTTCCCTGATTTTCACCTTGAGGACAAGGTGAGTTTTGAAGGGCGGGGTGATGATACGAGCCTAAATTTTAGAATTAATCCTAATCGGGATTTTTCTAAAGTTTATAACCGTAGGGGTAAAAGGGGGAAGAGACTATCAACACAGGAGAGTGGAGGCATAACCGACTAAGGAGGAAGTATCGGTATGGTTGAGGGAATAAAAAGGCAACGACTGGAGAGAGAAGGCATTCTGGAACGTGGGCAGAAGTTGTGGAGAGAGAGACCCTCTCGAACTGGTCTCAGTTTACTCTACGACAGTTTATCCTTGTTTTTCTTTATCGTCATCTTCTGAATTGTAATTCTTCTGTTCCTGGGAACAATATCAATTATTAATTTGGTGTTTCTGGGGATTGTACTCATCATTCGTGCTGGAGGATTGCGAGTGGCGAGTCGTCATCTGTGTACGGCGGCGGGCGAAGGGCGAGCAGCGAGAACGAACTGCAAACTGCGATCTGCGAATTAAAAGCCCGACTATACCGTGCGCAAGGTACAACCGGTTGTACGATATAATTTGCGTATCAACTATAGACAATTAAGCTGGGTATATGAAGGTATGGGAGGTATTAAAAAATCCTGTCATCTAAATATTAAAGAGTAGGTGCCATCACAAAAGTGAATAGCACAAGTCCCGTTAAGTACCAACTTTCAGTAAGGTCCACGAGAGTTCTCTGCAATCATTCGGTTTTCAAATAATGTACATAACAGATATATCATAACAAGTTAAGCATTGGCTTTATATTGAGGGCATATTTAGAAATGAGTAGTTGAGTACAAGAAAGCAGCATGTTTTGGGCCAATGGAATGATTTTAGTGGTATCATATTCTAGGACGGTCATGTGATAGCTCTTTTTGAAGAACTGGTATCATAATGCATTATAAGAGCATCTCCAATGCCACAATGTGCATGGTGCACATGTGGCATAAGAGAGATAGACAAACAAATATTAGTAAGCAAATATCTTTCTCCTTATTTGAATAATCTTATATGTTTTTGGTAAGTTTTTCTCCACAATGTCAAGAAGAATGTCTAGATATAGACATTGTTGTTGACATTATTACCAAAATTATGTAAAACCGTGAAAAGAAGGAAAGAGAAATGTCAATGATTTATTTTTATGTGTGTGTCTCTTTCATGCCACGTGTGCACCTTGCACATTGGAGATGCTCTAATAATAATGGTAGGGGCCGATCCTGTAATAAATTAAGGATCAGAAGGATTCTTCAGAATGAGACAGGAAGTCACGCGTGATCGAAACTATTTGAATTCATTGTCTTTATCATGATATTTTATCATGCAAGTGAAAACAAATCTGTGATGATGTTGATTTGGAATTTCATCTCATGGTCGCAACTTGCAACAGGATGACATCCAGCGCACAACTTTGCTACTGTGCTTTTATGCATGAATGTAGAGTGTTCACAAAATACAAATTCAAGATTATTAATTGAGACTACAAACTTAATGCTTCTGGCCCTAACACAATAGGGATTTGAAGGGATAATGAGATTATGACACACTGCACACTAAAACCCACGACCTATTGTAAATCCATTAGAGAGACTATACTACTCATGACCTTAGAATTCACTTCCCAGAATGCAAGAGAAGCAAGTATCAATTATTGTTGCTTACAAAACATCTCCGGCAAAATAGATTGTCAAATGAATCCAGAGCTGCATCAAGATCACTGTCCAGATATGAAACCAGAGTTACTTCAGAGTTTTCATTTTTAGAAGTAGCTTCTTCCTTGATCAGATATTCATATCTTGCCTGTGTAAAATTTTGATGTGAATAATATCCGTAAAGTAAGCAAAAAACAAATGAAAAGCAGCTGACTAAAAAGTCACCCTGAAAAGCTTCTATGAGTCAGGGGATACAGGCATGACCGCATGAGAACATTAGAGAATCAAGAAAACAGTTTATACCTTTACTTCACTGGGCTTTCTAGAAAAGTGGTTGGCGAGCAAATGCAACACCATATCTGACAATCCAGCCTCTTCAACAGTCATTCTAGAATAAAAAGTATAAGATCAAGATATTTAATAATGACAGTGTTTAATATATGATGCATGGTAATCCGTGTCAAATCCTGACACATTAAGTGTAACACCATATCAGACAATCCAACCTTTTCAGTATAGCATGCTAAGGTTTTTGTTTATGTATAGAGGCAATTTTTATTGTCAAGTGGGGAAAGCTTCATACAACATATTTTGTTTGAAGAAAGTACCAAAAGAAGTCATTCCTAAAGGCACAAACAGAAACCATATCAAGTGGGCATAATTAGACAAACCGCAGAATATAGTCTTCAGAGTCCACAAATTCCTTTTCTTCTTCCTTTTCAATTCTTTCTTCCTCACTATCGCTGCAAATTAGAGCTTCACCATCAATCTGGTCATAATAGATTCTTCTGTGGCCTAACACTGATTGATCCTCAGTCATCCTCTGGTTTCTGAAAATTTTCCACTATAATCAGATTTCATGCCAAACCCCAAATCACATGCAATGATAAGCATAGTAACAAATACAAATCAAGTTGAAAAAGGATATGTACACTAGTTCAAGTCAACAAATTATGTGATGAAAAGAGCATAACTATCCGTGGCTCCAGGCTAACAATGTGTTTTCAAAGGCGCTACACTGCTACACACTCCATTCAATCTTTTACACATATCATTTACCATAGAGTTACTGTAGTTATTAGTTACTCCCTCTGAACCCATTGGACTTCGCGAACTTTGTCTTTTTGGTTGTCCCAAAAAAACTTTGCAACTTTCTTATTAAAGCAACTAATTTGTGGTTCTGCTCGTTTCTCTCTCCTCTGTACAAACCTCAACCACACAATTTTTACTATTCTTATTTCTCACCTATTTTAACTTGGCAAAGTCTACCGGGACGGAGGTAGTACTACATACTCTTCATATTCTTTTATTTTCTACACTTTCCTTTTTGGGAAGTATTTTTTTGTTTGCTACATTTTCCTTGTTTGGATCCTTTACACCCACTCAATTACCTTCACTTTTTCTACTTTTCATATTCTCTTTCACACTTTTACTGTTTACATCTTCTCTCCTATTTTTTCTACACTATTCCACCCCCTACTATTTTTCCCTTAAATATTGTGCCAAACCCTATTGTAGCAAACAATATAATACAGAGGGAGTAGTATATATTACTAAAATAAAGAAAGTATAAACAGATAATGATGATGACGATGATGATGATGATGATGATGATGATGATGATAATAATAATATTAATATTATTAATAATAATAATAATAATATAATAATAACAATAATAACAATAATAACAATAACAACAATAACAACAATAACAACACTAACAACAATAATAACAATAATAACAATAATAACAATAATAATAACAATAATAACAACAACAACAATAGTTATAAAAAACAACCACAATAAGAATAACAATAAGAGAAAATTCCCTAAGTAGGAATAAAACAAAGCATAATTCTTCAAGTAGGAGTGTCATTATTTTATTCCCAAATCATGACTCATTCACTCCTACTTTGGGATACTTTTAATGTTTTATTATTTTAATATGACAATATAAGTCTTATTTTGGGAAGAAAACATGCTTAGTCCCTTTTTAAAACTTTGTCCATGTCTAACTCCTATTTTGGGCAATTTCTTTAATAATAGTAATAATAATAAATAGATCTGAAAAGTTATTCAATTACAATCAAGTGTGACAAGTTGACAACTAACTAGTTTAGGGCTTTACAAGCAAATTCTAAATACGCAAACAATATATTTGAGTTATAGACAAAAATCAAACCATCTATTTTAATGCAAACATGTCTAAATAATAAATATTGAGTGAGTGCATGAAATGTTTTTACTTGGACTGTAATTTGTCCCAGACCAGACCACATCAGACCAGACTTGACTTGGATAGTTATAAAAATACAAAAAAGACCAGACATTATCAGATCAAACCAGTTCAGACCAGACCAACAAATTGCAGTCCAAGTAAAAACATCCATACTACTGAATACATCTTAAGTTTTTGCTTCAAGTTATTTTGGCAAGGAGATAAGATAAGTCTCCTTCAGTTGAGCAAACTGCATTCAAGTAATAGGTGTTCGGAGGGAGACAAGAAGCACCAATAACACACCTATATAGAAAAGTCCATGTAGTGAAGTGAGGTAGTTTTTCCACTTTTGGAAGTACAATAGGGCGAACATATTTCTTGGCAGCAATGCTGGACCCTAGAAGAACTACAGACGCATAACCATCATCCTCACAGCTAATATTGTTATTTCTGTCGCTAGTAGCAATACCATTTTGCATATCAATAGCGTCTTTCTGCCTCTTTGATAGTATATCTACAATTCCATTACCAGAGAGAATCTGGGGATCTGTTCTTCCAGTTGCCAACTTGTAAATACCTCTAATTACACCAGCCAACTCACTTGTTTTGTCCTCGATCTTTTTCTGAGGGAATAAGAATTTATTCAATTTGTTGTTACAATTTTGTACTATCTGAATCAACAACCACAAGAACTAGGGAAATTGAAAATGCACCTTAATATAAGATTGACGCTCCAATGCAAACTTATCCTTGAAAGAATAAATTATAGATGATATTTCAGTGGGGGAAAGACATGTGTCTTGGGGTGTCACAATCTGCATAATGAAGCATTAACGTTTCCCAGAATGGCATCAAAGAACCAATGTAAGTACCATTGTTAACACTACGTAACATTACAAACAATATATGTATCATTTAAGCGTAAAGCACAATGTAGGCCTTATATCTCAAACAATATACTACCTCTGTCCCAGTGGACTTTGCAAAGTGCAAAGTAGATAAGAAATAAGAAAAGGTAAAAACTATGTGGTTGAGATTTGTGCAGAGGAGAGAGAAATGTGTAGAGGAGAGAGAAATGTGCAGAAGCACAAATTAGTTGCTTTAATAGGAAAGTGGCAAAGTTTTTTGGGACAACCAAAAAAGGAAAGTTGGCAAAGTCCAATGGGATGGAGGGAGTAAGTAACATTGGTGCCTTGTTGGAAATCGGAATGTATGTCTTATATACAGAAAAAAAGGTTATCAAAATAAACTGGAGCAGTGGAGCTACAAGTTTCAGTTCCTAATTCGCTACAACTGCCAAAGCATCAATAGTTTCACTTCCTGGAACTTTGGGGAAGTACAAAAATGATGCAACTTGTAATAGTTTAAATAATAGTGGATATAAAAGAACATTATTTCTTAATTCTTTTATAAAGGATAAAGGCAAATACTGTTTCTCAATCCCTACATTTTGCCCTAGTTACCACTTCAAAAATAAATGTCAATAAGACTGTGAGTGGCTTAGAAGGTTCAGGAATCCATTCCTTCTCATTCTTGTAAAATCAGCCTTACATGCAAAAATGTAAAGAGTGGAGTAGTGGACCAAACTCAACAACACATGTCAGTAGGGCCAAAGGAAGTTCCAACTGGGGATCAAAAGAGGATACCTTCACCGCAGACATGCTGGTAATGAAGTGTGTTATGCAGTCACAAGTTCAAAATGACAGAATAAAGATCGATCGAAGTCCAAGATAAGGCCTAATAAAGAAGTAATGAATAATTTTAAATAAGACGATCAGATCTGAATCTTTAAATTAGACTTTTGGTGTGCAGGAAAAGATAGTGAATACGGAGGAGGTTGATATGCACTTTCTGTTTCTTCTTTATGAGGGTATTGGCCAGTGGCCACAATATGCAAAAAAAAAAAACTGAGATTATTAGACAATTAATTTACGCACACAAGCTGGAAAGGAAAAAAATGCTATTATTATGAGCACTTGGGATAACTTTATTTTTATACAGAGAACTTTGTACTGACCTTATTATGTTTCTTGTTTTTATAAGTTTCTTGTGTAAAAAAAAAAGTTAATAAGTGATTTTTATAAAATATTGGTGTTGGGATTTTTACAACTATGAAGTAAAAACAAAAGAAAACTATTAACTTTGTCCACTCAAAGTGAAGATAAAAAAAGTGAAGATAAACAAAAGTTAATGGTTGCATTCATTTATAGAAAGAAATACTCTTTCTATAATAAAGAATAGAAGTTCAAAGTATGCAGGTCCTAATTAAGAAGCATATCGGGGAACTGTTAATATATTCCAAATTGTCGGAATGATCAAATTTATTGATTTGCCTAGCTTACCATCAATTCCATCTTAGACTGTAAAACTCCTTTCATTCCACACTGAACAGGTAAATCCATAGTAGTAGTAAGCAGCAACATTCCGTACTGCTGTAAGTTATAATAAGCAGCACTAGACGGACATTCTCAGCTTCACTATCTGAGGTAGAGCATATCAGGATCAATTTGCTAAAATACTTCTTGTATGTCATTAAATACCTTTTTATACTCAAAATTCAAGACATTTTAAGTAGTTTAAGTACACTGTTGTGTGTGGATTTATGTATGCATTGTGTATAATACCCTGTGGCATGCATTTCTTTCCTGAAGACATGACTGCCCTGCCCTCATCAAACTACAGTCCTTCAGGGTAGAAAATTAATAGTGACTACCATTTGAGAGAAAAATTGTAGGATATCATTCCAATAACAAAATGCCACTTGGGATAGTAAAAGATATATATGTCCATTTAATTTCTTTAAAAAAATCTTGGATCTATAGCATCACATTACTCCTCTAGCATTTTGAGTTAGAGATACAATTAAAGCATGTTACATGTCACTAGACAAATCAATGATGTACTTACCAGAAAGCTTATTGCTTTTTTCCCACGAAAGAAAGCTTACTGCTTGTGAGCACAAAGAATCCATTTTTAAGTTTTAACCATATGCAATCACTCTCCAAGTATGATGAGATTCAACTAATTTACCTGGAAATGTTGAATTAGTTGGATGGTATTTAGTGCTACTTCTATCACCCAAAAAAGTCATGTTTCGCCAATGTAACACCTTTTAATTTTGGTAATGTACGAACTTTATAAATCATCAACCCACTTATACTTTTCAGTTTATTTTTTATTTAACTAGGATAGTATAAGTAATTAGTTCAATACTATTTTCCTAGAAGTAGATTTATTTGTTGAAATAACAATGTAGAAAAAAGTCAAGGTAGTTTCTAAAATGGGACTCTACTTTGGACAGAGAGTACTATACCATGAACATTTATTTGGTACATCGACAATTGGAACATAAAAAATTCATAGCCATTACAAGAAACAAGAAAGTTCACTTTTGCAAAGAGTACTCACTACATTTCTGATGAACACTCAACATGACTATGATAGTGTGATGTCTATCTTTTGGAGCACACCAAGTAAGATGAACTAGCTTATTCAATTATTTGCAGAACACTGTGCAGACTCAAGTCTACTTTCTACATTCATGAAAGCCAAACAGTACATACCTAAATAGATGCAAAGTATTGCTTGTTGCAATTGGTAACGCTTTTTAAATGCTTTTAAGTGAGATGACCACCAATGTTGGATAAACGTGTTTTAAGAACTTGTAACATGAAATTGTTCAATATTACAGGTTTCTCAATTGTCATATCAGTAAATTTCGATATGCTTTTCTCATAGGATTATTCAACATGATTATGCGTGAAACATGAATGAATATCAAAATTCTTTAAAATGACAGCAAAATGCAGTTGAAAACCATAACTATATAGGCGTAACTAAAGCGGTTACCGAGACATATTCGGGTGTCTGCGATTTGGAACCTTAATAGGAAGTCTTAGCCGCCTTCTCCGGTGTCAAATACTGTGTTGCTCCGTAAACACTGTTCCCGCAATGAAGCATGAAATGTTGATGGATTCATATTGAACAAAGCCTGTTTAGTGCTGCTGGCCGGGACGGAGTATGATTCTGTATTGCTGTGATGGGCGATGGAGGTTATAGGAGAAGAAGATGCGGAAATTTCCCCAAACAGATTTAGCAAGTTACGGAGTAGTTTACAGCAGAAAGTAGCAGAAATAGCATGTGGAGACCAGTTGCAACCGCACGGATACTACTTCACTAGATACTCAGACTACTACTGTATTCTAAATTTCTAAATTTTTTGTAATTATTTAAAGGCTAAATGGTCAAATAGACGCTTTAACTAAATAAAATGTTCAATTAGCTCCTAATATAGGAGGTTCGGTCCGATCATCGCCAATTGGGGAGGTTCCCGGTGGATTTTTTTGGTGAAATTTTTTGAGCATCTTTTTCATTAAGTTTAATTTACCCACATCAAATTTCAGCAAAACATTAAATCGGGATGGCACTCAAATAATTTTCCAAAATGTGCCGCGCTATTTAACTGCACAATTATCTTCAAAAAATCATTTGACTGCCTTCCCGGTTGAATTTTTAGCTGAACTTTGGTATGGGTAAACTAGACTTAATGAAGAAGATGCTAACAAAAATTTCATTAAAACATTCCCCCGGGAACCACCCCAATTGGCGACGCCTGGGAAGAACCTCCTATATAAGGGGCTAATTGAACACTTTAAGTTAGTTCAAGGACTTCTTTGACCCTTTAGCCTTATTTAAAATTTCGTCTATATCTTGATGGAGACAAATCTTCATGTCAGGCCGGCCTGACGGGATGCTCCGTCTGGCCGAGGGCATTTCGGGCACTTTTCGATGGAATTTTTTGATGAAATGTTTTGAGCATGTTCTTCATGAAGTCTAGTTTATCCATACCAAATTTCAGCTAAAAATTCAATCGGGAAGACACTCAAATAGTTTCATGAAGTTAACTGGACAGTTCATGTCACGCCCCGGACCTACCGGACACGTCAACAACCCGCCGTACAGTACGAATAGTCAACCGCAGTCCAACTCATCCATACTATACTAGGCGTCTCGAATATCATTCACAATAGTGCATCCATAAACAAGCATAATGTAAAAATAATCATTTAAAGCAGCGGAAATATTTAATACAAGTGTTCATGCCACACTTTGGCAAACATGGGCATACAAGCCCCCAAATAATGATTCAAAAATAATATCCATGAGCATTGATTTAATGTTTTAAAAATAGAGCGGAGGAAGCACGAACCACGTCTTCTCTCCCTGAGCTATCCGAAGCAACGGACGATGGTAGCAAGCTTTACTCCCTACCTGAAACTGTGAGGTGGCCTCCCCCGTGAAGGGGAGGTCAGTACTTGGAAGCATTTGACAAGTACAATGACAACTATACTAAATATAATCAATGTTTCAACTTCTAAGACCCTCAAAATAGAGTGATATCATAATATAATGATAGTTCTTCTTTAACCCTTATTATCTTCGTAATAAGTTAATTAATTAATTTGTCGGCACACGGCCCCTTTTTATATTTCATTTCAATCATCGTTTACACGACACCGCCCGTAGGTCTTATCATCCTTACGAGACTTGTCACCGCTCTCCGAGGCCTCACCGGGCTCTCGGGCCGGAGTCCAACATCTCGCCCCTGAACTCATACCCATCGTCCCGTAGGAAGGTAAGGTCCATTCGGGGTCCTATCTTATGTGTTACCGCTGTCGGGAGCCTCGTAAGGTCTCCGGTTCGGATTCCACCCTAACCCGTGATCACGATGTAAGTCCATGCTATCCAACCCCGCTCTCTAGAGTCGGGAAGGGCCATGGTCCTTACTAGTTACCAATACTCTATCGGCTAATCCTTAAAGACTACCGAATACACCCGTAGGCCAATCCTATTCCTAGGATCAATTTATTATTCACTTCATCTTGGGTATCCCTTAAGGCCTACCCCTAGCATCACTTATCCACCTTAGTATCTCTTAAGACTACTTAAGGCTCAACAATTTACCATCCAAACCTTGGATCAATTCTAACATATTTCATTCCAAAACCCCGACTAGTATCATAATACTAGTCGGATAAATTCCAACAAAACTCATTTTCAACCCATAGTCATATAGACAATTTCCAAACTAATTTTCCATTGAAAATATAGTTCATATCAATATACAAAATATAACCTTTAATCACTCATACATCCTTATATGAAGTTATAGTTATATTTCAACACAATATTTATAATTAATCCCTTCATCAAGCCAATATGCTCATATTACATAATCATACACAATTTATCCTTAAATTTGTATATTATGCTCCTTTATTCATTGACAACAATATTTTCATTTAGGCATTATTAATCATTAATAATCCATGAAAATCACATTTATTCACTTTAGGTAATCCTACGAAATTAACCCAAAGATTATAAGCAATATAGTCAGCCATCCTCACCTTATGAAGTGCTGAAATAGTTGCCTTTGTTAAGCCCTCCGATCAATCCCCGTTCTAAGCCGATTAGAAGTGGAAAATCCAACCAGCAGACGAAAGCCGGGCGGCTTTTGCAAAAGGTGGGCGGCTTTCGTGGTCTGCAGCTACGAACAGCCTCCTATACTTGGCGGTTTCCGGCGATTTCAACTCCTATCGATTCCACGACTCTTCTAAGTTAAATACCACCACTTTATAACATTATTCTACACTTTTAAACGTGTAGAACTTCATGTTTGATCCATCATATGATTTCTTAAAAATCATACAAAAATAATACTAGTTAAAGGATAATACTTGTGTTCTTACCTCAAGAACAACTCTTTTCTCCTTGGATTTCTTTTGTTGATGTTGCCTTCAATCTTGGACCTTGTTGAAGACTTTCCCTTGAGCTCTCTCTCTCCCTTAGCTTGTTCGAATGGTGTGTATTGAGATAGGAAGGATTCCTTCTCAATCAAACACACATAATGTAAAGGTGGGGTATGGAGGGTGTGGGTTTTTGTCTCAAGGAGACTTCCTCCTTCATGCACGCCCCTCCCCCCTTATTTTGTCCCCCTCCCCACTTCTTTGAGGCTAAATGATGTGTAAAAATACCCCAAGTAGGTGTAGGAAGTCCCTCCCAATTATTCCCGTTATTTTCGGTAGGTTTGGGCCAAAATATCACTCGGGTTGTCCAAATATTTTTATCAACTTTTGTTGGCACTTTATTGGGCTTCTATAATTTATTATGATGATCCAACTAAATATTTGGTAGTCCATTCTCATATAATGGACCCGAAGAATAATTTAATTAATATCACATTAATTAAATGTATCAATCAATCACAATTTATTCGCTAGAAAAAAATCAAATACATATCCACTTTCAAATTCAAGTACATTCGGGTGCGGTGTCACAAGTTCACCCCCCCTTAACGGGAATTTCGTCCCCGAAATTCACAAATGCTTACTCAAACAGAAATGCATATTGATCCTTCATTAAGGCTTCCGTTTCCCAAGTTTCTTCCTCAACTCGGTCACTTTTCCAAAGGATTTTAACCATTGGAACTCTCTTGCTCCTCAACTTCTTTACTTGCCTATCAAGTATCCTTACCGGTCGAACGGCATAGTTCAAGTTCTCACGTATTTCCACGGGTGGTTTCTCTAACACGTGAGACGGATCCGGCACATATTTCTTTAGCATAGACACGTGGAACACATTATGTATCTTCTCCAATTCTGGAGTCAACTGCAATCGGTATGCTACGGCCCCAATTCTTTCAAGAATCACAAATGGCCCTATGTAGCGTGGGTTAAGTTTCCCTCGGCTTTGAAATCGGATGATTCCTTTCCAGGGTGAAACTTTCAAGAATACCTCCTCTCCCACCTTAAACTCTAAGGCCCTCCGGCGCTTGTCGGCATAGCTCTTCTGTCTATCCTGGGCCGCCTTAAGCCTTTCGCGAATCATCTTCACTTTGGACTTGGTAATCTCCACCAATTCCGTGCCCTCGAGCTTGGCCATGCCAACCTCGTCCCAACACAACGGTGTACGGCATTTCCTCCCATACAATGCCTCGTATGGAGGCATGCCGATACTTGCCTGATAACTATTGTTATAGGCAAACTCTACAAGTGCTAAATGGTTGTCCCAACTTCCTTGGAACTCCAATGCACAAGCTCTCAACATATCCTCTAAAATTTGTATAACCCGCTCAGATTGTCCATCTGTCTGTGGGTGAAAAGCAGTGCTGAACTTCAGTTTTGTTCCCATGGACTCTTGGAACTTCGGCCAAAATCGTGATGTGAATCGTGGATCTCTGTCGGATACAATGGTTATAGGAACCCCATGTAGCCTCACGATCTCATCCACATACAATTTGGCTAACCTCTCAAGTGCATAGGTGGTGTTGATAGGTAGAAAATGTGCACTCTTCGTGAGCCTATCAACCACAACCCATACAGCATCATAATTCTTAACTGTCCGTGGTAGTCCCACCACAAAATCCATAGTCACGTGCTCCCATTTCCACTCTGGAATGGAAAGTGGCTGCAATAACCCAGCTGGATGCTGATGTTCTGCCTTGACTTGCTGACAAGTAAGGCATCGACTGATGTACTCGGCTATTTCCCTCTTCATACCAGACCACCAGTAACTTTCTTTCAAGTCACGATACATCTTCGTGCCCCCCGGGTGCATGGCATACGCCGATGAATGGGCTTCCTCTAAGATGGACTTTCGGAGCTCACTATCTGACGGTACACACACTCGGTCACGAAATAATAAGAGACCATCATCTCTTTCCCTGAAATCCTCAACCGGTCCCGCTAGCATGCGTTCACGGACCTTCATCAGCTCTTCGTCAGTTTCTTGACCCTTCTTGATCTCATCAAGTAACGTAGGTCTCACCTCGAATCTAGCTAACAAGGCACCATCGCTAGATATCTCCAATTGGGCTCTCAATGCCCTCAAACTAGTCAACAATGCCCCAGACGAACTCTTTCGGCTCAAGGCATCCGCCACCACGTTGGCTTTACCGGGGTGGTACTCAATGATAAGATGGTAGTCTTTTATCAACTCCATCCATCGCCTCTGTCTCATGTTCAACTCTTTCCGAGTAAACACGTATTTCAAGCTCTTATGGTCAGTGTATATATGACATGTCTCCCCGTAGAGATAATGTCTCCAAATCTTCAGTGCAAATACCACTGCCCCCAGTTCTAAATCGTGAGTAGGATAGTTTACCTCATGCTTCTTCAACTGTCGTGAAGCATAGGCAATTACCCTCCCATTCTGCATCAACACACATCCAAGTCCTTGGATGCTAGCATCGCTATAGACATCGTACCCCATACCTTGCTTGGGTAGTGCGAGTACCGGTGCCTCGGTCAATCTCCTCTTTAATTCAATGAAACCTTTCTCACATTTGTCATCCCATACAAACTTAGTTCCTTTACGAGTGAGTTTCGTCAATGGTGATGCCAAAACGGAGAACTTCTCCACGAACTTTCTGTAGTAGCCTGCCAACCCAAGGAAACTACGAATTTCCTTGACGTTCTTTGGCCTCTCCCATTCGGTAATGGCTTCTATTTTCTTGTTATCAACCGCAATTCCCGATCCCGAAATCACATGCCCGAGAAAGCCAATCTCCTTAAGCCAAAATTCACATTTAGAAAATTTGGCATAGAGTTGCTTCTCCCGTAGTGTCTCAAGAACGAGTATCAAGTGCTCCTCATGTTCTTCCTCACTCTTTGAGTAGATCAAGATGTCATCTATGAACACGATCACGAATCGGTCCAAGTATTTGTGAAATACTCGGTTCATCAAGTCCATGAATGCCGCCGGGGCGTTTGTTAACCCAAACGACATAACAAGGAACTCAAAATGCCCATACCTTGTGCGGAAAGCACTCTTCGGTATGTCCTCCTCCTTAATCTTCAATTGATGGTACCCCGACCTCAAGTCAATCTTTGAAAACACGGTTGCTCCTCGTAGTTGATCAAACAAGTCATCAATCCTAGGCAAAGGATACCTATTCTTGATTGTGACCTTGTTCAGTTGACGATAGTCAATGCACATTCGAAGTGTTCCATCCTTCTTCTTCACAAAAAGGACCGGTGCTCCCCACGGGGAGTGGCTTGGTCTAATGAAACCGTTATCCAAAATCTCTTGCAATTGGGTTTTCAACTCGTTAAGTTCTGCGGGTGCCATACGGTATGGCGGTATAGAGATTGGTTTGGTGCCGGGCTCAACCTCGATCACGAACTCAATCTCCCTGTCGGGTGGAAGTCCCGGTAAATCTTTAGG
This sequence comes from Cuscuta epithymum, assembly GCA_945859915.1. Lineage (NCBI taxonomy): Eukaryota > Viridiplantae > Streptophyta > Magnoliopsida > Solanales > Convolvulaceae > Cuscuta > Cuscuta epithymum. The sequence goes on from CAMAPF010001079.1 coordinate 1,603,176, forward strand.
AAAGACATCCGGATACTTGCACACCACCCTCACATCATCAATGTTTGTCTCTTCTTTTGTTTTGTCTACCACGTATGCTAGATATGCGTGGCAACCCTTTCTCATCATACTCCTAGCTCTCACGGCGGATATGATACAACTATTGGATTTGGCCCGATCCCCCTCGAAGCGTAAGGTTACCCCTTCATCGCCTTCGAGTTCAAGTATCTTTGTGTAGCAATCGACCCTAGCATGATGCTTCTCAAGCCAATCCATCCCCAGGATTGCATCGAATTCAATCATACTCAGCGGTACGAAGTCACACGTCAAGTTTTGGCCCTCCACTTCCACCTCACACGATGGATAGTGACTATCTCTCTCGATGTCTTCCCCTAGAGGTGTGGATACCAATAGGGCTTGAGCCATCGGTACAAGTGGTTCTTTGAATCCCCCGGCAAACGCCTCACTCACGAATGATCGTTGCGCCCCGGTGTCAATGAGGATTCTTGCGTCTCTCCCGTTAATCTTTAGTGTTCCTACATTCATAAGCAATGTAAGACACACTCCCCACTTATTAGACTCATTTCTTAGGTTATAGAGTACCCCGGCCATGGTTTGGATGGTCGTCATCTAACGCCCCATCCCAATTCCATCCCGGTTCCCACCTAAAAATCAACACCGTGCACCAATAAGGGAAAGCCGGCCGCTTTTCATGAAAGCCGGCCGGTTTTCGTACCTTGGCCCTCGGCTCGGAAGGAACGGTTACGTAAGCCGGCCGGTCTTTGCCAAAGCCGGCCGGTTTTTGGTCGCCGAACATTTATTCAATAAATTTCCACCTCAAACCCGCCCGTGTTTCGCAGAAACCGGCCGGGTTTCGGTTACGAAGTATTTTCTTGTTCCTAACGAACGCCGGCCGGGATTTACGAACGTCGGGCGACGTTCGTCGCCGTAGGAATTTCAGTTTTTTATTTATAAAAGCCGGCCGGTTCTTACGAATGCCGGCCGGTTTTCATTAGCAACGCCTCACACCGGAGACGCCTGAACACAAGCCGGCCGGTTTTTTACAAAACTCGGCCGGTTTTTTCTCTGCCGAAAGATTTTAGCAACAATCAAGTTCGAAAGCCGGGCGGCTTTCGTCAAAGTCGGGCGCCTATCGTCGCCGTAGAATTTTGCAAATAATTCGAAGGCGAAAGCCGGGCGGCTTCCGTCAATGCCGGGCGGCATCCGTCCCAGGTGGATATTCATCCACTTCTTCGAACTTGCACATTCCCGGTTGGCTATACAACGTGTACATTTCAACACTTATATTGTTTACAAGGAATAACATCAAAAGTTCAAGAATTTACCCGCGACGGAGTCCGGGTTAGCACGTGCATCGGCCTCCGTAATCGCATAGACCCTCGCTTGGGTCCTCCCTTGATTAACGGACGGTGCATTGCTTGTGCTAGCTCCACCGTGCCCCATGCTTGCACTCGGTGCTCCCGTTCGGTTCCTGCTCACCATGGTTCCACTGCTTGGTCCGGCACCCACGGCTCGCCCAAGTTGTGGGCAACTCACCTTCATGTGCCCGACCTCCCCGCATTGATAGCATCTCGGGGGATCATGGCACTTGCCTTGATGAAGCTTCTTGCAGTTGCTGCACCTTAGTACTCCCGAGTTTTGTGACCTCGAGCTTTGCCCACTTGGGCCTTGGTTTCCCTTCGGTGGTGGTGCAGGGGTTCTAAATGAGCTACCTCCCCCGTGGTTCCCCTTCTTGTTAGAACCTTGGGGGCCATGGTTCTCCCATTTCCTTTTCTTCGCCTCATCGGCATCTCTTTTCTTCCTCTCTTCCCACTGTTTTTCGCCCTTCAAGGCTTGGTCTACCACTTGGGCGAAGGTCATGTTAGTCAATTGTGTTGCCCTATCACGTATCTCCAAGTCTAGGGCATCCCAAAAGTGGTTCACCATCCGGTTCTCATCACAAGCGTACTCCGGTATGTAGTCGGCAAGGTCCCGAAACTTGTACTCAAGTTCCTTCACCGTCATGTTACCTCCTTGAGTTAGGAGGGTATATTCCCTCACCTTCTTGTTCACCTCGAAGTCGGAGTAATATTGGGCAAAGAACTCCCGTTGGAAGTCCTCCCAAACGACGCCCTCGCCATACTTGCTCTTGGTTCCATCCCACCATTTGGATGCCATCCCCTCAAGCAACCTTACCGCTATTCTCAGTTTAAGGTTGGGCGTGATTTGCATGTCAAGGGCTGCTTCATTCAACCTCTTGATCCATTGAGCGGCAACCGAAATGTCCCCGGTTCCGTCAAAGGGTTTGCACCCCAAATCTCTAGCCTCTTTGATAAACTTGGAGATCCTTATGGTTGGACCTCCATCATTTTGGCCTCCATGTGGTTCCACATGGACTCTAGATGCATTATGACTCCCTCCTCTTGAAGCCATACCCGAAGGTTGCCCCGCTCGGCGCCTTCGGCGTTGTCTCCTCTCTTCACGCTCCCGATGGTATTGTTCGAGTAGCGCCTCAATCCTCCCAAGAGTGCCATTATCGTCACTCTCCCCGCTCACGTCGTCATCCTCCCCATCATATGGGGTTTCCACCGGCTCGGTTTCCGGCCTATAAGTTGAGTCCTCATAGGACCAATAAGTTTCACTCTCCGTGTCAACGTGGCCGTCGCTCACGGTTTGTTGTTGGCCTCCACGGCCCCTTCCCCTTGACGCCCTAGTGGACCCCCGGCTGCCGCGTTCGGACCCACCCGGTACCCGGCCCGTCGGGTTCCTCCTAGTGACTCTTCCAATTGGCTCCATTTCTGAAAGAAGTTTAGAATGAGCCATTAGACTCGTATCAATTGTCAAGTGACGGATAGGTACTTAAAGACATCTTTTGGCTCAAATCACCGCCATACCAATTGTTAAGGGTACCATCTTAACAATTAGAGACCTTGCAACTCAAGTACCAAAAGTTCTATAAGTACAAAACTTTATGCTCATGGTTTGCAAAAATCATTTTCAAAAAGAATTTTGAAGCTTCATTATGAAGTTTACGGACTAAGGCTCTGATACCAATTAAATTGTCACGCCCCGGACCTACCGGACACGTCAACAACCCGCCGTACAGTACGAATAGTCAACCGCAGTCCAACTCATCCATACTATACTAGGCGTCTCGAATATCATTCACAATAGTGCATCCATAAACAAGCATAATGTAAAAATAATCATTTAAAGCAGCGGAAATATTTAATACAAGTGTTCATGCCACACTTTGGCAAACATGGGCATACAAGCCCCCAAATAATGATTCAAAAATAATATCCATGAGCATTGATTTAATGTTTTAAAAATAGAGCGGAGGAAGCACGAACCACGTCTTCTCTCCCTGAGCTATCCGAAGCAACGGACGATGGTAGCAAGCTTTACTCCCTACCTGAAAATGTGAGGTGGCCTCCCCCGTGAAGGGGAGGTCAGTACTTGGAAGCATTTGACAAGTACAATGACAACTATACTAAATATAATCAATGTTTCAACTTCTAAGACCCTCAAAATAGAGTGATATCATAATATAATGATAGTTCTTCTTTAACCCTTATTATCTTCGTAATAAGTTAATTAATTAATTTGTCGGCACACGGCCCCTTTTTATATTTCATTTCAATCATCGTTTACACGACACCGCCCGTAGGTCTTATCATCCTTACGAGACTTGTCACCGCTCTCCGAGGCCTCACCGGGCTCTCGGGCCGGAGTCCAACATCTCGCCCCTGAACTCATACCCATCGTCCCGTAGGAAGGTAGGGTCCATTCGGGGTCCTATCTTATGTGTTACCGCTGTCGGGAGCCTCGTAAGGTCTCCGGTTCGGATTCCACCCTAACCCGTGATCACGATGTAAGTCCATGCTATCCAACCCCGCTCTCTAGAGTCGGGAAGGGCCATGGTCCTTACTAGTTACCAATACTCTATCGGCTAATCCTTAAAGACTACCGAATACACCCGTAGGCCAATCCTATTCCTAGGATCAATTTATTATTCACTTCATCTTGGGTATCCCTTAAGGCCTACCCCTAGCATCACTTATCCACCTTAGTATCTCTTAAGACTACTTAAGGCTCAACAATTTACCATCCAAACCTTGGATCAATTCTAACATATTTCATTCCAAAACCCCGACTAGTATCATAATACTAGTCGGATAAATTCCAACAAAACTCATTTTCAACCCATAGTCATATAGACAATTTCCAAACTAATTTTCCATTGAAAATATAGTTCATATCAATATACAAAATATAACCTTTAATCACTCATACATCCTTATATGAAGTTATAGTTATATTTCAACACAATATTTATAATTAATCCCTTCATCAAGCCAATATGCTCATATTACATAATCATACACAATTTATCCTTAAATTTGTATATTATGCTCCTTTATTCATTGACAACAATATTTTCATTTAGGCATTATTAATCATTAATAATCCATGAAAATCACATTTATTCACTTTAGGTAATCCTACGAAATTAACCCAAAGATTATAAGCAATATAGTCAGTCATCCTCACCTTATGAAGTGCTGAAATAGTTGCCTTTGTTAAGCCCTCCGATCAATCCCCGTTCTAAGCCGATTAGAAGTGGAAAATCCAACCAGCAGACGAAAGCCGGGCGGCTTTTGCAAAAGGTGGGCGGCTTTCGTGGTCTGCAGCTACGAACAGCCTCCTATACTTGGCGGTTTCCGGCGATTTCAACTCCTATCGATTCCACGACTCTTCTAAGTTAAATACCACCACTTTATAACATTATTCTACACTTTTAAACGTGTAGAACTTCATGTTTGATCCATCATATGATTTCTTAAAAATCATACAAAAATAATACTAGTTAAAGGATAATACTTGTGTTCTTACCTCAAGAACAACTCTTTTCTCCTTGGATTTCTTTTGTTGATGTTGCCTTCAATCTTGGACCTTGTTGAAGACTTTCCCTTGAGCTCTCTCTCTCCCTTAGCTTGTTCGAATGGTGTGTATTGAGATAGGAAGGATTCCTTCTCAATCAAACACACATAATGTAAAGGTGGGGTATGGAGGGTGTGGGTTTTTGTCTCAAGGAGACTTCCTCCTTCATGCACGCCCCTCCCCCCTTATTTTGTCCCCCTCCCCACTTCTTTGAGGCTAAATGATGTGTAAAAATACCCCAAGTAGGTGTAGGAAGTCCCTCCCAATTATTGCCGTTATTTTCGGTAGGTTTGGGCCAAAATATCACTCGGGTTGTCCAAATATTTTTATCAACTTTTGTTGGCACTTTATTGGGCTTCTATAATTTATTATGATGATCCAACTAAATATTTGGTAGTCCATTCTCATATAATGGACCCGAAGAATAATTTAATTAATATCACATTAATTAAATGTATCAATCAATCACAATTTATTCGCTAGAAAAAAATCAAATACATATCCACTTTCAAATTCAAGTACATTCGGGTGCGGTGTCACAGTTCATACATATAAACTGTCCAGTTAACTTCAAGAAATTATTTGAGTGTCTTCTCGATTGAATTTTTAGCTGAAATTTGGTATGGATAAACTAGACTTCATGAAGAACATGTTCAAAAAATTTCATTAAAAAATTCTACCGGAAAATGCCCGAAATTCCCTTGGCCGGACGGAGAATCCCGTCAGGTCAGCCTGACATGAAGACTACTCCTTGATGGATAAACATATCAACTTTTTTTTTATAAAAACACTCAAAATTTACAAAAAAAAAATTCTTAAAAAATGAAAAATGAAAAATGAAATTACATTATCCAAGATGGTCAATTGCAAAATTTGTATTGGAACTTTCATTTTTTATATTAGTGTATTGGTTTCTGTCTTCTTTATCCAAGAACTTTGAATATTTGCACTTTTAAATTCAAAATTATGATTGTTTGACTTGTTTCTCATTTTAAATTAATGACTTATTGACTATGTTTGTATTTTAAAATGCACTAGTGTATATGAGATAAAATACAAATTTATTTCTAACTATTTTGATAATGTGACATGCTTGAATGTCATGAATGAGCAGTGGTCAGAGGAAAATATATGTATATATTTTCAAAAAAATATTGTAATTTTTATTATTTATTAAATACACCCCCATAATTTTTAATATTTATAGATACTCCCCATAACATTTAATATTTATAAATATTCTCCCATATTCATATCTTATTTTTGGGTTTTATTGTATCCCTGTACTCATTTTTTCGCTTCCACGTACCGGTATTGATGCTGCAACTTTTGATGAAAAGAATAAAGTTGAAATTTTGCCCCATATTATTGTGTTACCTGACAAAAGCAGAAGATACCCCATGCATGATGAAGGGAGGGCGGGAGGGCAATAGAGGGCTATGGTCGATGTATGACCTAGCGCCGCATCTGCTATGGAGATTTGGATGGAGCTTCGTATGTGTGATTTTATCCTCAATCCATAAACTTTGTTCCTGAAATTTCATCCAGCAAATTCCTTCCTCTTGTTCTTTTAATTTTAATTGTTGAAAGTATTGGTCCAACGGTGTCTCCCTAGCAGGTCTAGGGTTTGGTTTTTCCTTAGTAGATCTAAGGTTTGGTTCTTCCGGCCGGTGAATTCCTTTCACCTGTGTCCGGCGCAGAGATTGGAGTTGAGACAGATTGACAAGAATCCAGAGTTCGGTGATCGATTTCTTCGTGAGCAGGGTAGCAAGGGCATGGCAACGCTGAAAATGACCGTTAGCGGTGGATTTGCTACGAGCGCGGGAGGAGGAGATTCGTACGGATTTCGAGCAGGTCAGATGATGATTGACAATGGAGGATCAATTAGAGTGATACCAAGGATACGACCTCCTCCTGAACCACCGCCATGGGTTGTGCGAGATGCTAGAGTTCGTGAAAGTTTTTCAACAAGTTTTTATTATTCTGTCTTTTGGTTTCTTGTTATCGTCTATGTTGTTAGGTTTGTCAGTTTGTTTGCGAATTTAGCCTTGTTTTATGTCATTGAGCATGTTTGGATCTACGAGGATATGGATGGCTGTGTTAAGTCCGTTACATGGTTAGCGATTCGTGTTGCTCTTTCAGGGGTGACCGTTTCTAAGGCTCATCATAGGGTTTGCAGTCGTAGTTGTTGGAGTCTAGTTGGTGTCAGTTTTGTTTTTCCTTTGATTGATGTAATGATCCTGAAACTTATGATATGAATAGAGGCTAGTTTTCGTTCAAAAAAAAAAAATACCCATGCATGATGAAAAAAATCTCTGTTTTTTGAACTCGTACGTACAATGTTTTATGTGTATTCTAATTTTTACAAAAAAATATATGAAAATTCACAATTTTTATCCTTTCATATGACAAATACTTTATATGTAACTTTTTAAAGATAAATGATCGAACACTCAACTCTTCGAGGTTTTTAAGCTAAAAGTTTTTCTTAGGTAGATCCGAATACTTAAAATAAGATCTCATGGTTACAATTTGGTTTACAACTTTCGTTTTTAGAAGTAGAATTGAAATACCAATGAAAAATCAAACTCCAAATTTATATATTTTTATATCGTAATGTTTGACTTTTTAAATCTCAATAATTTGTAAAAATAACATTTATTGACAACTCATAGGATTTAATTAAAAAAAACTTTGTTTGATGAATATATTGATGGTGCTGAATTGTCGGAGAAAATGGATTGACAGAGTGAATACACAACTTTGGACAATCTGGTTGAAAATTTGATTTATTGATGGAATAAGGTTGCAAATAGTCTAATAGAACAAATAGAATGATAAGCATGTGTTCGCCTAAATCAAGTTTGGTTTAAATTGAACTGGTCTGACATGATTTATTTAAATTGGCTTTGATCTAACTAGAGACCAAAACCAGTTCAATTAATTAATAATATCATACGAGAACGACCATCTAGGGGCCTCCTTAAAGGATAATATATTAGTAGCACATACAATAACAAAAAAAAACTCAATTAAATATAGCACTCCATATAAAATAATGACTAAATTGTGTACTAGTATCATGTCTTCTACTTTGACTACATTTTATTAATTAATTAATGTGAATTTTTTTTTTTGAAAAATATGGTTGAATCCGTCTCATTATTAAGTTTTATAATATGATTTTAATTATTTTTTCCTAATACATAATTAAATATAATGACGATCAAAGTTGTGCGTTAGCCATCGTGAAAAAAAGGAATGTTTCAACTAAAAAAGAACGAAGGAAGTATAAGATAATTTGCTTTTTCCATTCACTTTATTAATTAATTATAGGGCTTCAGCTATTGCAATTGAGACGTTTTTCCTACACTAATCAATTAACTACAAGCTAGTAACAACTAGTCAATCAACTCTTGTGTTGCTCGACAGAATTTACTCTAAAATTTTACTTTGATGAGTAATGAATGTTTTTAGTGAAAAATCAAGTTGAAGATATAAAAATGTTTAAGAAAGATATACGTAGTAGTTAATAACTAATGAATGGTAAATTGAAACTACATTTCAAATTTAGACCGTAAAAAATGAATGAAAATAGAAGTTCAATAAATCAAAGATCAAACAATAGAAACACAATAGTTACATATTTCACTAATTAAAAAAATGATGTCACATAAATGGGTGTTGTCATGTTGGTCTTGGCATATAATAGAGATATCCGCCTAGTTCTTGAAATAACATTACATCTTAATCGACACTTCTACCCTTCTCATTTTAAACGTCTTTGTGTATAGTAATTAAAAATTAAAAATTTAGCAATAAAATAATATGAATTTTTTATGATATGGAAATAAAATCAAACTTTCCAGATTTTGAGAAACTTATGCATACACCATTTTAATTTTGAAGTTTATATTTTGTGCCTCATGTTCACAAGATAGAATTATTATACCTTGAATGATATCAGTTTTGAACTTCAAAGTTTCAAAAGGGAAGTTTTGAAGTTTGCATTTTGCACCACATGTTCACAAAATAGAGAAACACAACATTTGATTTATGTACAATTTGCATACTTAATCATGAATAAGTATTAATACATAAATAAAGATAATAAATACTCCGTATGATAATTGTAGGAGAAATAATGAACATCATCTCTTACTAACAATGTTGGACTATAGTCCCTTTTTACTACTCCGTGTGTTGGATTAAAAAATAACTTAATAACGTATAATAACGATCGGATTAGGCATGGCAATGGGTCGGAGCGGGGCGGGTACTGCAAGACCCAGACCTAGACCCGCCCCGCCCTGTGGCCTGCACGGGTCCAAACTTGTTGACTCATGACCCGCCCTATTCGGAGCGCGTCCGCCCCGTCCCGCCGTAACCTAATTAGCTAGTACGTATTTTTATTTTGGGGAAGTTGTTACCACTTGAATCTACATAAAGTTTATCTCTAAATAATAATTAGAAATTAATATATTAAATCAAATTCATGATACCCTAAAAATTTCAAAAATTAAGGAAAAATTACTCAGACTTGAATAGTTAATCTATTTAATTATACTAATAATTGAACATATGCATTAAAATGTTATATATAAAGAAGACATTGATAATCCGTCGTTCATCTCATTCTAATATATGTATCAATATATTATAATATCAAGGAATTTATGATTTACTGTATACACACATATGTATGGTGAAGTATATTTGTAGTATAATTTAAGAAAAAATATGCATGCTTATGTATTGATCGGGTCGGGGCGGCACGGGTCAATACTAATTACCCGGACCCGCCCCATTGTATAGGCGGGGCGGGGCAGACGCGGCCCATTTGGAAGACGGGGCAGGCCGGACCCACCCCAAATGTGTCGGGCCAGGGCGGGTCACTGCAGGTCGTTTTTTTACATCCCTAGATCAGATGAGGTCGAGTTAACGTTATCAATTTTATCAAATAACACTCAAATTTGACATATCGTTTCATCAAGATGATGGATAATGTATGAGAAAGTTGTGTGGCTGCTACATTTATTATTGATACTGGAAAAATGTCAGAATTAGAAAAACTTCAATTTTGAGATGCTTGAAAAGACAAAATCTAGTCTTTGAGAATGCCAACTTTAGTCATTGTGCATAATAATGCAATAATGCATTCATTATTATAAAGCGTCGGAAATTTTATTATTGTTGATCTCATATGCACTAGGAGTGGACTGGGTATGTCCTGGTGTGGAACCGGGTCCGACACTGTTTGGGACGAGCCCGAGCTGGGAAAATTTGATTTGGGCCCGAGTTGGGAAAATTCGGTTTGGGCCGAGTCGGGAAAATTCGGTTTGGGCCTGAGCCGTGAAAATTTGGTTTGGGCCTGAGCCGTGAAAATTCGGTTTGGGCCCGAGACCGACCTGAGTCTGCCCCCAGGTCCCGGTTCACCTATTTGAGGATCGAACCATGCAATTCAGGTCTCGGACCGTCAATTTATTTTTGGCTTGTACACGGGGAAAACGAAAAAATAAAATGGGGTCGAAACTTGGACCGGGCCGCCCGGATACCCAAGGCCCAAAATGTGAATTTAATCGGGTCGGATTTGGACTTCGCCTACCAATGATTGGGAGCGGTCAATTCGGATTTGGGATCGAAACTAGAATTGGGACCGGCCGATCCGGGACCGGAACCAGGTCCACCCCTACTATGCATATAATGCATTCATTTAGTTAATGAATTCATGTTTCTATTGTTTGTAAGGATGTTTTCTTTTGGAGTAAAATTTACTAGTCTAGTTTGATATGGTCTCACCTGTTCAAGTCTAATCTTGTTTGATCTGAGTTGGTCTAGTTTGATTTGGTAAATGTCTGATCTTTTTGTATTTTATAAATGTCCAAGTCTGGTCTAATTAGATCTATTTAAGTCTGATCAGATCTGTTTAAGTCTGGTCTTGTCTGATCTAGTCTGGGATTGAAAATTGTCCTAAAGAAAACATACTAAATAGAAAAATGTATGTTTTATTACCTTTTCAATAACCTACAATGAGTTGGAGTTTTTTCTTTCTGAACTCTGAAGGGATCAAACTTATCTTTCATTTTAATCGTGTTTTTTTTAATCTATACGTGTTTAAAACACGTTTAAAGCTAACTAGGGTTTCTTATTATTACTTCAGCTATTATTACCGAGGAATCCTTCCTCTGTACATGTATTATTAACATCCAAGTCTAAAACTGTCAGGGAAGTGGTCTATTGTCTTCTCAGTTCTCATTTTATTAACAAGCAATGAAGATACTTTACATATATATTCCGTGGGAAAGAACATAAAAGAGTAAACAAAATTTACTTCTCACTACAAGCCAGATAGGAAGGATCTGCAAGCTTTCATCCCAAAATTGCCCTGACCATTAATCAATCCTTTATGCAGCTTATGAGATGATCTTTTTGCAACTTCCAAAATAGCTTACTCAACAACCCTCCATTCCTCTTCTTACTAGAAACAATGGTTAAGGAATCAACGTGATCTTCCTCTTCGACTGTGTTTCTATTTCCAATTGGAGATGGAACATCTTCTGGAGGCAATTCTTCCTCTTCGACTGTGTTTCTATTTCCAATTGGAGATGGAACATCTTCTGGAGGCAATTCTATTGCGTTGCTGGTACCTAAAGCAGAATGCCCATTGCCATTCAAAGTAAGTTCCTTGGTCTTGGGAGACTGACAACATTGACCACCATTATCCTCATCTAACATAATGTCAAGCAGAGATGAGCGACGTGCCAGGTTTTTCACAGGGGTAGAGATTACATTATCAAAAATGGGCATGTCCCTTGGTAAAGCCAATGCTTTCAACTGCTTTCCCAGGTTTAATATAGTCTCCTGACACTCGGCCAACTTTTCAGAAGCTGCTTCAATTTCCAAGTCCTGCCATGTTATACCACTGGTTAGACATTCATTGTTTCAAGACATAATGAATAGTCACTACGGAAAACATCCTGTCCAATCTTCCGGACAGGACTCTCCGTCCGGCCGCCGCCATTTGAGGTGGTTTCTGGTGGAATTTTTTGAATATATTTTGTGAGAATGTTTCTCATCAAGTGTAGATTATGTTCACAAAATTTCAGCTTAAAATTCAATCAAGAAGTCAGTTAAATAAATTATTGAAAAACATTGTGTCTTATATATTTATTTTGGCGCAATGTTTTTCAATAATTTATCTAGCTGCTTTCCTGGTTGAATTTTAGGATGAGCTTTTGTGAACATAATTCACACTTCATGAAGAACATGCTCACAAAATTTCATTAAAAAAAATCCACCGGAAATCGCCTCAAATGGTGTCCGGACAGCTGAACAGGATCATTCCTCACATTCATTAATCATTATACACAATGATGCTTCCATTTCCAAGTCCTACCAAGTTCATCCAAGACATCAGATGTCATACCACCCGCTTGGTAAGGGTGAATTCGACTGAGACAACTCGTTTTGGCCTAGATGACATGAAGTTGATGAACTTTGGTGGAGGAAAATTTTAACGAAATTGTAATGTGCGGAGTATAAACAAAACAGGATAGTTTTTTTAGAAACTCCAGTAAAAAAAAGGTATCTTCGTTTTTCATTATCAACCGATTGAATTTAAACACGAGGAATTTCCCAGAGTAAAATATATACTACCTCTGTTCAGGCTTAAGGTTCTCATTCAAAATGTCACGCTTTTTTAGACAATGTTTGAATAAGGTATTTGATTATATTTTGAGAAGTAGGTTGGGTGGGTATATAATATAATGTGGTACTTGATGATAATTATGATGTTATGACTATTATTTTTTAAATGTAATGATTAAGTTTTGATTTAAGAGCTTTAATTATTTCCTAAAATAGGAATGAGAAACTTTATCTGGGGCGTCCATATCAAGCAAGTGAGAACCTTTATCAATATAATAGGTTTCCGCAAATATAATTACTATTACTTGTGATTAAATATAAACTATTTAGCTATAAAAACATGTTAGTCTTCTTTATGTAGGGACCAAATAGATATTGTTTTAGGAATAAAACCATATCAAGTCTTGCATGGGAAAAGGAGCTATGTTTTACTCATATTTGGAATAATTATTTCTTTAATACAAATATGTAAAGAAATCAATAGCAAACATTGATGATATATTCTGTTTTAACAGGATAGTTAAGGAACATACATTTTGGCGCAGCTGTTCTTCATTTTCCAAAGCGTGCTGAGGAATTTCTTCGTTTGTGATGCTGAAAATAAGAAATGTTGTACAAAATGAAGACCCCAATAAAAGCATGCATTCAAACTTAATAATAGCATAGGCCATACCTTTCTAGATGAGAATACTTCTGACATACTTCATTTAATTCCTGTTTGGTTGATTCAATCTGCACCTCAAGTCCTTCTCTAATAATCTCATGTTTTTCATCTTCATCTTCATCTTCAGTCATCACCAAATTTAAGCCTCTAAGGTTTTCCACTTCCATTTTGAGACTATTGATTGTGTTTTCTGATTCTTGAAGCTGTACCATCAATGATTCAGTCTCAACTGTCTTTGATTGAGTTTCTTCCACTTGTGAAACACTTTTACGGTTGCATGATTCAATCGTCAAATGAGGGGAGGGTCCCACCTCACACTCTTCCCATGAGTCATCATTCCATTGGAAATGGTTTTTGATTGCATCCTCCATGCTTGAAACGTCCTGAAGAGAAAAACAGTGATTGACGATCCATTCCAAGGTACAGACTATATGCTGGCCAAATTTCTCAAGGTTGGCATTTCCATCCATCAAGTCTTGACACGTTTGGACAAATTCTTGAAGAATCAGAGAGAGTTCAGAAGTTTTCCACTGGAAATGGCGAACTGTGTAGCCAGCTTGTGTTTCCGAGACCCTATATGGTAAAATCCCTTCTATGATCTCAATTACTCTGCCAATGGATGGGTTCATACTTTTCTGGGTAGATGCCAAAATCTCTGATACACAGTCTTCATCTGTTTTCTCCACTGCTAACTTTTCCATCTCTACAAAGTCATCCATCAGATTCATCATGTCAAAAGCTCCCATGCTTTTTGAGAATGGAGTAAATGACTGCATTTTAACACAACTTGCTTTATTGCCACTACCCATATCAGACTGTGAGACAACACAGAGTTCTTGGGCACATTGAAGACATTTCCCTGCCGGTTGTACAGATAAACAATCTGTTGGAATCTGACTGAATTGTCCTTCAGCCTGTGATGTCTCAGAAGCTACTGCACAAGCATCTATAACTGTTCTTGCATTTCTATGGAGGGCTTCTTTGAGATTCCTATTTTCTTCTTCCAGCATGCATAATTGCTCTATCAGTAACTGTATTCTTTTGTTGGAACCAACATCCGATGCGAAGTCCATTGAACCAAACATAGAAGGATTTGGCCTTGTTTCACCTGTGTTCTTCATCTTGGCCATGGAAGCGGGGCCTGGTAGTCTCTTCCTAACAAGAAGCCGCAGCCTTTGACATTCAGATTCCAATCTTGCGATCCTTTTTACGTTCTCCAAGTGTTGCTTGTGAGAAGCTTCTGATGATCTGCGGTCAGATTCCCATTCCTCAGACTTAAGAGACACATTCTCCTTCTCTAGAGAATCTAGTCTAGTCATAAGGGCACTTAGTTCTCTTTCTGCTTTATCTCTTTGAGAACTTAAATTTTCAATAACTTTTTCCTTTCCTAGGAGGGCCTTACTGAGCTGAGTATTTTCTGCCCCCAGTTTTGATAAGTTTTCTTCTAAGGCAAGTATTCTTTTCTCAAATTCTTTGGATGTTTCGAACACAGCATTGCGGATCCTCTTTTCTTGCTCTCTTTGGACAGAACGCAACTGATGCATACATTCACTCAGCGCTGAATCTAAACTAACTAATCTTTTGTCTCCAGCTGCTATTTGGTACAATGCATTTTCTAGTTCTTGCTTCATATATAGTGCTTCTGTCTCGGCTTTCTCCCAACCTATAAGGTTTGTTAGTATAACAGAAAATGCTAGGAAAACGGAGAAGAAAAACTGCCAAGAAAAGTATTATTTTGCAAATATGTAGACATTACTTCCCTCTGCCCTAATTTAATTGTCGTTTTAACCAAAATTTCCCAATGTAACCGTTATATATTATGAGTCAAAATTTTCACGATAAATACTTTTTATTATTTTCAAAATTGTCTATGATAAACTTTTCTACAATAAATTCTTATATCAACTTAATGTGAAACATAAATAAGGGTAGGGGGGTCGTCTTATAAGATTTCTTAATATGCCCCACTTTTAAAAATAAAATGAGTATCCCATAAAAAAATAAAAGTAAAAATAAAATTAGTATCCCATAAAAAAATAAAAGTAAAAATAAAATGAGTATCATCAAGTATCTAAAATAAATTTATTGAGCTTTAACCCATCTTTTACCCTCCCCCCCAGCCCGACCCCCCACACCCCACACATGTCCTGTCCTTCCCGTTTTTCTTCATACTCCCTTCATTTTTATTACTTGCTCCATTAGGCTTTTGGAGAAAAAAATCAAAATTGTAATGGCATTGAATAAAGCATAGAATGTATTAAAAATGTAAGAGCACATTAAAAAGCAGGAAATGTAAGATGCAAGGATATCATGGTGTGTAGGCAAGGTGTGGCGCTAGATAACCACCTTGTCGCTTGGACGTTTAGGTGGGCATCTAGGCGACAAGTAGCCTTTTTCCACATTTGAGTACAACGTATTAAATAAATATAATATGAAATATGAAATATATAGTAAGGGAGTTACTAATTCATCATATTAACTCAGAACAAGAATCTAATATCAACTTCTAATTCATCATGTGAATGACATCTAAAGCAAAGAAAAATATCATAAAGAAAAACTTAAGTACAAAGATGAACAAAGTAATGAAAATGAATAAAAGGGAAGACAGAAAGAAGAAAAGTAAGAAAGAAAATCCAAACTTCCCGGGATAGACTGTATAATCAAAATTGATTTGCCAAAAACATATCCTGGGCTCCCTATGAATGCCTTGTTAACATCTGTGCAATGGCATTCAATAAATGGCGCTCTTTAAGCCACGAGGCCAGCCATGACAAGTGCTCTCCACTGCCTGGACACCTAAGCATCACCTAGTCAATGACTAAATGATGCCATGGCAACTATGGATAGAAGATGAAAGAATAATGACATGCATGTCATTTGACAAGCTCATATTCACCGAAAATGGAATGTAAAACAAATTTTAAAGAAAGATGCATAGAGTGATCCGAGAAAAAATAGATTATTACAAAAGAAAAGAGATATTATTACCTGCAATTGCTTCCTGTGCAATCTTTGCCTGTCTCTGTGAAAAATCATCTTTAGCATTACACTCTAAGAGAGCAGAAGAAAGCTTATCATTCAACTTTTGAATATCCCTTTCCAGTTCTGCTTTACCTTTCAATATTATCTCTAGCTGTGTAAACAAAAGGTAAGATTAATCAATTAATTGTCCTACTATGATTGATTGGAAGAAAAAAGAAGGCATATAAACTGCTTCGCTAAGTTTGTGGGATAAACCACTTGGGCCCAGTTTGGTATTGTTGTGTCTTTTAAGTTACTACACATTTTCCTGAAGTTGTTTTCAGCAAAAAAAAGTGTGGACTTTATATACCAAATCAAACTTCATGGTCGGGGGTGATGTTTTCAATCTAAGTACCCAGTTTTTTTACATCCAAAACAGAATATAATTATCATAAACACAAGGAAACACTTTTCAGGAGCACATAAAAAACTACATAAACAAGCAATGCCATAATTTAAATGCATAATAAATAATTAGAGTCATACTAACTGCATATATTAGTTTATATTAGGCAAAAATAATTAAAATATCCCAAACTTTGAAGGGGTGTGAGGTAAGCACCCCAAACTTGCATATGTAATTTAAATACCCCAAACTTTAAATACAAAATTATTTTAACACCATTGGCATGTATTATTTCTTTCAAAAATGTAAATTTGTGATGTTAATTGCATAATTTAATATAGCAAATTGAAAACGTTGCAATTATATAGAGTGGGGGCTAATACTATTTATTTTACAATGAAAGTTTAGAATGTTAATTGTATATTCATGAATGCTAAAATATTTTAAATTATAAAATCAACACCAAAAATTAATATTTTTGAAAGAAATAATACATGACCATGATGCTAAAATAACTTTTTATAAAGTTTGGGGTATTTAAATTACATATGCAAGTTTGGGGTGCTTACCTCACACCCCTTCAAAGTTTGGGGTATTTTAATTATTTTCCCCTTAATATTAATATCCTAATTCTTTATGAAATCCTAATGTAGGTTAATGTGGTTTACTCTCCTCACACTATTATATAGGAACCACGCCCTGCATATATTTTTTTCTATATTTGTATCTTTCAAGATCTACATTAAATATAAGTATAAAAAAAAATTGAGTCACTCAGGAATATTCTTATATACTTTGTATTATTTCTAAGTTCTAACATAGAACTCTACATCAGTCAAAATTAAAGTGAATATTCTTATTCTATTCTACTTATTTAAATTTCACATTATCTCCATAATTCTATATTTCTCAATGATCGTGCATGTATGAATCTTAGTGGGACAGACCGACGGAGTTCGTATTTTTCGTTATAGTTAATTGATTTTGCCAAATGGATTTCATGTTTCGTCGCCTTTTAGTTTTCCTGTTGTGCTTCATTATTATTAATCAAGAAATGTTTTTTATTTATTAAAATTGAATTTTCATTTTTTTAAATAATCAGTTTCTTTTATAATGAGAATGCAGGCTAAAAATTGGAAGAGGCGAAGAGCAATTTTAATGATACTCCAATATTTCATTTCTTTTAATTATTAATAGTACTTGGAAATATATTATTGTTGTTGTTGTTGTTGTAGAAGTTTAGATTTAACTTCAACTAAATAGGGAAAGGAAACTAAAAAAAGAAGCAAATATAGAGGGTTTGAGGTTTGTATAGAAAACATAAAAATAATACGTAGTATATGCCACAACTTTATTTACAAATTTTCAGTGATGAACTTTTTTATAATAAAAACTAAGTAATGTTGACAAAGTCTTGCAGGCCGGCCTGCTGGTGGGATAATTATATAAAGAATTATTTTCATTCACCACTCAAACTAAGATTAGTTGAATCCCGCGAATAAAAAAACCCAATTCGTATGCTAATAATCTCTAATAATCTAGGAGTTCTTTAATTAGAGGCAACAGTATTTACATTACGGAGCAATAATACTCAATATACAATATCTTACTCCCTAATATACTAATTAAAATAGCAAACTCGCATACTAATAAAATATTCAGTATCAATTAAACTTGAACTATATCTTTTTCTTCATTTTACTTTCTTTTTCCACTTTGGGAATAACTCCAATAATTGGCTAGGTAGGAAAATGACTGCTTAAAGTGATGACCTTTCTGTACCAGAAAAGGCGGAAAGACGGAAAAAGCATGTGGAGTGGATCCGTTATGTTTTTAGATTCATGCCAAAGCTTTGCTGGAAAATGAAAAGAGGAATATTGAAGTAAAGAATTAACGGGAAGAAGATACTGAGTCAGGCTTAATTACATCGTCTGCAGTTCTGGTAAAGGAGGAACGCCTTCCACAGTCGCCACCGACGGCAAATTTTTTCTTCCAAATCCACGACTTGTGTTCCATTTCTGTTCACGGGCGGCTCGCTTCAAAAACACGCTCGCTGTCATGACACCAAAATCGGCGTACATTAGCGAACTGTCCGAGCTTAAAATCGAAGGAAACGGAGACAAAAAAAGCGATCTACAGCAATAACAAATATACATACACAAATTTTTGAAGAAATGGATACATAGCTCTGAAAATGCGCGAAATGGATTCGACGTACCAGCATTTTGCAGGGGAAATGCGAGTTGGAAGATGAGGCGAAGAAGGATGGCTTGAGCTAATGAAATTTGTACCGACAATCAGAGAGGCTTTAAGCTGTGCCCATTGTTGCATATCATAGAGGGAAGGGAGCAGTAAGAAGCCAAGTGGAGGGACAGATAATGTACGGGTCTGGCTGGATCGGAAACTCTCGTGGGTCGGGTGATGATCTGCCTTACATTCCACCCGAACAAGGGTTTGGTGAGCTACGTACTATGGGAGTGTTTGCAACAGCTTCTGCTTTAAAAAAAGCACTTTTGGAGTGATTTGGAAAAAGTGATTATTTGTAAAAGTTGATAGTGTTTGAGAAAAAAGTGATTTTGAAAAGTAAAAGTTGGTAGTGTTTGGTAAAATAAGTGCTTTTGGTGTATAAAAAGTGGAAAAACACTTTTGACACGAAAGCCGAGAAAAATAAAAAATTGGTAGTGTTTGGTAAATAAGTGCTTTTTTAAGCCAAAAGCTGAGAAGTGCTTTTTTTAAAGTGGTTGCAAACCAGCCTTATGAGTGAGCGAGTGTCCATCCATGTGGGAGCATCTCCATTTCTCCAATGCGTCTAGTAGAGACTAGATAGTAGAGATCCCATTATTTAGAGAAAAGTTTTATTTATGGGAAAAATTATGAAATAAAAGAGGGGAATTTGACATAAATTATTCTCATTTATGAAATAAAAGAGGGTAATTTGAGTTTGCACCCTATATTATTGTCTAAATTGGACTTTGCACCCCGTTTTTTAAACTCTTTGGTTTTGCACCTCAACCCCATATGAAAACACAAAAATGCTCCTTCATTTAAAATTATGTTGACTTTCAACATATTCCTGATTGAGGGCATTTTTGTCTTTACATATGGAATTGGGGTGCAAAAACAAAAATTTTTAAAAACGGGGTGCAAAGTCCAATTTAGACAATAACATAGGGAGCAAACTCAAATTACCCCAAATAAAAACATGAATGTCTTACTTTGGAATTTCAATATGTTTTTACTCTAATTGCGATTTATATTTATTTATACACAAAAACTTTGTACATTTTTTATATGTACTACTATACAGATTTCCCTAATAAAAAGGTCGATTAACAAGCTACTTGAGATCAACTTAGTTGTTATTAGAACCTAACCTTAACTCAATTCCAACTTCAGTTAAACTCGTCTTGAATCGAATCAAGTCAAACTCAAATTATATACCCACGTCCCTTAAAACATTATCAACTTTTTTATTGTCTCATTAATTTTGTCACTTTTCTTTTTAAGTAAAGAATTTGTAGTTACAGTTAATTCTTTCTCCTCTACACAAATATCAGTCACACCGTTTTCACTTTATTAATTTTGTGCCGAGGAACGGAGGGAGTATAAACTTGACTCACATGCTACTCGATTATGAGTTAGTGTTGATTATTTTAGATTCATACATATGACATTACCTCATACTACCTCGGTTCTTAAAAAGTTGCAACGTTAGGAAAATTTATACTATTCATTGCTTTATTTTGACTATATTTTATTTACGAACAGATTGCTTTTTTACTTTTTACAACATATAATTAAATTCTTCTCACTAAATTTTCCAGATGTGATTTTTTGATTTTTTTTATAATTAGGGAATTAAATATATTACTACCACCGTCCCCCTAAATTTGGGACAAAGGGGTGTGGTGTGATTTTTAAGAAAAAGTAGAATTGTATGGTTGATATTGAATTGATAAAGTGTGAATAAAGTAAGAATGAATTTTAACCACTCAAATATTACCAAATATGGTATGAGACAAACTTAATGAGACGGACGAAAAAGGTAATACTGGGCAAAGTTAGCTTAACTATTGTGTCAGCTGCACTTTTAGTACTCGATTTTCAATTTTTTTTTTTCATTTTTAGTGCTTGACTATTGTGCGAGAGACATTTTAAATTATCGACTTCAAAGTTTCACACATTTAGTCGCCTGATTATTATCAAATTGACACTTTTAGTCCTACTGCGATTTTGACACAATAAGTGGAGAACTAAATTTGTCATCACTATTATAATATTTGAAGGACAAAAAATGTCATTTTATTAAAGTCGCATGACTAGTTATAGAAATTTTCAAAGATGAATACTCAAAATGTCTTTCACACAATAGTTCGTTGACGGACTAAAAGTGGAAAAAATTAAAATTGCAAAAACTCATATATTAATGATCAAAATTGTGTGTTGGCAATGTGAAAATGAAAATGTTGCCGCTAATACTCTATAATAAAGAACCGAGGAAATATGTCCATGGTATGGACCCATGCATAAAAATTATACTAACCTTCTACTAAAAATATTCTAGAGATTCACATATTACTACATATTTTATGCACTTTCTAAAAGTGTTATGTGAATTACAGGCTTTCTCGGAAAATGTTTAAACATATTTACGTAAGACTAGAACATAGTTCATCTTAGTTTTAAATAAATCATTGATGATTTGTATATATGTATTTAAATATAAAATAAAAAACTCTGTTTAAAAATAAAGGAGAAAATAAAATAATTAAAATACTCCAAACTTTGAAGAATTGTGAGATAAACACCCCACACTTTCATATTACGTATGTAATTTAAATACTCTAAACTTTATATGAAAAGTTATTTAAACATCATGGTCAGATATTATTTTTTTTCAAAAATGTAACTTTATGATGTTAATTGCATAATTTATCATAGCAAATTAAAAACGTTGCAATTAGATAGAGTAAGGGGTAATACTCTTTATTTTACAATGGAAGTTTAGGATATTAACTGTTTTTCATGAATGCTAAAATATTTTAAATTATTATATTAACACAAAAAACAACAATTTTGAAAGAAATTATACATGACCATGGTGCTAAAATCAATTTTATATAAAGTTTGAGATATTTAAATTACATACGCAAGTTTGGGATGATTACCTCACACGTATCCCTTCAAAGTTTAGAGTATTTTAATTATTTTCCCCAAAAATATACTACGTATCATTTTTTAAATAAATAAGATAAAAGAGTTGAACTTGAACTAAGTCACAATTTTTTGATTCGGCAGAAATCTGAACTTGATCTTTCTTCAAGTCTAAGAAGCTGTTCCGTTCGTCTTAATCTTATTACTTATTCCTTAATCTTATTTTATTCAGATCAGATCAGATCAGATCAGAAAGATTGAGATCAGATCAGATCAGAAAGATTCAGATCAGATCAGATCAGATCAGAAACATTCAGATCAGATCAGAAAGATTCAGATCATATCAGCAACATTCAGATCAGATCAGAAAGATTCAGACCAGATCAGATCAGATCAGAAACATTCAGATCAGATCAGAAACATTCAGATCAGATCAGATCAGATCAAAAAATTCAAACATGATATATCACTTTTATTATTATATTAATTATGATTATTATATTATAGTTGTTGTTAATAATATTAATATATTAATATAATAATATTATTAATAATATAATAATAATGTTAATAATATAAAATTATTATTATATTATAATAATATAATATAATATAATATAATATAATATAATATAATATAATATAATATAATATAATATAATATAATATAATATAATATAATATAATATAATATAATATAATATAATATAATATAATATAATATAATATAATATAATATAATATAATATAATATAATATAATATAATATAATATAATATAATATAATATAATATAATATAATATAATATAATATAATATAATATAATATAATATAATATAATATAATATAATATAATATAATATAATATAATATAATATAATATAATATAATATAATATAATATAATATAATATAATATAATATAATATAATATAATATAATATAATATAAATTATGATTTACAATGTAATTATAATTATAATCATCATTATTATTAATATGATTGTTGTTCTTGTTGTTATTTTTGTAATTATTATTACTTCGGAGTAATTATATATTTAAATTAGTAATTATAGATATAATTATGATTATAGAGATAAATATTATAATTATAATTACAAAAAAAATAATTATAAAATTAATCATAATTAAAAATATAATTACATTTATAATTGTATCTGTATTTATAATTAGTGTAATTGGTATAATTATTATAATTTTAAATTTAATTTTAATTATTATTTTTTTATAATTATGATTATAATTGTAATTTTATTTAAGTTATATTTTTAATTACAATTATAAATCTAATAATTATAATTATAATTACAATTATAGAAATATTCAAATCAGATCAGAAAGATTCAGATCAGAAGAATTCAGATCAGATCAGAAACATTCAGATCAGATCAGATCAGATCAGCAACATTCAGATCAGTTCAGCAACGTTCAGATCAGATCAGAAAGATTCAGATCAGATCAGAAAGATTCAGATCAGATCAGATCAGATCAGAAAAATTCAGATCAGATCAGATCAGATCAGAAAAATTCAGATCAGATCAGATCAGAACTTAAAAAATTCAGATCAGAAACATTCAGATCAGGTGAACGGAACAGCTTCTAACTTGATCTATGCCGAACTCGAACTCGAACTCAACTCACTCGAATAGCACCCCCTAGTTCGTCCTCTATTAGTCTACTGGTTTTCAACACATAATTTAGCTAATTTTAAATATGATTGTTTTTTAAATTAGTTGTGGAATAAATTTATATTAATAAATGAAGTATTAAATAGTATTAGGATGTTTTCTTTTGGACTGTTTTCAGTCTCAGACCAGACCAGACCAGAATTTCTTAGTTATAAAATACACAGAGATCAGACATTTACCAGACTAGACCAGACCAGTTCAGACCAGACCCGATCAGACCAGACAACAAACCAGACCGACAAATTTCAGTCCAAAAGAAAACATCCTTAATCTAAAAAGAATACTAAATTGATTATTTGACTTGATTCAGACCGTTTGTTCACCGTACAAAATAAACAACTTCATATACAAATATCATTTTATCCTGATATGCATCTTAACCTACACAGACGTTTTAATCCAGAAAGCACTTGATAGATTAAGAGTAGACAACCCTTCAATATAATATATAACCCGTTTGATAACAATAAAATTGGTCAAATTGATTATGCTGAAATTGATTAAGTGCTGTCTGAATGATATGACTAATTATTTTTTAATTTTAATAGTGACAAATTCAAATGCTTTTACTCTTTATCTTACTCATTATTTAGTCACATTGAAAATGATTAAAAGTGTAGTTTTTAAAATTTCAAACTCTTTTCTCAATTGCACAATTATAAGTTATCTAAACTAATCCTTTCAACAAAAAAGTTGTCAAAACTAATACAGAGTAAAAAAAGAAGTTTGAAGTTAAGACACATAAATTAAAATCTAGCCTAAAAAAAGTTGTCTAAACTAATACGGAGTAAAAAAAGAAGTTTGAAGTTAAGACACATAAATTAAAATCTAGCCTATTATGCTACGGACATCATTATTATTGTTTAAAGTTATTGTTTAAACTTAAATATGGAAATATAGCCTAGAATTTGTAATTTTGATTATTTAGAAATATAGCCTAGAATTTGTAATTTGTTTAGAATTTGTTCGGAATTTGTAATTTGTAATTTTGTATTAACTTCAAAATATGGAAATATTTTCGCATGCCTATTATGCTACTGTCATCCTTACGTAGGTTTTTCTAAATTCTTAAATTAGAAATTAAAATCTTGCCGACTTGTAATGTTAATACACATAAATTAAAATCTGATTTTGAAGTTGATAAAGTTACCAAATAAGATGAATATACAAAACGTAATACTCCGTAGAAAATAAAAGGTATAGAAAGTAATTAAATAATTGTAACACATGATGACATGGCAGGGTTATGTGGCACTCTGTATGCTTTTGAAAAGTTCCTCTTATATATATATTGATTTGTTTATATCCCTCCTTTACTCTTTCTTAGTCGGGCTTGAGACGTTTTTTTTAACGAAACTAGTTTAACTTATCATTACCAAACTGATCAAATGGACCGAACCAAAACAGGTTACAAAGTGACAACAAGTCTCCTGTCTATCGTCCGCCCAAGGAGTCAAGGACCAGACTCTGAATTAATCACCTTCGTAGAAGTCATATAATTGGCTGATCCCGCTTTGGGCTTACCGCTTACCTGAGCCAATGACTTGTAGACATGACTCCTCATCTCCTGTTTCAGTATCACTAGTTTTTTTTTTTCTGGAAAAACATAGCACGACCAAAATAAAAACAACATCCAGAATGTGGGAAATAAAAAGAACAAAACAAAAAGAGTAAATAAGTTTCTCAGCTAAAAAGCCAAAACCAACATCAAGCATCAGAACATCTGGCGAGGCTGGAGACCAGCGCCCGGACCATCCCCGTTTTTTGGAGAGTCCATCGCCATTGCATCCTTTACCGCATCCTCCCTTGCCTGATCCTCCCAAGTGCGTTTTCTCTTCGGCTCTCCTGGCACTCCTTCCTCTTGTGTGTCACTTGGGTTCATAACATTACCCATTCCAGCTTGAGTGCTCTCTTTATCAAGACGGACTTGCTAGTTGCTATGTGTACAAGTTTAACAAATTGTTTATGTTTGTTGCTACTATTTTGAGTTTAATATTTAAAAAACTTGTAAAACGACTTAGATATGTTTTTCTAATAAATGTTTCTATAGTAAATCAATAAAAGAAAATGATTTTTCAAAAATATTACTGAAATAACTTTTTTACAAAATTATGACTAAAATTGCTAGACAAGTATCATACTATCATGATCATTTAAGTATAAAAACTAAACATAAGTTATAATGATTACAGTTACTACTGTGGTCTAGGCCTGGACTCGGGCCGGTTCGGGCCCGGTTCGGGCCTCGGGCCAGGAAAGGGGATGCCCGAGCCCGAACCGCCGGTGGCCGGTTCCGGTTACGGTTCCGGGCCAAACCGGGCCGGGCCGGGCCGGGCCAAACCGGCCAAATTATTTTTTTTTTTGTTCTCCTGTTTAATCCCCTACTAGGGCTGGGTTCGAAAAACCGAAAACCGAATCAAATTAAACCGAACCGCAGCCAAATAAAACCGAACCGCTAAGAAACCGAAACCGAATGTAAAAAACCGAACCGAACCGAAGTTGTTTGGTTCGGTTTTGGTTTTTAGCCTTCAAAACTGAACCGAACCGAACAAACCGAATTAATTAAAATATGAAATTTATATGTTAATTGTTAAATATTACGGAGTAATTCTAATTAATATTAAATCATCAATAGTCTTTGGTTTTCTTGTGTTAGAGAAATAATGTTTGTATTATGTTTAATTTAATTTAGTTTATAAATTCATTTACACATTCATTGTCTGTAATAATGTAGCTATATTGAATGATGATAATATGTGTTTACTAGTTATTAGTAGTAATTAACTTTTATTTTTAGATAACTTAAAGATTTTGTATTGATAAAACAATAAATATTCATCTCAACTATATCACATGTAACGTATATATTCACGAACTTTTTTTGAACTACTCACAAACAAATTAAAGCAATAATATATACAGTTTTATCTATCTCGCATACTCATATAATTCAAGATATATTTATCTCTTCTCATTTTTATTTTATTTGTTATTGTGTTGTGCTTGCATTCTTTATGTAATTTGTTTGATCCCTCTAAGTATTATATCAATTTTAAATCAAGTAAGAATTTTTTGGTAAAAAACCGAAAAAACCGAACCCGAACCGAAACAAACCGAACCAATCAAACCATGGTTCCAAGTTTTGGAGTGTAAAACTGAACCGAAACCGAACCGAACTTTTTACTTCGATTCTATATTTGGTTTTAGGTCAAAACCGAACCGCAAGAACCGAACCCACCCCTATCCCCTACCCCTCCCCCTCAACCCCAAACCACCCCAAACCACCTCAAATGGCTCAAAATACTTATTCCAACCCAAGACTTAAAAATTTTTTCAAAAAAAAAGA
Source organism: Cuscuta epithymum (assembly GCA_945859915.1). Lineage (NCBI taxonomy): Eukaryota > Viridiplantae > Streptophyta > Magnoliopsida > Solanales > Convolvulaceae > Cuscuta > Cuscuta epithymum. The sequence continues at coordinate 1,629,989 of CAMAPF010001079.1, forward strand.
AAATAAAATCCGGCCCGGACCGGGCCCGAACCGGCCGGGCCGGTTCACCATATGGAAGGCCCGGGCCCGGAACCGGGAACCACCGGGCCGGTTCGACCCGAACCGCCGGTGGACCGGGCCACCAGGCCGGGCCGGTTGCTACAGTGGCCGGGCCGGGCCGGTTCCGGGTCGGGCCGCCCGGCCCGAGTCCAGGCCTACTGTGGTCACTATAATTAAGAAGACATATTTTGATAACATCATTTATTTTGATCATAAATTTATAATTATTTCATAAATTTGACTGTTTAATTATTTAAATTGCAATGTATTTATTTTGTTACGTTTGAAATACTGAAATGAATTTTATGTTTTAATCAAATGATTATAATGTTCAAAATGAATGTGCATGAACATGACATTACAAAAAACATAATAAAATTTGCAAGTCTAGAATAAAGAATTATAAACTATGCAATACTATTTTTTATACGATTGTAATATTTTTCATGACTAAATCTACTGTTAATTTTGTAATTAGTAAATGAATATGATTAAATTATGTTGATTTGTAATGAATATATTATGACTAAAAAGTATTACCTTAAAACAATAAAATTACGAGGAAACAGTGGAGTAACTGATGATTTTCCATCAATCACCCATCAAAGCAAGTATGCAAAACATGACCAAATTATACAGAATAACACCAGAATTTATACAGGTTAAAGCAGCTATAGTCCAAGAGATCCAGAAAATAGCAAGGCCATCACCAGTTCACCACAATTATGCACAACTAAAGGGGCCAAGAGGAAGCAGTTAAACCGGAATATGTCTAGACAATAGCTGGGTATAGCTTGGCCTGCTGATGTACCCTCCTTTTGTACTCCACAGGGTCCTGCAACATAGATAGTATTCAGACTCTTATCCCTAAAGAACGAATGAGGCACCACACTTCTTTCCCAGTCAAGCAGTCTAGATCATGTGGACCACCTAGGGGGTGCAAATTGAGTCGAGCCGAGTCGAACTGCTCGATAATAATGCACTGATTCGAGCACGAGTGAGCCTAATAAATTTGGCTCGAGCTCGGCTTGAGTATTGCTTATAAACTTCTATATGTTCAGGCTCAAATAAAATATTTGAACTAGAGATCGAACTGAGTTAACAATACATTTTCTCTTTTCAAAACTATTAATATTATATTTATACATACTAATAAATATACTACGTATGATATTTGTACTTTGTCATATAATTTTATTAGATTTTCTCTCCTTCACTAGCATTTTTACTTCTTAGTTCTTACAAAGTATTTAACTATCGATTTAAATTTAAAATATATAAATAGAAATTATAAATATATACTTCATCCGTCCCAACAAGATTGGGCAAATTGACTTTTCTTGGTCAATGATGGTCAAGTTTGACCATCATTGACCAAGATATCTTTTAATACAAAATTTATTATAATATAAAATTATATGTGCATATTCTCTAATAAAATATCTTTCATAAAAGTATAAAATTTATAAATTACACACAAATGTAATACCTAAAATCATTGTCTAAACTTTAAAACCATTGACCAACAAAAGTCAAATTGGCCAATCTTTTTGGGACGAAGGGAGTATAATATGTGTGAATATATATATATATATATATATATATATATATATATATAGAGAGAGAGAGAGAGAGAGAGAGAGAGCCACGTTCCTGTCCAGCCGGCCTGACGGGAACTGCTGTCTAGCCGAGGATTCTGTCAAGCCGGCTGGACATGAAAGATCCTCTCTCTATGTGTGTGTGTGTGTGTTATGGCTTGCGAGCCTTCGAGCTAAAGAGAATTGAGCTCGAGCTCGTCTTGATTGCTTAACGTGTCGACTCGGTTTTGAGTTTAACAGAACCGAATTGAGTTTTGATTGGGCGGCTCACGAATAGATCACGAGCAGCATGACTCGTTTTAACCCCTAGTACACCTAGTGCACAACTCGGTTAGTGGTGTACCACTTAGATGTCAAAAAAGAAGTTTACAAAATATATTTATCTTATAAAAGAACATTCTTTAATATTTATAATAAAAACATCAACATGTTGTAAATATTATGCATTTTTTGTGCTTAATCTTATTACAACCAATACAGATCATGGTTTTACAAGTGGAGGGTTAATAGAATATACTTCATATATTCATTTACACGAAGTACTTGCTATCTTTTATAACGAAAAATCAAGTTGTATATTCTTACATGAAATTTAATAGATTTTACACACAAAAATAACTAAAAAACTCCTACATGTTTTTTATACAAAAATTATAACTATGAATAAATGATTGTTTATAACATAAATATACTTTTTCGAACCGTTTTTGGCATCTCCGTGTAGCTGAATAACTGAATTAATTAAGTGGTGCACCTAATCTGGACCAGTGGTTGCAGTGAAGATTTTATAATAATAAAAAATAGAGATGCAAGAAATTGCCTGAATAAAGAGATGATAGCCTTCAGTCTGAGCTGGATCAGCAGGATTTGGCAGATCTAGCAAGTCTTGGATACCAACAAGAATCTGTTTGACTGTAATGGCTGGTCTCCACCCCTAGAGACAACCAAAGACAATGGAACACCATCGATAAACAAATTAACTAAACATAATTTGCTTGAACTTCATTATATTTAGCATATGATGCATACAGAGTCTTCATTAAGGATTGAGAGGCAAACTGTCCCAGAAGGATAGACATTAGGGTGAAAGAAACCCTGTGGAAATTTACACTTCGGCGGTTTGCTCGGGTAGTCCTCACTGAAGTTCATCGTAAGTGGATAATAACCACCATCCCAGTCAGTCTGCGAATTGTAAATAGTTAAAACCAAATTTACAAATGTTGCTCAGAGATATCAGGATTCGAGCGAAAGAAAAGTTTCTCCATGCAATACTTCAGACATCAACGGGTAGAGAATAGTATGGAGTATCTCAGCATGCAAATTTCAGGAGCACATTTATTTATAAGAACAAATAAATGGATAGGAAAAATAATATCAGGGGTGTTTACTGTTTAATAGTGAATATGACGTTCTTGGCAGCATATGTAGTTTTATTTTCCACATTCCATTTTTTTTTGGTAGGAGGGCAGGGGAGAAAACCAACACCAACTCCCTACAAAGGGAGGCTAGGGGTGACCAAAGTTCTATTTAGTTCTGAAACAGCATCTCAACGTCCAATGACAGAAGGAATCATAAAACAAGGTGCAGTATCGACTTTATTTTTTACACCCTCCAAGGGTCCATCCCTTGATAAAATTCATACTTCGACTTTTACTAAATTGAAAGTAATCAGATATTTTTTAGTTGCAGATAAATATTACTGACTTACTTTAAGGTAGATTTTTTACACTATTAGTTACTTAGTTCAGGGTAGTAGAGTATATTTATAAGATTTTTTTTACCAGACACGGAAAGAGGACTATATTTAAGTATATTCCAGAAAAGAATGCATCAACTTTAAATATGACAGAGGGAATACTATTATAGTTTGCTTTCCTACAAATTTCATTTTTACTTGTGACTTTTTAGTTTTAATTATTGGCGGCCCTTACAATTATGTTGCAGCCCCTACATGTTGGCATGAAGGAATGAAGTACAACTCTACACGTTATGGTTAAGAACAACAAAGTCTAGAACCATGGTTTCAGTCCTGATTCCTAAAATATAAAGGAAAATTTCAGGGACAGAGGACCAAGCTGGAAGGAGGGGATACAAAGGGTATGGCTATATGGATGAGGATTTTGGAGGGTTTAGTTTATATCATGACATATAGAATCTTTTTAAAAACAAAAATAAAAGGTGTTGAAGTTTATACATCACATACTCCCTCCGTCCCGTTAGAAGGTTCTCACTTTCCTTTTCTGGACGTCCCATTAGAAGGTTCCCATTTCCATTTTAGGAAACAATTAACAATCTTAAGTGACAAATTAGTCATTAAATATAAAAAATAATACATTTATAACATCACAGTTATCAATACTAACACATTATAATATATATCTATTAAAATTTTTTCTCAAAATATGCCCGAAGTACTTTATTTATTTATCACCTAAATAACCGTGCCGTTTTGCTATGAGAACCTTCTAGCAGGACGGAGGTAGTATTATGTTACTCTTTTAACTTTTAATAAAATCTCAGACATGTATCAAGATTTAGACCAAGCCTTCCCCTCAGAAATCCTACACCCATACGACCATACTGACTCTTGAGTTCCTACCATGAAACTTTGCCTGGCTAGAAATCAACATTAATACCTTCAGCTCTTTGGGATGATTGCTTAAGTAATGTTTTTGGTAAAATCATTGGAACAGGTTGTCCATTGTTGGTTATAGTCTTATACATTCCAGTACTTCTACCCAACTTATAATCTACTATATTATTCACAATGCATATACATCAACAACAACAAAACACATATGGTGTTATAAGCTTTAAGCTGTATCAAATGCTATCTACGAAAGTTTGAAAATATGCATTATGTGTTTGAGTTTAATATGGTTCTATAACAAAGTACTGTACCAACCTGTGAACTACAGAAACTTCCCAGGACTCACATTTCGTCCGGAAACTCAGAGGTGTGTCAAACATTTCAATACCCGTTTCAGGGGCATTTTAGGCATCCAAAAAATTTGGGAACCCATTTCACTAACTAAATTTCATTTCAAAGACTGCTTCCAATTCTTTTCTTTTTGATGGAATCTCTTGATGGATAGTATTGTTCATTTAACAAACTTAGCAATGGATTTTTTATGAGATTTTTTCATAGCAATTTGGTCTTTGGCTCTTGGTGATAATTCGAGGCACAATGTCTTGCTAGATATGTTTTGCCTTTTAAGTTTATCATTAGTTATTTAGCAAAATTATATGAAAAATATGTACACATATAATTGAAAAAATATGTATATGATATTTATATCTATATATCTTTATATATATAAATGTATCCATGCATTTTTTAAATATTCATGTGCCTCTCCGGTGGTTTGTATCCTGTATTATTTTTAAAAACGGTTTCACATGTTCTATTTTTCCTGGTTTAGGGAGTGTTTGCATTTGATTAAAAAAAGTGCTTTTCAGCTTTTGGCTTAAAAAAAGTTAAAAAGAGTGTTTTCAAATGACAGCTTCTGCTTAAATTAATCACTTAAAAGCTAAAAGCTGGAAGCAGGTGGAAGGGTGCTTTAAACTGCTTTTCACTTTTTCTATTACACAAAAAGTACTTATTTTACCAAACACTACCAACTTTTACTTTTTCAGAATCACTTTTTCCTCAAACACTACCAACTTTTACTATTAATCACTTTTCCCAAAATCACTTTAAAAAATCACTTCTTTAAAGTTGAAGCAATTGCAAACACTCCCTTACATTCCCCATTTCTCTGCCACTTAAGTACCAAGGGAATTGCAGTTCCATGCATCAAAGTAACATGTAGAGAATATTCCAGTTAGATTAATTATGAATTTATGGTACATGTTTTTTAACACACAACTTATCCAGTTTTCCTACTTACAAGTGATCAAAAATCAAATTAGACTATCACCAATTAACCCCCCCCCCCCCCCCCCCACCTTATACCATTCTAGGAATGTCAAAAATACCCGACCCGCAATGACCCGAGACATTTGGGGCGGGTCCGCCCCGCCCCGTCTTGCAAATGGGGCGGGTCCGCTCCGCCCCGTCTTGCAAATGGGGCGGGTCCGCCCCGCCCCGCCTATACAATGGGGCGGGTCCAGGTATTAGAATTGACCCGTGCCGCCTCGATCCGCCCCGACCCGACCCGCTCAATATATAAGTATACATACTTTTTCATAACTTATACTACAAATATACTTCAACATACATATGTGTGTATACAATAAATCATAAATTCTTTGATCTTATAATATATGAATATATATTAGAATGAGATGCACGACGGATTATCAACGTCTTCTTTATATATAGAATTTTAATACATTTATTCAATTATTAATATAATTAATTAGATTAACTATTCATGTTTGAGTAATTTTTCCTTAATTTTTGAAATTTTTAGCGTATCATGAATTTGATTTAATATACTGATTTTTAATTATTATTTAAAGATAAACATTATGTAGATTCAATTCGTAACAACTTCCCACAAATAAAAATACAAACTAGCTAATTAGGTTGCGGGGGGAGGGGCCGGTCCGCCCCGCCCCGCATGAGGCGGGTCATGGGTCAACAAGTTTGGACCCGTGCAGGTCATGGGGCGGGGCGGACCCGCCCCGCCAAGTCACGGGGCCGGTCCGGGTCTTGCAATACCCGCCCCGCCCCGACCCATTGCCATGCCTATACCATTCTTAGATACTAATTCGACACTAATATTATTGATTTACTATTCAATTTTTATGCTTCTCTAAAATGATTTTCCCACAATAAGTGGCACTTTTTTCACCATCAAATAATGTAGGAACTGCTATTTGAGCACTGCTAATAAATCTTATCAATTTTAATCTTGAACAATAAAGTATCTAAGACTACTGTTAAACGGAATTTTAATGTTGAAGGGGATGCGGTGGACCCTCTCGTCGAAGACTGTCGCTTTCTTCTTAATCCAACTCATATCAAGGGCATACATCATTCTCTACGAGAGGGTAACAAATGCGCTGATTTTTTTAGCAAATATGGCTCATTCCTATCCCAAAGGAATGACTATTCTTGAAGAGGCACCAGAAGAGCTAGCTCGCCTTCTTTGGGAGGACAAAAATGGACTCAAAATTATTAGACTATAGCTTTTGTTATTTCTCGTTTTTTATTTCCGTTGTACCCAAAAAAAATAAAGTATCTAAGACTAGACACATAAGTTTAAGAGCCCTTTGGTAAAATTTAAAACAGGTGAAATGGTTTAATTGGCTAAAATTGTGGCTGAAATGGCAGAATCTTTTAAAATATACGTAGTATAATTTAAAATATATATATATATATATATTTAAATAATTAACGAAAATATTAGCCTTAAATGCAACCCCCTCCTCTAATTTCCTCATACACTGCGCTACTTTTGTACACTTGGCACTGCTGATGTGTACAGAAGGCCCCATACACAACACATCTTCTTCTTCTTCTTCTTCTTACCCATCCCCCCTCCATGCACCCCTCCTCTTACCCTTTGGTTCTTTGCATCCTCCTTTTCCCTCTTTCTACCATTACTATACCTTAGAAACATTACATGATTCCTGTAGGAGCATAAGGCTCCCTTAGTCTGTGGCCTCCTACTTTCCATGCCTGAAAAACTAAATGGCTTCATATTTTCACCCAAAATGCTAATGAACAAAAATGGAGGGGAGCCTTGCCGCACCGGTTACGGTATTGTTGTGTGACAAAGAGGTCAAAAATTCAAGTCTTGAGAGTGGCATCTTGTCAAAATGACAAGGGAAGTCTTGCTAGTTGCTCCTTTTACACCCCTGTGGTGGGGCCTTTCCCCGGACTCTTGTCTTGAGGGGACGCTAATGTGCGCAAGGCTTATAAATCTAAAATGCTAATAGTAAAAAATAAAAAGTGGTCTTGTTTTTAGTCAATGGAAAGCCCAAGTCCAATTTTAGTCATTCTTTCTTTAACATGGGAGCCAACATTGCCAATACTCGATGAAAAGCTGAAACCTGTTTTAGTCATTCTTTCTTTAAAATGGGAACCAAAGTTTCCAAATTGTAATGCCAATTTAGCTACTTATTGGCTGAAAAGTCTGATAAACTGAATATAGATGTTAGCTGTAAGAGATTTAGCAGCATAAAGAGAACTCCTCCATAAAATTGCTCAATAACCTTATTAAAGCATGTCAGTATGCACCTTTCATCAACCAAATTTACCTTCAACCAACTCAACTTACCAATAAGGTTGACAATTTTGGTGAAAATATACTCGTATGTGAAAAGAAAAGGGTATACAGGTGCATACACCGGGCTTTCCTGGAATGGTGCAATTCCAAACCATCAAGTTTACTGATCCGTCAGGAAGTGTCTCCGGCTTAGCCACGAAACCCTAAGAGTAAACAAAATCTGAAGTTATTGAAAGACAAATCAAATATAAATGACAGGAAAATCACAATCTAAAAAACTAAAGTCATTTGAAGACTGCGATTCAAATGAGAAAAACATGTGGAAATGTGAAAGAAGAGACACAAAATAATAAGGAGAAGAAGGAGATGAAGAAGAGAGTGAGTCAAACATGAGGATGATTTTTGCGCCATGCTTTGCGTTCCTCGGCGAGACGACCGCGAGCAATTCCTCCCAACATTGAATCCGTCACCAGGAACAGTTCTGATTGCACACTTACGGTGGCAAAGAGACGAACGGAGACTTAAGTTGAGTGTGCGGACTCTAGCATTACGAAGTAGCTAATTTCTTTGGAAGATGGCAGCCTTACCACATCCTTGGATCATGTAGCGGATGAGTTTGTAAAATTTTTTGTTGATTTATTTGGTACCTATACGGAGAACCTTGACCTTGACCTTCGGTTTTAGGAACCCGCCCTTTGATTGAACAAGTGCTCATGATAGCCTTCTTGCTCCGGTGACAAATAAGGAAATTGAAGATGCCTTGTTTGACATTGGGGATGACAAGGCACCAGGGCCGAATGGGTTCTCCTCGGCCTTCTTCAAATCCAATTGGAATATTGTTGGAGATGACATGGTTCGAGCGGTTAGGGAGTTCTTTGTGTCGGGAAAGCTGCTAAAACAGATCAATCACACTGTTATTGCGCTTATCCCAAAGACCAATCATTCCCCAAAGGTTTCGGACTATCGACCCATATCTTGCACGAATGTCCTATATAAAGTTATTACAAAAATCCTTGCGGCTAGATTGAACCCATGCCTTCCGGGGTTGATTAATCAAGCCCAAGGCGCGTTTGTGGATGGCAGCCTAATGTTTGATAACATCTTCCTAGCCCAGGAACTTGTTAAAGGATACAATAGGAAGCGGATCTCACCAAGATGTATGATTATGGTGGATTTGCGCAAGGCCTATGACACGTTTTCGTGGGATTTTCTCGAAAAAGTCTTAGGGGGTTTGGGCTTCCCTCCTAGATTTATTGCATGGATTATGGAGTGCGTGTCTACCGCTTCTTTTTCAGTCTCAATTAATGGATCTTTGTATGGATTTTTCCAAGGTAGGAGAGGCATAAGGCAAGGAGACCCAATGTCCCCTTTGCTCTTTGTGCTATGCCTTGAATATTTTTCCCGGTTGCTCACCATGAGAACCCGAGGGGGAAATTTTAATTTCCACCCCCAATGCGCTCCTTTGGGTATTACCCATTTGGCTTATGCAGATGATCTACTAATGCTCTTTTTTAAGGGGGATACCTACTCCATAGAAATTTTGGTAAACTCTCTTAAAGAGTTTGGAGACGCATCTGGCCTTAGAGTGAACCACGGAAAATCCAATATCTTCGTGTGGGGGGGGGGGGGTGAGGGACCTTGAATTGCAAAACATTTTGAGCCTCGTCGACTTAGGGCAAGGTACGTTTCCGGTTAGATACCTTGGAATACCCCTTGCCCCTTTAAAAATATTGATTGCTCAATACGCACTGTTATTAGATACGGTCAAAGACTTTCTTAACGCTTGGAATACGAAGACACTCTCCTATGCCGGTAAGATAGAGCTAATTCGATCGGTGATCCAAGGGGGCCAATCGTTTTGGCTCCAAGTCTTTCCGGTGCCACAAACCGTGTTGGATAGGATTGTTTCGTTTTGTAGGATTTTCTTATGGGGGGGCAAGTTCTCAAAGGTGGCTTGGGACGACATTTGTCTCCCAAAAGAGGAGGGTGAGTTAGGAATCCATAATGCTAGAATATGGAACGATAGCCTCCTTTCTCGCACATTATGGGATGTACATAATAAAAAAGACACCTTATGGGTTCGGTGGGTTAATGGCATATATCTCCATGGGAGAAGTGTGTGGGATTTTATCCCACACAGTCGTGACTCACAATTGATGAAGAGGTTGGGGCAAATTAGAAATAAAATCCGTGGATGCTTTAATAATTTGAATGATACGATTTTGGGCCTTAACTCTAGAAGCACTGATGGCAAACTTGCCTCCGCCAAGGTTTACGAGCTTCTACGAGTTAAACGGATCCCTAGGACTCCGATGAGTTTTATTTGGAAATCCTATATCCCCTCGAAACTTTCATTTAATGTTTGGTTGGCTTTGAGGAACCGCCTGCCTACTCAAGATAGCCTCGGTTATCTCCATATGGTTAATAGATGTGACTTGTGTAAGGGTGGATTGGAAACAATTCCACACCTATTCTTTTCATGCCCATTTACTTGTAGGGTATGGGACAGGACTCGAGAATGGATGGGATTTGGGCATCAAATATCTACATTGCTTAGCTCAATCAAATGGATTTCCAAGAAGCACAAAGGATCAACTTTGAAAGCAAAGGCGGCCCGAATTGCTTTATGTGCCGCGGTGTATTACATATGGCATACAAGGAATGTGATCCGCTTTGATGGTGGCAACAAGACCGAGGAGGACGTGATAGCCAAGATTAAGCATATCGTCTACAAGATACTCTATAGTATCTATCCATACAAATTGATCAACTTTTGAGTGGACATCTTGGATGCCGTGACATGGAGCAATGTTTGGTACTGGGGTGTATGCAAGTTGCAACACCTTTGTGTTTTTGTTATGATTTGAACTTTATGATCTATGTGCGTGCATGTGTAGCACCGATGTATATTTTGTTTTTTGACGGGACAAGTATTTATACTTGACCTTTTTGGCGTAGATTAGATCGAATAAAAACCTCCTTTCACCCTTTCATTATGTGGGGGTGGGGGGTTAGGAGATCTAGGATACATGATGTATAATTTTCTTGGGTGTTAATATATATTTACATTTCATCAAAAAAAAAACGAAGTAGCTAAGACCATTGACGAACACACTGGCATGTGGTGGCAGTATTTTGCAAACAATAAAAAAAACACTCTTTTGTGCTTAAATTAAAAATAAAATAAAAAATAAAAACTGGAAGTAGATAGGGAGGTGATTTGAACTGTTTTATTTTTTTTTATTTTTTTTTATTTTTTTTTACTTTTTTATGGTACAAAAAACACTTTTTTTTATCAAACCATACCCAATCTTTACATTTTTTAAAATATTTTTTTCCTCAAACACTATCAACTTTTATTATTCAACAATTCTCCAAAATCACTGTAAAAATCATTTTTTTAAAATAGAAGTGATAGACTATAGTATTAGAGAGCTAGAGAGAGAAAGAGATGTGTATATAAATAGCTTCCAAAGGGAGTATTTATAGGAGAAAAGTGGTTAGGACTTCCGGGTCTTGAGTCTGGGAGGCGCGGTTACAATAATGGACTGCTAATGGGCTATTTACAGGTGTTTATTCTGCTAAGTACAAAGTAGAGTTATTCGTTGTGGATCTTGGACGAGGTGACTAGGCCAAGATGAACATTCTTGATCCATGACTTTAATCTTCATCTTCTAGGTTTCATATGTGTGAGCCGTTGTCCAGACCCAATAGCCGTAAGACTGGAGGTCCGAGTCTATATACTTTATGAGGAGTCCTACTCCCTAAGGCGAGATTCCTGAGACGAAAGAGAGTAGAGCTATGTGTTGATATGTCATCGTATGGTGGAGTAAACTTCTAGAGCAAATTATATGGTAGAGCTGGTTGTACAAGTGCATAGTCTAGTCGACATTTTTGTAATTACTTCCAAATCATGCGCTAATATTTAACTGCTCTCCATTCTTATTCTTTTTTTACCTCCGTTTCTTTGGCTCTTCCCTTCTCCGTATTCTGTTTTTTCTTTCTTTCTTCATTTGTTTGTTTCCTACTTTGCTTTTCGTTTTCCTTCTTTTTTTTTTTTGGGAAAAGGTGACTTAAAGAAGCAACCAGATTCATTGATCCTGAAATGGGCTGATCTGAGTCATTGACTTGTAAACTAGACTCCTCATCACCTATCCTATGTTCTAGAGTTTTGACGTGAATAAAAACTAAAGCAAACAGAAACACGTGATGTCCGAAACGAAAAAAAAAAACAGTATGAAAGTAAAAAAGTCTAAAATTAAAGAGACTTTCAATATGTAGAGAACACCAAATCTTCATGGATTTTGGCGGGCGTGGATGCTCCGGCCCGCCTCTTCCCTGTTTTGTATCCCATCAACAACCATGACATCCTCCCCTGATCTCTCCTGCTCATGTGCTTCCCAAGTACGCCTCCTCTTTTGCTCTCCTAGTCCGTTGTTACTCTGTCCCGCACCATCATTTTTTGGTGTTCCCACACCTCCTTGGGTCTCATCTTTCATATAACTCTGGCCTTGTTCATATTTCTCATGGAGGTTTCTTTCTGGCTTAGTTAACTCTCTTCCCGCACCTCTTTCATTCACAAGCCACTTATTACCCAAAGATGGGCGAGGCCTCCCTCCTCCCGCTCGCAACCACTGACCAAAAGATTTAACAACGGCTTTATCCCCCTTTTCATACAATAAAGGACAAAATCTCTCAGCATGCCCTATTATACCCCAAGCAAAGCCAAAGCTTGAGAGTTTTTCATACTTGAAATCAACTCAGTACCATTCTCCTTTGCTCCTTTTCAAAGTTGTTCCCACCTTCAAGGGATTTCTTACATCCAAATTCACCCTGGCCCTCATATGGGCCTCCCACTTCTCATCAAATTGGTTATCATCCCAGGTAATAATTAAACTTTCCCAAGTGATATTGTGCATATGGAATATGGAATATTGTGCACCTGTACCAAAAAATCAGCCGAATCCAGAGGGACCTTCAAAGGCATATCCCCCAGTTTGATGGGCCTTAACACTAACGGGTTTTGATCTAACAGCCAAGGTCCATTTTCCAATCAAGGTTGTTAAAATCTCGATTTAAATAGTAAAATCGCACGATTTTACGATTCTACATTAATAAAGCGATTCAAATCGCAGGTAAAATCATAAAATCGTACAAAATCGTAAAAAAATCGTCCTAAACTCGTGTAGAATCGTATAAAATCGTAGCAAAATCGTAGCAAAATCGTAATAAGTTATTTTTGGTGAAAATGGTTCAAATTTATTAAAATTAACAACTACAAATTGATACATAATTCCAATAATAATAATAATATGAATAGTTTATTTATAAAAGTAATGGATTCTTGTGTTACTTAATTATTTTTATGTTTTACATATGTTTAATGTTATTATTCAATACATTTACATTATAAAAACAGTTTATAAATCTTGCTTTTGACATTTTAGGTATAGTTTTATGTAATGAAATGATATAATATCATTAACTTGCAACTTAATTTTAATATTTATTTATTTTATAATTATTAAAATATGTTTGGTAAAATCTTACGATTTGTGGTTCGATTTTACGATTCGATTTTTAAAAACATCTATCGATTCGATTCAAAAATACGATTTTAACAACCTTGTTTCCAATACACAAGTCATATCAACAATATGATAAAATTTAAACAGATACCTCATTTCTCCGATATCCTAGATCAACGCTGCCTTGCTCGGACGCCACGGAGCCGCCATCAGGTCTCGAAAAATTTGGAACTTCACTACCTTATCTGTAAGAATCGTGCCAACAACAGGGAATGAGTTCGCCTCGCTATCCGCCGCACCGGAGTCAGACCCTGGTTCTTCATCGTCGTCCAGCAGTAGTTCATCTGACGTAGGACCCAAACCCATGCCGTCATATTGACCAATCAACTTCTCCACGCTTCCCACGCCCGTCGCCGTAGCAATCTCGTCTTCCACGTCTTGCTTATTTCCGTTAAACTGCGAATTGAAAGCGTCTGTCGCCATAGCCTTCGTTTTCCTTCTTTGTTTTCTTTTTTATTTAACAACTTTTGTTTTAATTTTATATTCAATGACTAGTATTAAATGTCCCAGTTTATTTATTTTTTCCAATAAACCTTCTAACTTAAGTTTTTTGTTTTATGTATTATAAAATATTTTCGGTCTAAATGTGTTGTTTTTCTAATTTAATTTAAGATGAATATTTATTAGTATATTAAATATTGTGTGTTAATTACTATCATGAGTTTTCCATAAAAAAATTACTATCATGAGTTTTGTGTTATACTAGAATGAGTATAATGTATAAAAAAATATATGCATGTGTAAACATTATAAAAAGAACCCGATTATATTTGTAATTCGAGAATGAAAGACTATAAATTATTTTTAATATAAAATTACTATATTTGTCATTACTATATTTGAATTGCATTAGGGAGGAGCGGTTTAGAAATAACCCATGATTTCAAGTGCCTTTGAGATACCGAAGCACCCGTTTTACACCTTACCGGTGAGTCTCAGTTGGCGCATGCATAAATTGAGATAGTCCATTTACTGTAAAAAAAATGTCTGCGTGTGTGAATGACAAATACCTGTATGGGGCACTACTTGTGACACCCCCAAATTTCCCACCCAAAATAATACTTTGAAACGGAAATGAACTTTTATTTATTATTTAAATATTCAAATGTTTGCAGCGGAAATAGGTAAAATAAAGGAAAAGGGGTATGTCACCGCCACATCCAATCCGTGAATGGTTGGATGTTAAGGCTATCTACCAAAACATGAGTTTAAATAAAAATCAAGATGTTCGAATCATAAGCAAATATTAAAGTGTATTCTAGTGAACTACGATAAGGTCTTCTAATTCGCGCTCTCAAACATTCCAGCATCAAAATCAACATGATCACCTCCTGTTAGAACGAGCAAAAGAAAATAAAAAGAAAACAAACATTAGCAATAATGCTAAGTAAGTTCCACCTAACCTTTTAAAATAATAATAATTAATATATATATATATATACATACATATATATATATATATATATATATATATATATATATATATATATAAATTCGTACAACCTCATAAAATATTTTTCAAGTCCCTTTATGAATTGTAAGTAAATGGTATCTATACAAAATCCCAACCACACAATTTGCAAATATCATAATAATTCCAAAATACATGAAACACCAAGATTCTCCTCTTTTGAATTTCTCCCAAAAATCACTTTGTAACTAACTCCCTAGTACTTTAGAAGGGCGGTGCTCAATACTTTGGATGAGCCCGGTGGTCCGCTGTTATGTACGGCCACCCCGGGACTATTGCCGGTACCACAACTGCTCAATGGAAACGGAAACAACTACCTTAAGTGTGCACACCCCCTAAAGGTATTCCAAGCCCTCCGGGTTAGTAAGTTGATCCGGGTAGTCGGGATGTTTTCTACCAACTACCCCACCTCAAAAACTGAATGATTAGGAGCTACTACTACCACTACTACTCAAAAGCCGGGATGTTTTCTACCGACCATCAATTCACCTCAAACCAAAACCACCAAAAATTGAGTAGTAGTAGACCTAACCACCCTCCACATTTTAAGGGACGTGGAAAACCAACACCACGGATTTCTCCCGTGGTGCTCACCTTTTATGAAAATGTTTATTTTTCTTTGTTTCTCAAACTCAATCAAAGTTCATACTTCTACTAACATCTCCATTTCATCAAACTCCAACAATGATAACAAAATATTTACTCTTACAAAAATCTCCCAAAATCGTATACAATAACTCATATCAATAATAATAACAACCCAATATATCAACCAATATATCAAATTCAAACACTTGCCTAGAATAATATTTACTCAAATTTAGCACACATAAATTCAATTCTCAAATACGCACATAAAAACAATCAAAGTAATTAAGAGGCAAAAAGAAATAATTTTGGTTGACGTGGAACTTACCTCGAACTCCAAATACTTTTAGCTAGGTCTCCTACTTTGCTCCTCACTCAAGTCACCTTCTATTAAAATTTACAAATCAATATCTACCCAACTTATAGTTAAATTCCGTTATATATTCCCACTACTAAGGCTTCATTTCATTACTAATAATTAATGTGTATAGAAGTCCATAATTTAGCTTCACACTTAATTAGTACGTTTTAAATATTGGTTAATAATATTAGTAATGGTCTAATTAACCTATTTTTTTTTATAGTAATGGTCTAATTGTTCACGAACAGTTCGTCATTAATTATCCACCTTCGTCCAAAATTGTAGTTTATTCAATTACATCGTTAGCCTATTTCATTATTTTAATCCATCTATAACGTTCAGTTCAACAACAGGCCTATAGTAAACACTTATTTTATTAGAAAGATACAACTAATTAAAAGTGACAATTTAGAAGTGATCAATATAGATAAGTAGTAGTCCAATATTAACAT
Organism: Cuscuta epithymum; assembly: GCA_945859915.1. Classification (NCBI taxonomy): domain Eukaryota; kingdom Viridiplantae; phylum Streptophyta; class Magnoliopsida; order Solanales; family Convolvulaceae; genus Cuscuta; species Cuscuta epithymum. The sequence goes on from CAMAPF010001079.1 coordinate 1,646,265, forward strand.
AATCCACTTTTATTGCAATGATGATTCTTATTATTGTTACTATTATTAGTAGTAGTAGTATGTTTATCATCAACATCACCATTATTATTATTATTATTATTATTATTATTATTATTATTATTATTATTATTATTATTATTATTATTATTATTATTATTATTATTATTATTATTATTATTATTATTATTATTATTATTATTATTATTATTATTATTATTATTATTATTATTATTATTATTATTATTATTATTATTATTATTATTATTATTATTATTATTATTATTATTATTATTATTATTATTATTATTATTATTATTATTATTATTATTATTATTATTATTATTATTATTATTATTATTATTATTATTATTATTATTATTATTATTATTATTATTATTATTATTATTATTATTATTATTATTATTATTATTATTATTATTATTATTATTATTATTATATATCTTACGGCCCGTATAAAATAACCAGCCCAGCGAAGTAACCCAGCCCAGTCTATGAACTAAAAGGAAGGGAATACAGGAGAGTTCATCAACTACGTACATCGTTCTTCTTAATGCGGTACCGGCGGCGATGCAAGGCTCTAGCTTCCGGGTGTGACCAGTCGGCTCAGGCGGCAAGACTTCCTTTCTGATGGAGATGGCGGCACCCGATGGCTTTCCAGTCAAGCGACGGCGGCAGCAGCAAGTTTGGTCCGGCGGCACCAACTTCTTCTTCTCCGGCGTGGAACTACAGCTTTCCGGTGGTTCTTTTATTCCAAAACTACGTCCGACCTCTCCAGTACTCCTAGAGACTACGTTTTGGGATGTCTTGAGCTGGTTTTGTTTCTTTTTGGCGTCAAACAATTGTGTCGGACGAGGGTGCCGGCATGTGCTTATATATACACATGTAGACCGTAACTCTCCGCCCGTTGGTTGCTCATGGTCCGTTTATGGCCTTAATTATCTTCTTAATGGTGATACTAATCATCTTATTAACTCCGGTTCCCGTTGATTTTAATACTTCGTACGTTATACATATATGTAATCATGCGTACGATGTATATATATGCATGCGCCGATGTATATGTATGTATTATGTATGTTGTACTAGTATGTATGTAATATGTATGTTGTATTGGTATGTCTTATAGGAGTATAAAGTACGTGAGGTAGTATATGTGGTAGGTGATATTTGATATGTATGTATGTACGCTGCATGCATATCGTGTATGCGTATAGTACGTGTGTATTACATACGTATAACATTATTTAGTTATGTACTAACTCATCCTCATTATTTACTTTATGAAGTATTATTTGTTTTATTTATTTTATCAGATAATTTATATCTGGTTTATTTTTATCAGCTATTTTATATTTCTCTTTTTTTTGCATATGAATTTTATCTGTTATATTATTATTTTAGATTTAATTTTTCTGAGGTGTCACATTCTATCCCCCTTAAGGAATGCTTCGTCCTCGAAGCATAAGCTAAAAAAAATATTCCAATAGTATAAAATCTTCAGGTATTACATCATGCCCCCCTAAAAGAGAGGTTACGCCCTCGTAACTAGAATTTTACCTTAATCAAATAACTCAGGATAACGGCTTCGCATGTCATCTTCGGTCTCCCAAGTGGCGTTTTCGGCCAAATGGTTTGACCATAGGACTTTCACCATTTTAACCGCTTTTCTTCTAGTCTCACGTGTCTTGTTGTCAATAATCTTGACAGGCCTCTCCTCATAAGTTAAAGTCTCATCCAACTCGACCACCTAATAGAATACATGTTAATTGCAATGTCTAGTTTCGGTTTTCGAGAGTTTTAAGGTTGAGGTTTTTACCTCCGGACTGATAACATGAGACTCGTCACGGACGTACTTCTTTAACTGAGATACATGAAAGACATTGTGTACCTAATATATCGCACGTTAGTATTTTTAGATTTATAACAAGGTTAAAGAGTTTGAACGCTTCATACCTTGTCTAACTGGATGGGTAAAGCCAGTCTGTAGGCTACTCTTCCCACCCTCTCCAAAATCTCATAAGGTCCGATGAATCGAGGACTCAACTTGCCCTTCTTCCCAAATCTCATTACTCCCTTTGTCGGGGAGATTTTGAGTAGGACTTTTTCTCCCACCTCGAATTCGGCTGGTTTTCTTCCTAGGTCGGCATATGATTTCTGCCTGTCTTGTGATGCCTTCATCCTTGCTTGAATGAGCTTGACTTTTTCCATGGTGTCTTGTAAGTATTGCGGTCCTAAGACGACTTTGTCCGCCATATCACTCCAGCATAATGGGCTTCTACACTTTTGACCATATAGAGCCTCATACGGAGCCATCTTGATGCTTGCATGGTAACTGTTGTTGTACGAGAACTCTATCAGGTCTAGGTGCTCATCCCATGATCCTTGCAAGTCTAGTACGCAAGCTCGCAGCATATCTTCAAGTGTTTGGATTGTTCTCTCCGTCTGTCCATCCGTCATAGGATGAAATGCAGTGCTTAGCTTTAGTTTGGTCCCCATAGCCGCTTGCAATTCCCTCCAAAACTGTGATAAGAATCGGGAGTCTCGATCAGATACAATATCTCGGGGCACACCGTGATATTTGACCACGTGTTTGATGTATGCCCTTGCCAGTTTATCCATACTCCAAGTTTCATTCATGGGAATGAACCTCGCAGTCTTGGTCAGTCTATCAACGATCACCCAAACTTTGTCTTTCCCGGACTTTGTTAAGGGTAACCCTCCAACAAAGTCCACCGAGATCGATTCCCATTTCCACGTTGGCACTTCCAAGGGTTGCATGAGTCCCTTGGGTTTGCATCTCTCAGCTTTGACTTTTTGGCAGTTAAGGCATCGGGCTACAAATTCTGCCACTTCTTTCTTCATCCTCGGCCACCAGAAGTTCTTCTTCAAGTCTTTGTATAATTTATCTCCACCCGGGTGTACCGAATAAGGCGTGTTGTGTCCTTCTTCCATGATTTGCTTTTTTATGTGCTCACAATTCATTGGGACACACCACCTGCCTTTATATCGTATACTCCCGTCGTCATGTAACCTGAATGGTCCGTTGATTCCATCTTTCATCCCGACCTTAACTCGCTCCAGCTTCACATCTCCAAATTGTCCCGCTTTGATTTCTTCAAAGATTGATGGGGTAACGGTCATAGAGTATAGTCGCACATCGCTATCTACCTCCCCGAGTTCTCTCACTTCCAGATTCAGCTTCTGGAAATCTCGGCATAGCTCGTCAGGTAGAATCCAGGTTGCTCTACAAGAATGCATTGATTTACGGCTTAGAGCGTCAGCCACAACATTAGCTTTTCCTTCATGGTATTGAATCTCTAAGTCGTAATCCTTGACAAGTTCTAACCATCGACGTTGTCACATATTGAGCTCCTTTTGCATGAATATGTATTTGAGGCTTTTATGATCAGTGTAAATTTTGCATCGTGCCCCATACAGGTAGTGCCTCCATAGTTTTAAGGCAAAAATCACCGCAGCTAGCTCCAGATCATGCGTAGGGTAGTTGACTTCATGAGTCTTCAATTGCCTTGATGCTATGCAAGCGTGCAACAATACCGTGTCTGATTGGTTGGAGATGTGCCGCCATTGAGATGAAATGACGCCTTGGTGAAGATTGGAGTTGTGTTGTGGTGGCCTCCTTAGCACTGTGCATGTGACAGGCCTCTGGAATGTGGAGAATATATTGGCGTTGGGTCAAGAAATTGCCACTTGGAGTAGGGACCACTTCAATCCCAAGGAAATGGTCTAACATGCCAAGGTCTTTGACGGATAACCTTTGAGTAAGCTGAATCATGAATGCCTCAATGGCGCTGGATTATTGCCTGTAAGCAAAATATCATCAATATAGATAAGAAAATACATTAGCGTGCCTTGCAAAGAATAAATGAAGAGTGAAGCATTGACACACGGTTTTCTGAAGTCCACATAGAGGAGGAACCGAGAAAGTGCCATGTACCATGCCCGAGGGGTCTGCTTTAGTCCGTATAACACCTTATGAAGCTTACAAACATGTGTAGGATATTGAGGGTCCCGAAACCCAGGTGATTGAGCCATATACACCTCCTTCGTCAATGTCCCATGTAAAATGCATTGTTCGCATCAAGTTGGTGCATCAACCAAGTTCGAGCTAGTGCAATGGAAAGAGTAATGCGGATTGTAGTAATTTTGGTGACAATGTGAATGTCAATCTCAGAGTATTCACAGCTAGATTGTTGGAGAAAACCGTGGGCCACCAGTCCTGCTTTAAACCGTGAAATAATGCCATCTGCACTTCTCTTGATATGGAAGGGGTGAGGTCATGAATTAGTGAAGGCAGATTTAATTTTGGGTTGGTAAATTAGGAGAGGCAGTGTGAGGTGGCGTGAGATTGGAGGAAATAGGTGGGTTGAGAGATGAGGGAAAATGTGTCGCGGGGGTAATATGAGGGGATAATATTGGGTGTGGGATGTGAGTCAAAAACGGATACGGGGAATAGTTATGGATACATGTGCAAGGATAGATGGTGGCAGGTGAAGGATTAGTTGGGGTCAAATGGGATGAGAATGCACTATAGTCAAGAGAGAGTGGACCACAGGAGGTAGTTGCATGAATGTAGGCGAGGGAGACAGACTCGATACAGGCGTAGATTTTAAGAAATGGTATGAAAATACATTTAGAATAAAACGTACACTACGGCTCGTGTAAGACTGATTTGTGTTGGGGGTCTAAACAATAATATGCAAACTGAGATAATGAATAACCAATAAAGACACATGGTGTGGATCGAGCTATAATTTTGGACGTAGTATATGGACAAAGCCACAGATAACACAAACACCCAGCTGATTGTAATTTAGTGTAGTTCGGGTTGCGTTTATGGAGCTGAGCATATGGTGGAATAGGACCAGTAAGAATGTGGAAGACTGGAGTAGTGAAGCAGGGTAAGTCCGGAATCGACAATATGAAGATGACGGCGTTCTGCTATGCCATTGTGTTCAGGGGTATGAGGGGTGCAATAAAGTGGGATATGCCATGTTGGATGAGACAAGACCGCAACTTAATATATTCACCCATTATTTGAGAAGAGAAATTTAAGGGGATATTTAAAATATTTTTCAACCAGACGATGAAACTGAGGAAACATACGAAACACTTCACTTTTTTGTGAAGTAATCCACAAAAAATAGCTCACATAGTATTAATCTAAAAGGACACCTTGGTGCTTTTATTGATATGACATGACAAACAATGAGAATCCCACAACATGATGTTACAAGGAATAACATCTTTATTTTGATGAATTAACATATTAAAGATGCGACTGGATGGATGACCAAGTATGTGATGTCATTGTTACTGAACAGAGACCTTGAAAGAAATAATTCTACCTTGTCAGGTACTAGAATAGGTGAGAGAGAGTTTATCCCAGGCATGCTTGGCCGTGATAGCGAATGAGATCAATGGTTGGATTGCATCAGAGCAATTGCTAAGTAAGACACTTATGATAGTGCAATCTTGGCGATACCAAATTCTATAACAGGGATTAAGTAAAGACTTGGTAGCATCCAGGTACTGATCAGATGTAGTAATGGATCCATCAACGTACCCTTTAAGACCAAGTCCCACCAGAGCGGAGTGAACTTGGCACTTCCATACAACAAAATTAGATGTGGAACAATCGGGGTGTTAGGTGTGAATTTAGGGATGGCAATGGGGCAAGGTTGGGGCGGGGGTTCACTCCCCCATCCTCACCCTGTGTCTCAAAAATCGCCCTCACCCCCGCCCCATCTCCCACTACTATTCGACCCGCCCCATCCCCCGCCCTGACCCGCTAGATCCACAAGTACTCAACGGGGGAAGTACTCATCAAAAATTAACATCATTTTAGACTCTTGACAATTTTAAAAAAATTAAACAACACTTCTAGGGCCAAAAAAACTTTTACTTTTTAAGTGTCAATGTAATCTTACATCCTATTTCAAATCTAGAACACATTATACGCGTTTTAATTTAGTCATTTTTATCAAACTCTAAATTAACATTGATTAGCTCTATAATATTTTCTTAAACCATGCATTCAATCAATCATGGTCATTTGACGGCATCTAGGACGACCTATGATCACCAACTTTTAAGAGCCCTAACTACAATCATAAAGATGACATTCAAAAGAAAAGAATTAATGCATTGTAATAGTAAAGGAAAAAAACATTCACACCGTGCCTGGGGCGTTTAAGCTAATATCACTTTATAACTTTCCCAAATTTATTTTACTTTATCCCAAAAAAATTAATAATTTTACTATATGATTTTGATAAGCAATTTTACAAGATAGCTTAGTTATTAAACAAGAATTAGATAGACCCATTAGGCACAATCCATTAGATAGGAAATTACTAAACCCACCGAGCCACCATGCAATTTTAATTACTTCATATTAGTATTATTATTAGTATTATTATTGAGATTATTATTATTATTATTATTATTATTATTATTATTATTATTATTATTATTATTATTATTATTATTATTATTATTATTATTATTATTATTATTATTATTATTATTATTATTATTATTATTAATTATTACGGGGGACGGTGTGGGGGGTGCATAACCCATTACCCGCCCCATATTTAAGCGGGGAGAAAATAACTCCCCCACCCCACCACCCGCCCCACCACACCACCCGCCCCAACTCCCCCCCACGGGGCGGTTCCCCACGGCCCCCCGCCCCCATTGCCATCCTTAGGTGTGATAGCAACCATGGATGGATTGCAAAAGAAAAATTGATATCTTGTTAGAGAAATACTCTTGATACCATGAAAAAGTATATTGAAAATAGTGTATAGAATAATTTACATCATGTATGTATCTGGAGATATATATGACTAGCTAATATGGTCATAATTTAGTATTTTGGACACCTTTAAATTAAAATATAGAAGGGACCCATAGTTTAATTTTAGTGGGACCAAATCTAATTTGTTGTGCTTCATAAGATGAGTCCGTATATCATACCACTGGGTGTACGTACACCCAGCCCAACAATCAATACAGGCCAAAATATTTTGGTGGCAATTTTGTAATTTGAATGAAAAATCGCGGCTTCCGCTGAATGAGCAATAATGTAATTTTAGTGAGCATCGAACTTATTTTATTGAGTATTAGGAAGCTAAAAATGAGAAACGTGATCCCTGCTTCATATCTTTTATTTCACTTTCTTTTTCTTATTTTTCTTTAATAAAAACTTCTTAAATTATATCTACGTTCAACTCTTATGAATTTTTGTATGCAAATCTAATGTAATATAATATTTTTGATATATGCATTGATATAACTCTTTATAACCGAACATAACGTCAATATCAAATGAGCATAAGTAACTTACAATATGAGTATTACACCAAGATAAAATGAGCATACATACTTACAAAACGAGTATCAAAAAAATTCAAAAAACTCACTTAAAATCTCCAGTATGCTCAAATAGTAAATGAGAATGCATAATCTACGAAATGAGCATCGAAAAAACTAAAATGAGCATTACACCAATATGCATGAATATGACATTTTGAAATGTATGGTCTAATGCTCATTTCAAAATGAGTATTATACCAATATCAAATGAATATAGATAACTTACGAAATGAGTATCAAAATGATATTTTAAAATTAGCATAAAATCGATATCAAATGAGCATTTGTAACTTACAAAATGAGTTATATAAGAGCAAAACATTAATACATAAAATATTTTATAATTGAATAACATTAAAGTAAAAAACACGAAAGAGAAAAGAAAGAAGGATACAAGTTAAAGCATGAAAGGAAGAAAAGAAAAAACAAAACCAAAAAAGTAAGCAAAACAAAGCAAACAGCCAAACATCGAAGCAGAACTCTTCGTCGAAGCAGGGCAAACATCGGCACCTCCTCCGCCGATTCCCGGGACATCAGCGCGCGCAACAAACAGAACTCTTCGGCGGCTTCCCTAATCTTTACCATCTGAGTTGTAATTAATTTAAAAAATACCCGGTTGTACGGTGAGAACCATACAACCGGGTGTACAGTAAATTTTACCTTCATAAGATGACAAAAACCATATATTAAGTAATTATGGAAAACTATTTTGAAATGAATGAAAAATATTTTGTCTCCGAAAAGTGTCCCGAAGCTAATTTCGTGTGTGGCATGTTGCACAAAAATAAAGGGAAAGTTCCCGAAATGAGACTAAAAAAGTTTGAAAATTTCAAAATAGGACTGTCATTATATTTCAAAAAAGTTTTAAATATAATGACGAACTCCTTTGTCCCCTTAATTTTCAATTTTTTGATGGATAAAGCTTTAGTGAACAAGGAAAAGGTTTTTGAAAGATAGGTCACCACCTCTCCTAAATGCTCCGTAGATGCTAAGAATGGAGCTTTCATGTCTGCCTATGTTTTGCAGCGTCCAAAAAGCATCCATAAAACACAACTCTCTTATGCTTTCTCCATTGCCGACTGTTGCATCTTTGAGTTCGCCAATATCCTTCAATTCGTAATCATATAAACTGTTATATCCTAGAAGGCGTTTGCTACGTGTGTTGCAGTCAAACCCGTCTTAAGCAAACCACATCTTTTGTTGGGCCAAATTATCAAGTACCTTTACTTCACCCTTTCATTTTATTTTATTGCATGCATAAAATTTTAACTAATAACGACTTTATGAAGTTTTCACTGTTGTTTTATAAATGTACATTTTAAATACTAAACTATTCACGCGAATGATTTAACTTTTATCATTAATTGATTTTAAAAACCATAAATTGCAAATTATTCAAGAGAAGGGAAGTATATAAAATTGAACATGCCTAAGAAACTCGAAGTAATGGGGTTGCTCTAATATTAGCTCCAATATAAAATTGCTGTCACTCTAATGCTAAAATTTTATGGCAATTTATGACTTGATCCAAACGAGATATAGAGGTATAGTCTAGCTTTAGCTGGGTAACAATCTCAATGAAATTATATAGATTGAAACAACGTACGAACTACGAAGGCACGAAGCACTTAATTGCAGTGGCGAAGCCAGAAATGGTAGATTATTGGAGTAAAGAATTCATATTTTTGAGGCCCAACCTAAAAGTTTCACTACTTTTTTTACTGCCTATAAAAATATATGCATATTTAAAAATATCATCCCCAATCTCTACCCTGCTGATTAGGGTAAGCATCGATCATATATTATCAAAGACATCGTTGTTGCTGGTTCAACAATTTTTTACAGATGAGCAGTTAGTTAAATATAATGCATCTACTACATGAACTGGTGGGAGCTAGCTAGCTAGTTTTAACCTGGTTTGATCTGATCCCTAATTAATTAAGAATCTAAGATGACTTGTAAAGATAAACTGTTAGTTTGAGGGAGGGAGAGGGAGTGATTATGTTCGCCTTCGTAAGTGACGATCAGCACCGTCGGATCGTCCGGCGCTCTCTCCACGTGCTTCCGTGCCGGACACCCTCTCACGCTGCTGCATTTATAATATCCCCTGCAACCATCAATACATTCTTTCTTATGCTCCACTTTTTTCTTTAATTTGAAGCGCAAACAAGGGAAAGTTCCCGAAATGGGACTAAAAAAGTTCGAAAATTCAAAAATATGACTGTCATGTTTTTATTCCCAAAATAGGACTAATTACTGCCAAATTTGGAAAATACTGCCATGTTTGAAGTCTGGTACGGCCAAAACATGGCAGTAATTAGTCCTATTTTGGGAATAAAAATATGGAAGTCCTATTTTGGAATTTTCAAACTTTTTAGTCCCATTTTGGATAATATTTCCTCAAACAATAATAAATTAAATGCTCTTAAATCTACTAGTATGATATATAATGAATATAAAGAATTTGCTTCCCAATGGTAAACATGGACATAGTTTTAATCCATTTTTATCTCAACTTTGGCTATTATTCGTACTTGAGTACTAGTATTGTTTCAACTTAAACACCTCTACTTAAAAATCACATTTTGAAACACTCAATAGACATGTATCAAAAGTGAATCGGTGTTAAATACTAGTATGTGTATAAATACAACGTTGATACAATATTTGTATCATCAAGTGTAATTTATTCGTTCTAAAATAGAATTTGGAAACTAGGAACTATTGAAGTTGGAAAAAATCTTACTGAAGTTGTGAAAAAATTATACTATGTATTTAAAATAAATTTTATTAGTAAAATTGTGAAAATATTATATGAAAATAACTAAAATGTTTTCTACAGTAATTTAGTTGATGCAGCTAATAAATGAAAAAGTGGAATATAAAATGGGTTTAAATATGTTTTCTGTTCATAATAAGACTTATTTAGGTGTATTTAAAGGAATAAAGTAACAAAAACTTTCCAAACAAAATTAAGGGAACCCTATATATACCTTGGATGAGGAGATCCTTTAATGGGCTTCTGACCATACTTCCTCCATGAGAAATCATCAGGCGGGATATCTGACATCTTCAAGCTTATAGCAGGAACTCGGATCACCCTCTTCTGTCTATGCTTCCTGTATGGACGATCACCAACATAATAATAATAACGTTTTTATTAGTACCCATTTTAATTGTGCTTAATTTTTAGTACTAGTAACTATATACTCCGTATCTTATATGTCCAACAAATGTATTCCCCTGTTTCAGTTCTATCCTTTTCCTGAAGATTTTGAATGTCTCATTAGAGCTCATTTGGTAACAAATTGGTTGAATGTTACAGGTTCATTTCATTTCATTTCATTTTCATTTGCCCCAGTGCCGTAAAGTCTCCCACCTACGATGGGGTAAGGGGGGTCGGATGTACGCAGTCTTACCCCTGTACTAAAGCACAGAGAGACTGTTTCCGAATGACCCATAGTGAAAATCACATTCAAAATTGTATGGACTGACTGGTGCTTCATAACAAAGAAGTATAGACAGTTTAGTGAACCATTTTGCTTTATTCCATCATATAATGTTACAAGTTCTATACACAAATTGGCTGAATTGGTGAAAGTAATGAAGTTCTGACTGAAGTGACTGGATTAGCTGATTCTGATGATTTATAAAAAATTATATTTATTTTTTTTATTAATAAAATAAAAAAATTGAACGAAAAATAGCTAAAATGATCATCTACATAATTTCAGCCAATATATCCAGAAAAGTAACTCCAATCTTACTTTTTCTTCTTTTTATACAATTCAACACGCAAAATCAAAAGTTAAGTGTTTAGTGAAAAGGTTGACTGATAAGCTTAATGAGTCGAAAAACAGAATCACCAAACGGCTCTTAGTGTACTACGGACTATAGAGTATTAAACAAATTTATAATGTAAATATATATCGTTTCATTTAGTTCAATAAATCCTTTTTAGATAGATAAACATATCAATAAATTAAAAAAAAAAATCAATTAATGACCAAAGGAATGTCATCAAGAGGTCACAAGTTCAAATGTTGTGAGTAACATTCCCATATAAGCATTAAGATAATAATATATTGAGACAATTAGTTTAATCAGATCAGTGGTTCATAGCAAAAATAGCAAGGTTAATTAGTTGTGAGAGAGCTATGCTTTGAGACAATTTAGTTATTTTTATCAAACTCTTGGAAATTCTGAAAGTCTTACTCCATATTAATTTGGTTGTCGACTCATCTTTGTCGATGCAAGGAACTTTTTTTCAAACAAACACTTAGTTGATTGTCTGTTAGAGTTGATTTATAATGGAAATGAGTGTTGAAATGCATTTTTGTGTTAAAGGTGCTAAAATGAGTGAAAGAGAGAGTTGCATCATATTTTCGGGTGCCATTTTCTTCAAATAATTCTGAAAAGTAAATTTCAATTAAATATTTTCAGATTTATCATTTACGCATCTCAAGAATTTATTTTTACCGAAGACTCCAAAATTCTAGATTTTTTTTTAGATTTGAAATATTTGTGGTAGGAAATCTAAGAAGCGATTTTTCCACGCATCAAAGTAGGCATGGCAATGGGTCGGGGCGGGGCGGGTATTGCAAGACCCGGACCCACCCCGTGACCTGCACGGGTCCAAACTTGTTGACCCATGACCCGCCCCATGCGGGGCGGGGCGGGTCCGACCCGCCCCGCCGCGACCTAATTAGCTAGTATGTATTTTTATTTATGGGAAATTGTTACCAATTGAATCTACATAATGTTTATCTCTAAATAATAATTAAAAATCAATATATTAAATCAAATTCATGATTCGCTAAAAATTTCAAAAATTAAGGAAAAATTACTCAAACTTGAATAGTTAATCTAATTAGTTATATTAATAATTGAATATATGTATTAAAATTCTATAAACTCCGTATAAAGAAGACATTGATAATCTGTCGTGCATCTCATTCTAATATATATTCATATATTATAAGATCAAAGAATTTATGATTTATTGTATACACACATATGTATGTTGAAGTATATATTTGTTGTATAATTTAAGAAAAAGTATGTATACTTATATATTGAGCGGGTCGGGGCGGGTCGGAGCGGCACAGGTCAATTCTAATACCTGGACCCGTCCCATTGTATAAGCGGGGCGGGTCTGCCCCGCCCCGAATGTCTCGGACCGGGGCGGGTCATTGCGGGTCGTTTTTTTGACATCCCTACATCAAAGGTGTTTTTACTGAAAATTGCCCTTTAATGAGTCATATTCCACACAGAGTCATCTTTCCTTAAAAAGCGTGAAGTCAAATATAGGTAAATTATTGGTAAATCATGTGCCAGAAAAGTCAAAATTTCCCTGACTTCTACGGTGTTTAATTACCTTTTCTTTGAACAGTGACAACGGCCGCCGGAGGAGCCACCGCAGTTGCCGGAAAGGTTATTCTCCGAGGAGCTACATTTTCTCTTCAAACAAAACGATGACCGAGGAGGCTTCCCGGCGGAGGAGCCAAGAGAGAGATCGGTCATCTGAAAAGCAGAGGAGGAAGAAGAAGCCTGTTTGCTCTCGGTGACTGTCTCTCCGGTCAACGACGACAGATTGAACGAGTGGGCACGGGAAAACACCGGCAAGTAAGAGACTCTGACACCCTTCCCGGCGGAGGCGACGCCGTCCTTTCTCGGAGGCGGCGGGAGGTCGAGGACAGAGGGCGGCGGCAGAACCTGCTGAATTGGCGTCGGGCTGTAAACAACCGTGTCGTCGACGGCGGTTTCTGTACCCGGAGACGGCGACGAGGAAGCGACGGGGGCTCTCCTGAACCGGGCGTGGCCGGTCCGGGTCTGACCGAGAAGACTAATCATTTTCTGGAACTTATTAACAGCGACGCCGGTGACCATTTCAATCTCCACGGAAGAGGATTCTTTATTTTCCGGCGGCCGGCGAGACAGCAATCTGAGAAGCTTCTCAACGCACTCCAGCCCAGACGCAGCCTCTCTCGCCACTGCACTTTCGTCAAATTTCTTCGCAAAGCTGAGATTATCATCCCCATGCCTGTAATCCATCATCAGCTCAACCGCCATGGCTGGCTGCTCTGTTTAGAAGAAATGAGAGGAAGAAGGAATGGGATTCGAGAGAAGAGTCAAAGTGATGCCATTTTGCCGAGGTTAAATTAAAGAAGGGAAGAGAGATCGAGGTGGTGATAAAGTAGAGATTGGGTGAATAGTCTGTCAGCGCTGGGAAATCTGGATCGTTAAATCTGACTTTGCATCACATCAGACCGATGGTATGACTTTGTTTTTGTTCTGCTTTTGCTTTTGTTTGCTGGAGCTGGGTCAGATTGTAAAAATTGCAAAATCAGTTTTTGTACTCTTCTATTCTTATATTGACTCCCCTTTCCACTTTTTATAAATTGAAAGGGAGAATTTTCAATTTTCATGGACGGTAAAAAAAATATTCAGTCAAAAAAAATGGACGGCAAAAAATATTTGACAATTTCAAATTGAAATAGTCCTTTCCTCTGGGAAATGTTCACAGTTTTTTTTGGAAAACTATCATTTAATCCTCAAACTTTAAAAAGAATCAATCAAATTCCCAAACTTTGAAAAAATGTTCAATTGAGTTAATTAGCAGGTTACTCGACATGTTAGTATGTCACTCGCTGACGTGGCGCACACGTGACGGCCCAGGTGTGTGGAAGTCATCGACAAATGGCTATCTAGGATTACACATGTGCGCCACATCAGCAAAATCAATGCTAACTCGGCTGCAACATGTGTACCAAGTCAACATGTGCGTCGCTGACATAATAGGTAACCAATCAATGGACTCAATTGAACGTTCTTATAAATTTCGAGGATTTGGTTGATTTTTCTTTAAAAGTACAAGGACTTAAGTGACTCTTCCGTGATAATAAATGACAATCAACTTTGATTAACGTAAAAATTAGAAATAGGGATATCAAAATAAAAGTAGTGAATAAAATTGAGATCTATATGTTTATATCATGATATATTTCTACGCCTCAAATTGATTTACAATTTTGGGATTTTATATGTTCAGAAACTACAATTAATGTCTATATAATCGTAAAGTTTAATTTCGAGTGTAAAAATTGATATTCTAAATAAGTGAAGAAATCAAATCTTATTGATCAAGAAAAGTAAAATAAAAAAATCATTTTGGGAAAGCGAGAGAAGCATGAGTCTTTCGAGAAATTTGTCCATATGTGATTTTAACATTTATGGATTTCCGATATATGACTAACAAATTTAAACATGTTTATATATCACTGATAATTAAATTAGAAGGAGAAAATGTAGCATTAAAACATATACGGAGTATATATTCAAAAGACCATTGATTATTTATGGGTTAAAAACCAGCTTAGTCATATTTTGGAAATTATTTCGTTTGATCATATATTCCTAGTAAATTTTTTTTTGAAATTATAGTTATATTCATACTATACCGCAGCGATATATTTATAGCAATTTACGCAAACCTTTATTCCTAAACTTGATTTTTGTACTATGTAATACTTTCTTCGTTCTTTTTTTAATTCCAACCGTCCATTTTTCTCGTTTGTCAACGCACATGTTTGAATATTAATAACTTTCATTCCTTATCAGTAAAAAAGTAAAAAATTCAAATTTTTTGAAAATTTAAAATGAGAAGAATTTAAAAATATTTTTAAAAATTTAATATATAATACATTAATAAATACTACCTCCGTCCAGAAAAGGTTTGCCATATTTTCTTGGTCAATGATAACAAACTTTGGACAATAATTTTAATTATTATATTTGTATATAAATTATAATTTTTATACTTTTATGAAAATATTTTGAGTAAGAAGCATTTGATATAATTTTCATATTCAAAAAAACTTTCGTACTAAAAAATACTACCCCCATCCCGTTGGAAGGTTTCCATAGCAAAACATCACGGTTATTTAGACAATAATTAAATATTTATTATAATTATTTTGAGTATATTTTGAGAAATAATTTTAATAGGTATATATTATAACAATGTAGTTAGTATTGATAACTGTGATGTTATAAATTTATTATTTTTAAGATTTAATGATTAATTTGTCATTTAAGATTGTGAATTATTTCCTAAAAAGAAAATGTGAACCTTTATATGAGACGCTCAGAAAAGGAAAATGAGAACCTTCTAAAGGGACGGAGAGAGTATCATTGGATTCATTGGTCAAAGCATGGCCGGTTCTAGGGGGAGGGCAGCAGGGGCGATCGCCCTAGGCCCGAAAAAAAGTAGAAAGAAAATTAGGCCCAACTTTTTTTATTTATAATTTCAATTAATTAATTAGGCCTAATGTGTAATTTTTGTTGACAATTTGAGAATTTTAAAATATAAGTAAAAAGTCTTGAACATAGCTAGACAAGTTTTTAAAAAGAATATAAATTTAGTTTTAATTTTTAAATAGAGTTGGTTGTAAGTCAACACATTTGTTTTTGAATCAATAAAAACACGTCTATTCACATCTTTTTAGCCTTTAAGATTTTTTATTCTTTTAATTATAAAATTACCAATTTATATTAATGTCTTTGGGCTGTCGGTGCCTCCCAATTCTCAAACATCATCCCAATTATCAATGATGCCTCAAAAAACTTAATGGATTAACAATTTTAAACATTGCACATGTGATCTTGGAAAAGATTGATTATAAAGCAATTATTTATGATTTCACTTCACAATGTTCTTTTATGATATGTGTGTTGTTACTTTTGTCCAAATATGCAATTCAAATAATATGAAGGTGAATTTCATCTTTATTTTTATAACCTTTATTAGATAGTTGTAGGGAGAATTCCTGAAATAGGGGTATTTTTTTTGAGAATTTTAAAATAGGACTGTCATGTGTTTATTTTCTGAATATGAGTAATTACTATCATGTTCGGAAAATACTACCATGTGTAAAATATGGCACTGCCAAAATATGACATTAATTACTTTTATTTAGAGAATAAAAACATGATAATCTTATTTTAGAATATACAAACGTTTTTAGTCGTATTTAGAGTAATTTCTCCTAGTTTTATTATACTTCGTAATTTTTACTTTAAGTAAGTACGGAGTATAATTTACGGTTTGTCTTGGAAATAAGGCCAAAATAGTATATCGCTCATAGGCCCAAAACGGGACAAGACCAGCCCTGGGTCAAAGTTGATTGTCATTGATCAAGAAAAGTTAATTTGACGAATTTTTTTTTTTTGGAAAGGAGGGGGTAAAATATAATCAAACTAGAATATAGATTAAAATTAGTCAAAATATTTTTTATGTAAAACATATGCGGAAAAATAATACGGAGACGGAGTATGTAATTAGTGGCCTGAAGAACTTTCAAAAAAAATGTGGCCTGAAGACTTGACCTTTTATGGGGAGGGGTGAGACCGGAAAGCGAGAGAAATTTGTTGAGTATGAGGGGATGAGGTCAAAGAAGGGCCTCAATCACGAGAGAGTGGTGTTGATTTTTGTATGATTGGATTGTTTGTCTCCCCAGCACTCATCAGTCCTTGTGGTCCCATTGGTTGACCACAAAGTCCAGTGTCTTTTTTTCCACCTGATATTACCGCTCAACCCACAAATTTCATGTATCATCAATTGTCCAATAAAAAAAAAGTTACCCGATCCAACCAATTACAGTTACCGGCCGCCAATTACAATTATCCGACTAATAACAGTTACCCGATCCGTCAGTTACAGTTACTCGACCTAACCAGTTATAATTACTTGATATATAAGTTACAGTTACCTGAACAGATCAGTTACAGTTATTGACTAAATATCTTTACCCAATCCAACATTGTAGTTAAACGGTAAACCCGGTTACAATTACCCGTTCGAATTTGACCGGTGCTAGCCACCACCGCCAGGTAACACCGCCGCCAGGGCCGGTCCCGAGAAAACGAGGGCCCTGTGCAACAACAAAAATCAGGCCTTTCTTTTCTATCGTTAATAGAAATGCTATTTCAATTGAAATGGTAAATTGTTAATACGGAGTAGTTGTAATTTATTAAAAGATTATTTCAAAACAGAAGTTGCTAGTATTAACTAGAAGTAATAAATCCAATAAAAAAATTATTTACGTATAAAGTTATATAGTGAAACAAAAACAAATTTAACAGCCTAAGAACCTATTAATATCATTTTGTTGAACTCAGATTACAAAATTAATTCATAAAGAACCATTACTCTATTAGTTACGAATTTATATACCTAGAATAGTGGAGTCCTTCCGTCCTAGATGTGTCTGAATCGCCGCAGCAACTTAGAAATCAGGATGGCTCGAGGCTGTAGCAGAGCCTGGAGACGGAGAGTCGTCCGCACGTCGCTCGTCTCGCTCAGTCACTCGTATGCCCTTTGGCCTTTGCGCTTCCTCTTTCACAGATTGTTATGCTCGTCCCGCACCTTTTTGTTCGCTATTGGGCTGACTAGCTTATACGGAGTAGTAGACTAGTAGTAATACTACTACTAATTTATTTTTTTGGGCCTTCCATATTTTTGGGCCCTGTGCGGTCGGACACCCTGCACACCCCCTGGGCCGGCCCTGACCGCCGCCTGCCGCCGTTTGCCGCCGCATACTGCTGCCGACGCCCTTCGGCAGGGCCGCCACCACAACAGTCCCCTTCCCAGCCCCCATCCCTCGCACACAAATCAGCTCAGACCCTAAAACCGCCTCATCCCACCACCATCGCCGCTCCCCGATGATAGTTAAACACATATTCAAGTATTTTCTTAACCATGAAGTCATAAGGAATACTTTTGTTCAAAACGTAAAGATAACAACGGTGTAAATTCAAACCAACAAAAGGACACAGAGTTTTTTAATAATAAGAACACATGTACTGCAAACAATGCATTTACCCTATTTTATGGGGTGTGCTTATAAACAAAAATTTAAGGAAATTGTAGCATTAAGCCAAGTTGTACACCTAATATTTACAACACACGGGATTTAGGGAACTTTAGAAATAACATATGCTGTGTTTGTAAACACAAACTTGGAGAAAACATAATACATTAACTAATTTATAATACACCATAACAAAGATGAACTACACATACTGCCTAATAATGCCCCCAACATTAACCTTGCAAATCTTATCGAACCAAATGTCACTTCACACCTTTTAACACGTGCATAATCAGATTGTGTATCACGCATTACTCTTACAGAATCAGGCGGGAACAGATTTTTTCGATTCCACTTTTATATATATAAAGATTACCCTATTCCAATATGCCATCTCTTCAAAATTCAAATAGTGAACTAGGCCAATATGTTACGCCATCTCTTCAAAATTCAAATAGTGAACTAGGCCAATCCGTGGCCACATGCGTGGAGCCGTGCTTTTATAAGCAAATGGGATGGACAGGAGGACCCTGTTAGCTCCAATTATGCCCAATCTAGAAGTTCCTTTTATTGCTTATTAATTAATTTTACATTAAATACATAATTATTGATAAAAAACAATACTGCCTTCGCTCCCAAAGCAACTTCTTACTTTCCTTATTTGAATGTATCAAAATAAACTTACATTTCCATATAAAGTAACTTTTCAATATAAAATAGAGTATCAAAACTATTTACTTTTTTACATGATTTGACATAAATTAAAATAGTCGTTAGAAAATCAACTTCTGAGGTGGAGATATATAGTAATATAGTAGCACCATATAATTTTTGAGACAAAATCGTGATTGAATCTTAGCACGTACAATTAAAGCATTAGTGGACTATTCAATAGTTCGGGATTAAGCCCTATGCAAATCCATTTAGCAATGCATTCCACTATGAAATACCTCAATACTACTAGGAAGATATGTGATAAAAATTCACTAATTTCTATAAAATGAATCCATTTTCAATCACGAAGTCTTATAAAAAAGAAAGAAATTGGAAACTCAATGTTTTCCGAAACACTAATTAGTTTGGGGAACAAGTTTCCTGTTGCTTCTTATTTACGGATATGGTCTAGATACAGGAATTGAAGTTTCTGAATTTCCCATATACTTGTGAGTTTCCGCAAAGGGGAAACATGAACAAAGGAAGTTATCCGGCTTCATAGTGTTTTGGAAATGGTAACTTAGTCACTTGCTATAGCAGGTAATCCTTGGTAAACTAAACGGCTGGTGTCAGGGAGTTCTCTCAGGTATTTCAATACAGAATTACATTGCAACAAGCCAACAAGTAACTAAGTAGGGACTCCCTTTCAAATCAGAGTTACACCTCGAATATTCCATGGGCATAAACACTAGTTTATGAATGTGAACCTAGCTACTAGATTATTATAGTATTATACGAAGTACATTTTTTTTATACGTAGTAAATCAATTAGACCTAATGGGTCAGCCTAAGTTTTCTGAAAGCCTCTATATCTTATGCAAGATGCCAGTGTGAAGCTGATCTGGTAAAGGCAGTAAGGTAATTATTATACAGAGCTTTGGAGAACCTCAAATTCCATGTTGCTAAAGCCATTAGTTTTTCACCAGTTTATAGCAGTCTCCAGCTTGTAGAGACTAGGGATGGACCCGGGCCGGGCCGGTTCCGGTTCCGGGCCGGGCCCGGGCGGGCTTTTTTTTCGGGTTACATGGGCCCGGAACCGGCCCGGGTTGATACCGGGTCCGGGCCTAACCGGGCCGGGCCGGGCCGGGCCCGGTTCAATGTTTTTTTTTTTTTTTACTTTCTTGTTATCTCCCTACCCCCCCCCCCCCCCTCACCCCCATGCCCCAAACCTCCCTAAAACATCCAGCCCTACCCTAGGAAAAGAAAAAAAATTGAAAAAACCAAAAAAAAAAAAATGAACCGGGCCCGGCCCGAACCGCCCGGGCCGGTTCAACAAAAATAGGGCCCGGAACCGGCCCGCCCGACCCGCCAACACGGGCTAAAAGCCCGGAACCGGCCAACCGGGCCCGGTCCGGTCCGGGCCCGCACAGTAGCGGGCCGGTCCGGTTCCGGGCCGGTTCGGCCCGGCCCAGTCCATCCCTAGTAGAGACTAGAGATAATGCAGCCTTTATGGAAGTAGAGAAGCCTGCCTTGAAAAGTAATTGTGAATTAATCCTTCCCCAACACAGTATGTTAGACATGAGGTGACAGAGATATTGACCTTCAGTGAGCAGGTTTGCGTTTAAGCATGAAAGAGTCCTGAGAAAATAACTTTGGCACTTGAACTTCTTGGGAAGAAGACACACTTGATTAAGAACTGCATGCATGCTACCAGGCTTGGAGTTAGGCTTGAGCACAATCAGTACATAACTTCTTGTATACTAAGCACTATATTTTCCATAAAAACCAAGCTCTAATTCCTGGCAGTACTATCTTAAAAACACCTGCCAAGGACTTGTTAGAGGAGGATAACCACCAGGCAGAGAAACACAATGTGTGTATAAAGGAGCCTTTTGAGTGATCTAATGCAGTAATGCCCGTTCTACCCAAAAGATACAAAAACTCAAAAGCAAAGTTCTCTGAGAAACCAACATCAATATTTGCACTCAAATTTCTTCTTTCAGACTGGAGTTAGAACTTAGAACCCCTCATTTACACATTTTTCTAACTTGAAGACTCAAATACTATTCGTTTCAAAATGGAGTGCAGGCTCAAATGTGATGTGGATGACAAAGAGAGATGCAAACTCTAATTACACTTGCAAAGAAAAAAGATCAGCAAAACGCAGTATGATATAATAATGTTTGTTTTAGGTGTCCAACACATCACAAAGAAGTTCGCAGTAATTATACGTGCATGTACATGATAAAACTAATTAATATACCACCAAAAGAGTTACAGCATGTTCGAAGAGAAAATGAGAAATTACAGGGATGCGTCCATCATTTTCTTTCTTATTGAAATATGACATACATGTACTATATAACTATATAAGTGGTATATACATGTACGGAGTAAAATATATACACACAAGTTGAAGAAGAATACAATTTGCACATAAAGGACATTGATGTGCTCCACACAGATTGCACTCATGCCTTCCAAAGAGCAACGCCATCCGTAGGAGTAACACTCACTCAAGCAATGACTGGGTACGAAGCACAAGTTGCGATACCTGCAACCACAATAATTAATAATGAGATAAAAGGTACAACAAATCCTCCATCCAATTTGAATAAGCAACAAATGCAAATTTTAACAGATAGAATAAATGTATGGCGCATTTCCCTCCGATTCTTAATTACCACACATATTCTTTCCCATCTCCATTTTGAAGTACCCATGGTCACCCCATTTTTCTCCCCACGAGTTCTTAATGAGCCAATATGGGATTCCATTTTCCACTCCATATCCCACTGCCAGAACTGCATGGTTCACATCCTACCAAAAACAGCAGAGTAAAATAAATAAATAGTTCTATTACATTATGTAAACTGAATATCCTAGCAAATTCTTTATGAAATAATAATAATAATAATAATAACAGTACTATAACGAAACGCATGTTTAGAAATGCAACCGCCTTATGTGCAGCGATAATTTCCTTGGCGCATAATTATTATTTGTTAGAAGAAACAGCATAAAAAAACTTGCAAGCACTTATTTACTAAGATCGAATTACGTTTCATGCTCATGACATGAGGCAAATGACTTTTTGAGGTGAATATGGAGAAAACTTCCCAAGTTACTTCTTCACTTTTCTCAATACTTATTTTGTAGATATAATTTTCAATTGACATTGTTCACAGTGCTATTTACCGATAGCATTCCCAGAAGTAGCTGCTCTATTCTAAGGATAGAGATAAGGTCTGCATACATCTAATCCTGAACTTTACTTTTGAGTAGAATATCCTCGATATTTTAGATTGGTTTTGCTGGTTAATGAATAGGCCAATATGGCATAGCCGCATAGGCGAAAATGTTTAATCAAATGGTATGAATAGGCCAAAATCATCTCGTATTCCTTCTGGCAAACCCTTGGGTATGTCTGAGTTTTGAAAAAAACTTACCATGGGATTCTTCCCACAAACGGTGCTTGTGTAAACTCCGCTCTCATATAATTTGAAACCAGAAACAACCTCATACGCAATGCTAACTGGCCGTACTAGCCCAACTGCATATTTTAGTTCATCTTCAGCACCCTGCAACATATTACAGAAATACAAACTATTGGGTTTAGCATGAGAGAAAAGAAGTAGCCAAGAAAAGCGAGCAGGACACATTATTGAATTGAAAAGAAATAAAACAGAAGGATATCATCTTACCAAGGTGATATTAACTGAGTCAATGACTTTCACAGCAACATTGTTTGAAGAGAACTTGCACACGGCATCTTCTCCAGTGTACGGATATGCTTCCTCTGTGTCAAGACCGCCGTTGAATTTGATATACTCAAAGGCTTGTGATGGCAAACCACCATTGCAACCAAAATTGTTAAAAGCTCCAGCACAATCAACAAGCTGCTGCTCTGACAGGGAAATATTCTTCCCGAATGCTTGAGCATAAGCTGCTTCTAGAGCTCCAGTGGTGCTGTTACAGCACGTCAAATTTTAAGGCCATGAGTTCTCAACCCCAACAATGCAATTAATTTGGAGTCCAAAAACATTTGGAGTTTTAAGCTAAAGTCATACATTATTTTCCAAACACAATTCTCACCTAAAAGTCCAACAAGATCCACAATCGCCTTGATTCTTCACTGGGCTAACTATGCCAGCTTCCCTCCAGTCTTTCTTAAGAATAGAAAGCAAATAAATAAACCATGTCAACAAA
This sequence comes from Cuscuta epithymum, assembly GCA_945859915.1. NCBI lineage: Eukaryota > Viridiplantae > Streptophyta > Magnoliopsida > Solanales > Convolvulaceae > Cuscuta > Cuscuta epithymum. The sequence continues at coordinate 1,669,421 of CAMAPF010001079.1, forward strand.
GAATCGCAAAACAGTTCTATAAAAGGTACATTAGGCATCAATTCCTAAAATCCTTCCTACACTGAGTTCTTTTTCCTTTATGACGGGAGAAGCTTACCAGCAACTACCAACTAAACGCTTGCATGACTTTTAGTATAAATAGAGAAGCAAACTTGCAGTAGACAGTAGGTTTCTTCTGGAAAGGAGAATATATTAGAATTCTATTGGCTACAAGAGCAATGCCAACTTTTCATCTATGACGGCTTGTGGTGCTTATGAAGAAAGAAGCCGATTTGTTAGTCGAGACCAATTATGTTCACCTCTTCATTGTCCTGATTTCTTTTCACTTATTTTTGTTATTATTTTGTCTGTGCACTATATTTTGAATTGGAGCATGAAAACTAATAATGGATTTCATAATAATAACAAACACAATAGTAACAATCACAGTAACAATAATAATAAGAATTTGATTGAGAATACCGTCTCTGGGACGATGGCACTTGAGATCTTAAGATTGCCTTTTAAGGTAGCAGAGCAGTTTTGAGAAGCTCCTAGTCTATGTTTACGGAACTCATCCCATGTCATATCAGCAAACTCTATTAAATGCAAAACCAAAGGATTCAACTGAATTAGTTTGAAATGTAAGAATCTTATTTATTTCTTACTAGGATTGCGATTAAACAGCTAATATGCTACATAGTACTAATATTAACTCCGGTTGACAAGGCAGTTAGCCAGCTAGTGACGATTTCTACTCTCTCCTTCCCAATATGGCACGTCCCATTTTCCATGAAAAAGTTCATATCAACCGTCTCACCATTCCTGGTTTTCTAATAAGAGTCCCACCACCTTGTTTTTCTTTTTTTGGGGAATATTGTCTTTTCGCCAATCTTCTCAAAAGAGAAGCACCTTATCATTTAATTTTATTTTATTTTTCTAGCTAGTTTTCATTCTTTCATTTTTCCTTTTTATCATGTTCCCTTGTCCACCCCATTTAAAAGAGACTTTCTTCTAATAGAGCCACAAAAATGAATGGACTCACCAAAATTTTATCTCCCAATTTTAATGGCACCAAAGTGTGGGCCCTATGAAAAATAACAATGTTTATGACGAATGGATGAAAAAATAAATGAATAATGACATGATCCATACAAAGTGTTTGCTTGTGAGGGCTTTCAATTATTTCTCAGTAAAATTTGAACTTACAAATTAGAATTTGGGCTAGTTTATAAAGATAGTTGGATAGAGGGAAATTACATGCAACTATGAATGTTTTTAATTGGTCTGATCTTATATACTATCGTATTTTATAACTATCGAAGTCTGATCTGATTTGTTTAAGTTTGGCCTGAATTGGAATAATAATGTTTTTACTTGGACTGTTTTTCAGTCCTAAATAAGATCAGATCAGACTAAACTCAAACAGTTATGAAATACACGGAGATCAGAGTGACAGATCAGACCAGACGAATTCAACTAGATCAGACCAGAAAATTGCAGTAAAATTAAAAACGTAAGTCGGTCCAAGTAAACACATGCAATAAACTGGATTCCCCTCTATTTGCACATGCTGAATACGAAGTACTCCGTATATTTTTTTTAACAAAAAGGACAAATACCATTAACTCCAAGCTTGTATGGAAGTCCTTTTTTGTTATGGGATCTAATTGTCCTCAAACTCTCCTTAAAGACACCAAAACGCTGAATGATCTCCGCAGCACTCTCATATCTCTTCCCATACCTGCAAAATTTTGAGGATGTAAACCGTCAGTAAACTTAACCTTCATACTTGAATTTTACTATATATACATACATAGAGAGAAGTCCTGAAATCAAAACCTGTGAGCAAAGCGAGCAAAGGAGAGAGCGTGACGCGTGGAGCCGATGATTGAGACAATCGGGCTTTCCAGCTCGTGCAATCCGTCCAATACGACTTGCCTGATTGGATTATCATCAGAGAAGGTACTCGACGACCCAGAGACGGAGGCGATGACAGCTAAAACCAGGATGACGAAGATCGAAGCTCCGGCCATGGATATGGTTCTATACTAGAAGCAATAAGTTAGGCCTACTCGCACATAGCAACCGAAGAAGAATATTTATTACAGTAGTCAACAATGATTGGTGTCTACCTTCGATTTTGGACGCAACATGTTTTGATACAAAGGTGGGCTAGGGTTCATTAGCGGTGGTCAGGGCTAGGTTGGGCTGTCAAAGGTGGGCTTGGGAGGGGTGGATTGGGGTTGGTTAGGGTGGTCGGAGATGTGCGGCAAAGATTGAGTGGCTAAACGGCTGGATCTGGGCTGTGGTTGCACGGGAGGGGGCTGGGGGCAGAAAAGGGGGCTGGGGAGGGGGTTGGGGGCAGAAAAGGGGGCTGGGGTAGTAGGGGATGGGTCTAGGGTAAGGGCGTAGGCAATCTCACGCAATGGCGTTGGTGTCAGGCGGAAGGTTGATTGATGGTTTCCAGCGAAGATTTTGATGCGAAAAGTGGTCGGAAAATTTTCCGGCGACATAGTGACACACTTTCCGATGTAGTGACATTTAAAAGTGACCTGAAAATCCATAGTTACATTTCAAAAGTGACATAAAAATCTGGTAGTGACATATAACAGTGACATAAAAATTCGACAGTGACATAAAAAATGACAGTGACATCATGTTTTCCAAATATGTGACCTTCTTGGTCACTTTTTGTACTTTTATAAAAATGGTCACTTTTTTGGAAATTGGCTTTAGAGATCTAACTTCATTTAATTAGATCCCTAAATTAATTCTGAATATTTTATGTTGCTAATGTTTTTTAATTATTTTATTTATACTTATTGTCTTTATTCTCTTTTTGTAAATATTTTATTTATAGATTGTTATTAATATTATAAGAAAGTGAAAGAGAGTCCCTTTGTGCATTAGTGAAGAGAGTCCCTTTGGTCATCAGCTAGGGTTTAGAGCCGCACAAAGTCATCGGCGTCTGAGTTTTATTAGTTTTTTCAACGAGAGAGCAGCGCAGAGATTGAGGGAAACGCAACAAGTGAGATGCAAACCTTGACTGATAGAAACAAGGATAGACATGTTCCAATTATGATGAAGGGCGATGCAAGAGACAAGAATAGGCCAGAGATAGGAAGGGATGACGATGAACCAGGTAGACGAAATATTGACGGTTTGTCCCCCTCATGCGCTCTTGTGCTATATCTTTCGTTCAAATTTTATTTTTTGATATCTTGTACTTTTTTACTTGGTTAATAATTTGGTGTTGTGGGTGCTTTTTGTTGTGAGGTTGAGTGGAAGTAATCAGACTAATTTGGTCAATAATAGTAGTTTCAAAACTATCGCATGTTCAACGATTAGTCTCGCTCATTTTTTGGATAGTCTATTATGTATCTAATCAGGGACTGAGGAGGGGACCTGTTGGCTATATAGAATCTAGATGGGAGACTTGGTCTATTGATGATGTTGGTATTTTTTATTCTATGAATTAAGATAAGCTTTTTTCTTTACAAAAATGTTATTATTAATTAGATTTCTACATAATCTTTGATTTTAATTAATTATGGAGTTATTAAATGTTTATTTATGACAATAATTTGTCTCTTCTTTTGACTCCAAATAAATGGATATTTTATTTCCACCATATCTCTTTAAATTATTTTTGCTGAAAACAATTAGTCTAAGAAGTAATCTTATCTATTCAATGTATAAAACTGAAAACAAGATATAAACTTGTTTAATTTAAGCGATACACTTATATATATGATAAATAATGGTTAGCAAAACACTAATTAAAATAAAATTACCAAATAGACATTTCTTTGGTCTCTGAATATTCTTATTTGATGAAGAATTGAATATTCTTCGACTCTTCGTATCATTTTATATTATTCATAAATAATTATGATGACTATTCTACAATTTATCTTTACTCTCTCTCCAGAGTACGTGATATCCGTAATTGTTTAAAAAATCATTAATCCTTTTATGAATAATAGATTGTTTCTCTACCGAGAGTTCATAAATATGGCGTGTTTAAAATGCACAACAGTAATCATGGGTGGAGCTAGGGCACCTTAGTAGGTCCCGACTCATCCTTGCATCGGTTCAACTCAATTCGCACCCCTTGTATATTACGCCACTTAATTAACTATAATGAGGGGATGCCCCTTTTGGAAATAGTGGGGAAATAATATGTTTAAACTATTTTTCGTAAGTTAATCTACGTAAATATGATATGTATATACGGATTTAAACAAATAGTTTAGGTAACGTGTAAGAGTTAAAGAACTAACAAGAAATAATAAGAGTTATGAATATATTGATGAAGAGTGTGATCCCTAGTTTTCGTGAGTAAGAATGTTTGTGTGCTTGCATTAGGTGCTAATCTTTAATCTTTAAAGCTTATAATTGTCAATGCCAGTTAGGGTATTTTAGGGATGAAAAATGTGTTGGTGTAACATCAAGTAATATGCAGTTGTACCACACGGGCTAGGCATTGTACATTTACTTACTGTTAGCAGCTTTATCCGTTTATCCGTCTAACGTATGATTTTGTCGTTCCGTTAATTCAACTTTTGTCGCCGACTTCTACACCATCCAATACTTCAATCCCTTCCATGTCTCTCTTATTTGAACTCCACCGATTCATATTTGATACATCAGCTTGTTACGGAACGTCACCCACAATATAGGTTGTTCATATGGAAGCTCACAACGGCAGAAGGGTTTGATGCTCAGTTACGATGTTATAAGGTACGCTCCTTTCCTCCTTCTATTGCTTTGAGTGCATTTGTTTTTGGATTGTCAAATTAAATGTGTAATCTCTAATTCCTATTTACCTATTCGTTTCAGTTTTTGGAATCCATGTTTATGTGTTTAGTTCTTGGAGTTGTTGGTCGTACAAGGTAGATAAAGGGGAATTGAAACAATGCAAGTTTTGTTCTGCCTTTCAATTATGTTGTTGTCATTTAATTTGTTTTTTAAGTTATTAGATCTATAAATTGTACACGTTATTATTTTAACAAATTGTAGTGCACATTTTCGTCTATAATTAAGATTAAGATGTTGCAGGCTGGATAAGGAAATGCTCACTAAGTGTTTGTTAAATGGTATAAACCAGATTCATTACACCAATTTGTGGAAGCTTTGGTCCTTGTCTATGCCACATATTCATGATTAGAGACAAAAGGTTACTCCTCCGTCCCGCAAAATAGTTCATGGTTTCCTTTTTGGGACGTCCCAAAAAATAGTTCACATTTCTCCTTTTGGAAAGTTTTGTGTGGCGGCTCACATTCATTTAAAATTTTCTTATACAATCACAACCATACATTTTCACTTTATTCCCACTTTCTTAAACCTCGATCCAAGTCAATGCGGGAACTATTTTCTGGGACGGAGGGAGTATTATTATTTTTATTTCTTTTATCTCGAGTAGAAGTTATTTGGTTCTAACGATTCCATATCTGGCATAGCCTATATATAATTACTTTTTCCTCTCTTATGGAGATAAACAATCAGTTAAGTTATGATTAATTGATTACTTAATACGGAGTAACACTTTTTCTTCATAATCCCACACAAACTATTTTTTTGAGAGCCCACAAAAACAATTTTAAGATTTCTTTTGGGTCAAAATAGAAAAGAATAGGGATTACTGAAAAGTTCTGGCTAGATTACAATTTCAGTAATTCATTTTTGGAAACAACTTAGTGTTCACACAAAAAGTTATCTGCATTATTTGAGTTTGCACACAATTGATACACCAAAATCATTAAATATATATTCTCTTCAGCTTAATAATATTTATTTTATGAAAGGTAATGCTAATTATTTGTTACTCTTCCATATTATTATTATTTAAAAATTAATGTATTTTTATTTACCTGTAGACTTTTACAAGAGGACATCTTTGATATAAATTATCAATAGTTATGTCCACTTTGTCATATTGATAAACTATCAAGTAAATAAATTTACTTGAGTTTTAACACTATTATGATTGGTCTGAGTGTCTTGATTCCTTCCATGAATCAACCACATCATCATTATAATAAAATTAATATAACACATATGCTCTGAGAAAAGAGTCACTTCCTAAAGCTAGATTTTAGAAGTATGGGATTGAAGTTACAAAGGGTTGTACTGTCACAAGTTGCTCTAAATTTTTTCAAACTTTCATGTCTACAAAGTTTGGCCGGGGAAATGGTTTGGGCCATTTTTCTCAGTGTGTGATGTATGATTTAAAAGGAGATGAAGTAGATGGAGATGTATCACATATGATCAGAACAAGGTGGACGAAGAGTCATCAAGATTTCTAAAGCCATGTAACTAGAAAGAGGGAAAAATGTCAAATATGTCCTTTAACTATTTTTTTACCATCACTTAAACTCATATACTATAAAAACATCATATAAAATACACTTTAAAAAAATTTGACCAATTTGACCATTTATTCAGTTTTTGACCCATAATAGCAGGATTTTATATTAAAACGGTAAAAAATTATTAAAATTTGTGGAAATATAGACAAAAATTGTAAAAATTTTGAAAATTTGAAATTATTTGAATATTCCACATTTATTTAAATGACTTTTACATTTTATATTTTCTATTTTTATTTTCACTTTTTTCAGAATTCTGATTTTTTAATGTTTTAAAACTATTTATATATTTTCACATTGAGAGTTTTTCATCATTCGGGTCCTATACCGATATATTTCATCTTTCAGGTCCCAGATTGATAATTTGTCTATCTTTCAGGTCCTGGAATTATAAAATTCATTTATATTATTGTGACATTATTTTTCAATTATATATAATTTTTTATAAGATCTATATATTAATACTCCTAATTACTAGGTATTATTTTTTAAAAAGAACCTACTAAAGCAAGTCAAAATGGCTTGGTTGATTATGTTTAAAAAGTAAGTGTTTTTATATGGTGCTTTCTTTAGTAGAAGGGCTGAAGTAATAAATTAGAAATATACACAATTAATTTCATCATGTTCCAACCTACATGTGTAAAAATCCTATGTACATAGCAATTGTGCATAAAGAGAATGTATATGATATTTTATTGAAAAAAAACATTGGGCATTAACCCAATCGCGCAACGCGCGTCACAAAAACTAGTGTTATTTATAAGTGTCCAAATATTATGCTCAAAGCTTGATGTTTGTACAATTTTAATTGAGAATCAAATTTCTAGTAGAGATTCATGCAAGGAAATTCTAAATTTACAAGAGTTTTGAACCTGACATGCAAAAATACAGGAATTTCACTTCAAGTATGAAATAACAAGATGAACATTGTTTTCTGACCAAACTATTTGGAATGGTGTATTCCGACCAAGGGTGGAAGGAGAGAAATGGGTGAGGGTGAAGCAAAAATTAAAATCCCAATTTTACTGTGTTATAACTTTTTTTATTTGTGCTCCAACTCTTATATACTCTGTATCAAAATTCATAACTTTTAATATATTTAATATAACACTAATATTGCATATATACAAATTTTCTTTTTGAATTTGAAATTTCAATCGTAGGAGGTTTTCGGTTTCAAATTTTTCATACATAGATCCAAGTGCTAAAATTAAAATCTCATTTTTAAAATAATTGAAACATGTAAAAAATATTTTAACAATGATATCTTAATTTTATCACTTGATTCTATTTAAAAGAAGTTTGGGTCTGAAAACTTTCTATGGTTGGAACTTCAAAATATAAATTAAACATTATACTCCGTATATGGTATATTGGTGTAATGGTGTCATAGTGTCATTAGAAAGATCATAAAAAATATGAATTTTGATATATTTTTTGAGAAAATAAGAGTACAATTAAAAAAGTTACATAATTAGAGAAAAAAGAGATTCTACATTAGTCATGGACCCAATCCGACCGGCCCGGGAACCGGCCCGGCCCGCTACTGTGCGGAACTGGCCCGGCCTGGAAGACCGGTTCCGGTACCGGGCCTAGGCCTGACCGGAGACCATACCGGGGGCAGTCCCGGGGCACCAAAATAGCGAACCGGCCCGGCCGATTCCGGCCCGGTTCGGGCCTCCTGTTTTTGGTTTGGCCTGTGTTTAGGTGGGCTGGAACCGGTAGCCTACCGGGCCGGTCCCGGGCCTTACCCAACACCTCTCCGGCCCGGCCCGGCCCAGCCTAGGCCCGAACCGGAACCGGACCGGGCCCGGTCCACCACTATTCTACATTAGCTTCTCTTCTCAACCAATCTACCCAGCAACTTAGAAAAAATCCCGTTGTAACTATAGAGCCCTCACTACAGAGAACATGTTTGTTTTATTGTTTATTTCCACCTCATGGGAAGATGAAGTAACAATATATTCATCATTAGTTCATACCAAAATGTTGTGACCAACTGACCACAAAAAACACCAATTTTTTAAATTTCAAATCTGAATTTGATTACATTTTCGAAACATCCATATTTTTTTTGCTTCCAAATGACCAAATGTGAGAAAATGCTCCCACATTTTCTTTTTTGCCGTCCAACAAACACATCACCTAATACAGTTTACAGTAAATCTAGGTGCCCGAGCACAACACAGAACTAATCTATCAACCAAACAAGAACACAATCACACATTCCCACAACATAAATTATGGCATGTTAGAATAGACTTTACAAGAATGTAGTCCATTTACTGATATGACTTGCATTAAATTAAATCACCTAGTACATCAATCATTTTCTTTGGTATATATACACACACAAGTTGAAGAAGTATATACATTACACAAAGATTGACGCGTTCAACATAAATTACATTCTCATGCCATCCAAAGAGCTACACAAATTGCACTCACTCAAGCAATGATAGGGTACGAAGCACAAGTTGCAATACCTGCAATACAGACACATGCAAATTAAGCATGGCCGCAACAAAATCAAATTTCAACAGACAAACAGGATGAATGTATGACACATCTTCCTCCAGCTCTTACTTACCACACATGTTTTTTCCCATCTCCATTTTGAAGTACCCATTGTCACCCCAGCGTTCTCCCCATGAGTTCTTAATGAGCCAATATGGAATTCCATTTTCCACTCCATAGCCCACTGCCAGAACGGCATGGTTCACCTCCTACCAAAATGTACAGCACAGATAGAAGCTCATAAATCAGTACAAACTTCATATCATAAACCACATATAATTCTTCAAATTTAATTTGAAAACAAAAAACTAAGAGATATTACCCAAAATAGGACTAAAAATGTTTGAAAATTCCAATATAGGACTGACATGTTTTTATTCCCAAAATAGGACTAATTAGTGTCATGTTTTGGCAGTACAAGACTTCAAACATGGTAGTATTTTCCGAACTTGGCAGTAATTACTTCTATTTTGGGAATAAAAAACATGGCCGTCCTATTTTAGAATTTTCAAACTGTTTGTCCTATTTCGGGAACTTTTCCAAAAACGGGAAAAGGGGCAAATAAGCCCTCGAACTAATAAAAAAAGTGCAAATAAGCCCTTTTATAGGAGGTTCCGTCTGGCCATCGTAATTTGGGGAGGTTCCCGGTGGAATTTCTTGATGAAAATTCTTGAGCATCTTATTCATTAAGTCTAGTTTAGTCATACCGAATTTCAGCTAAAAATTCAATCGGGAAGACAGTCAAATGAATTTTTGAAGATAACTACGCAGTTAAACACAGTATATTTTCAAAAATCATTTGAGTGTCTTCCCAGTTTAATTTTTAGCTGAAATTTGGTATGGCTAAACTAGACTTGATGAAGAAGATGCTCAAAAAAATTCATCAAAAAATTCCACCGAGAACCTCCCCAAATGACGATGATCAGTCAGAACCTCCTACAAAAGGGCTTATTTGCACTTTTTTTATTAGTTCGAGGGCTTATTTGCCCCTTTTCCCTTCCAAAAACTAACTCTCCATCCCCCCAATTCATCCACCCAAACATACCCTGAACAAAAAACCCATCACCAAAACTGTCAACAAGGAATCTCATATTCCTAGCTGCTCAATTTCATTTAGAAGATAAAAAACTTACATTGGGATCTTTCCCACAAATGGTGCTTGTGTAAACACCACCTTTATACAACATGAAATCAGACACCACCTCATACGCAATGCTAACTGGTCTAACAAGTCCAACTGCATATTTTAGTTCATCTTCAGCACCCTGCAACATATTTTGTAGTGAATAAGGATACATACCAGCCGGTCATCGAATAAAAGTTGTAAAAAAAGTTCGGGGATTTGATTGAATTTTTTAAAAGTATGAGGACCTAATTGACTTTTTTGTAAAAGTACAAGGACCAAATTGACAGTTTTCCCTAAAAAAAAGCAACAAGGGTATATCAATATATCATCTTACCAAGGTGATATTAACAGAGGCAAAGACTTGCACACCGACATTGTTTGAGGAGAAATTGCATGCAGCATCTTTTCCAGTGTAGGGATATGCTTCCGCGGTATCAAGACCACCATTGTATTTGATATATTCAAAGGCTTGTGATGGCAACCCACCATGGCAACCAAAATTGTTAAAAGCTCCAGCACAATCCACAAGTTGCTGCTCTGATAGGGAAATATTCTTCCCGAATGCTTGAGCATAAGCTGCTTCTAAGGCTCCAGTAGTGCTGTTACAACCCATGAAATTTTAAGGCCACGAGTACTTAACCACAACAATGCAGTTATTTTCAAGTCAAATTATTTGAAGTTTCAAGTAAAATGTTACATTGCAAACTCAAATTTTCACCTAAAAGTCCAACAAGATCCACAACCTCCTTGATTCTTCACAGGGGTAATTATGCCATCTTCCCTCCAGTCTTTCTAAACAATAGAAAGCAAAGAAAACAGTCCACGTCAAAATGAATAGCAAAGAACTTCTAAAATGTATGTTAGGCATCAACTCCTTCAAATGTTTCTTCAGTGAGAGTTGTTCCTTCATAACTAGCGAAGCTTATCAACACCCACAGACTCAATGCTTGCAACCTTTTTTTAACAGAAAAAAAAATTCCACTAGGTATCTTTTGTTATGAAAACTTTTCATGATGGTTATGATACATTAATCTCACCAGCTATGATACTGGTTAAGTATGGATTTTATGACGGTTTATTGAAATAAGAATAGTAATAAAACAACCACAACAAAAGGTTATCTTGAGAATACCGTCTCTGGGACGATGGCGGTGCTTGCGATCTTGAGATTGCCTTTTAAGGTAGCAGAGCAGTTTTGAGCAGCTCCCAGTCTGTGCTGACGGAACTCATCCCATGTCATATCAGCAAATTCTGTTAGAAACGTAAACAAAAAAGTCCAATGAATTAGTTCATAAACTAAAAATCTTGTTTATTTCTTACTGGGAATGCAATCAAACAGCAAAGATGCTACAAAGTATTACTCCCTCAGTCCCAAATTGTAAGATACATTTACTATTCACTTGGTCAACACAAATCACTCTTAATCTTTTACTTTATATATCAAAAGTTTATGATTTGTGAATTATTTTTTGAAGGTTTTGTAGCGGTTTTAATGTAGTTTCTGAATATGTAAATTTTATTTTGTAAAACTAATTTGAGTGTTGACAGGGATCAATTTGCTTTATCGTCGGTCAAACATCGTAAACCGTAAAGTATCTTACAAATTGGGACGGAGGGAGTATTTTTAATTCTTGCTCTTCATGTCTTTTATGTTTTCCTTTTTTCTTTTTCTAGTCCTGAAAAAGATGGTTAGTAGCCAATACATCAAGTTTAAGTGGAATAGGATAGGTATGCATGTTTAATGTATGCATCATGATTCCAACACAAGTCCTGCAACGATCAAATTATTTTTAAAACAGTAGCAAATACATATATATTTTGGTTACGGGGAAAATCGAAGTCTAGTTACTTCAGTATACCACATTACCACCTATTTATTAATGTATAATGTATTTTAGAAAATATTGCAATGCAATTACCAAACACAAGATTTCAGGAGTTACTTATATGATCGAATTAACGGAAATAGGTAAGGTTGGAGTTACTTATATGATCGAATTAATTGAAATTGATGAAGATGTCTATTTTAACTACTTTTCGTATAACTTCATTTATTTTATAAATAAAATAAAATACTAAGTATATGTTAAAATATTTTTCAAAATTCAACAGATTTTACTATTTCAAAAGACTTACCTGATTTAGCCATTTGGTTCCAATTCAATTTCAATCGGGAGCTTCTTTTTGCCTTTTGTTGGCAGTCAGCTAAAGTAACCTACTTGTAGTCAAAGAGAGTGAGCAGCGGAAGCGGGTGCCTGGTTCACTCATCCACCCACAATGCTAATTATAATTTGTTTAGTAAAAATTCATTGATTTTCAGTATTCATTTTACATACATTTTACTCCCTGTTTCCCATATGTTTCTTATTTCACATCTCAAACGAAATTGGCAATGTCCGAGATACTACAAAATTTTCAGTTTTAAGTTTGAATGTCTTTACTCTTCAGCAAAAAAAAAAAAAAACGGCAAATACCATTAACACCAAGCTTATATGGAAGTCTTTTCGTGTTATGAGATCTAATCGTCCTCAAATTCTCCTTAAACACACCAAAACGCTGATTGATCTCCTCAGCACTCTCATATATCTTCCTGTACCTGTACGGAGTGATGCGCAGTAAGAAGAAAAACTACCATATGTAAACTAGCTCTAACCATTAATTTCTATTTAGAATAACAAGCTGAGAATACAAACAGTTGACATTAAAACTCCATACTTGAATAATGAATAGTACTACGATACATTAAGCATACACACAAGGGGAAGAGTTCTGAAATCTGAACCTGTGAGCAAATCGAGCGAAAGAGAGAGCGTCACGCGTGGAGCCTACGACTGAGACAATCGAGCTCTCCAGCTCGATCAACCCGTCCGATACGACTTGCCTGATCGGATTATCATCCGAGAAGGTGTTTGATCCGGATACAGAGGCGACCAGAGCTAAAACCAGGAAGACGAAGATGGATGCTGGAGCCATGGATGCGCTTCTCTACCGCAAAAAAAAAACTCAGAGCGTATTGGCTCAGTAGAATGGCCACTGAATATACAAATGATTGAGCCAATAGTCTATTCCGGATGCCATTTGTATGTGTCCTAAGCGTGCACGCAATGACCTTCGAGTCCAGCGTGTACTCAATCATCAAACGATTTTGCTGCTAGGGATTGCCCCGGGCTGGACAGGCAGACGGAAAAATGGGCGCATATTGGGGCGGAATCGCGGAGAGGGAGAAGAAGGGGTGGGGAGAATCTTCAGATATTTATACGTAGTAAGCATTGAGTTGATAAAATTCAATTAGACCGAATCTATTATTCCCTCCGTCCCCAATTAAATGTCCCATTTTACCATATTGGGATGTCCCTATTTAAATGTCTCATACTTCATTTGTTAAAGTTTGTGTGGCTCAAAATCATTCTTCCTTTATTCTTACTTTATTCCTACTTTATCAATTAATATCAACCACACAAACCCACTTTTCTTAAAACTCGTGCCACCCTCTTTCGGGACTTTTAAAAGGGGACGGAGGGAGTAAAATTTACTAAGTTTTGTTTGAAATGCCAAAAAAAATAATGTATGAAGTGTGAGATGCGAATAGGATTGTAAACGAATCGAATAGAATCGAATAGTGAGTAACATTATTCATATTCGTATAACTTGACGAATATTCGTATTCGTATTCGGATATTATTCAAATCTTAAAATAGATTCGTATTCGATTCATCAATGATATTCGAATATATTTGTATTCGAAAATTCAAATTCGAATTCGAATATTTGTAGTGTAAAAAAATTCACATATTCAAATTATGATGTATTGTACGCGTATGTATTTTTTTTTTTTCAGTTTTCACAAATATGTCTATTAAATGAACTATTTCAAAAAATCAGCTACGTTACTTCAAAAATCAAACAGAAACTCATTCAAATAAATAAACATTGTAAAATCAATTAATCAAAAAATCAATTACTTCAAAAAATATATTAATGAATGCACGAAATACGAATCAAATACATGTATATTCGTATTCGTATTCGAATTTTATTCGAATACTAAAACTGATTCGTATTCAGATTCGTATTCGATTTTTTCGAATTCGAATCATCAATTTCGAATACGAATCACGAATCGGATCAAAATTATTCGATTCGTTTACAACCCTAGATGTGAACATGTGTATAATTGAATGTAGATGAATGTGTGTTGTTTCTTGATATAAACTGTACGGAGTATATATTATTTCATATATCTAGCCGCTTTATACTCCCGCCTCCGTTCTCTAATAGATGGCTCTATAGCCTTTGACACAAGATTTAAGAAGAAATTAATAGGGGTAAGATAAAATATGTAGTGTGTTGTGTGTAAAGGAAAAAGTAAGAAAGATAATGAAAAGGTAGGAAAGAGAATGAGAGTATATATGTATATTTATGGGAAAAACTTTCTAAAAAAGGAAAGACATGTATTAGAGAACATCCCAAAATGGAAAAAGAGACATGTATTAGAGAACAAAGTGAGTAGTATTTTATAAAACTTTTCTTAGGGCAAGCTGACTAATCTATGTATGATCAGATGAAAAATGTAAATACTTTCTTATAGTAGGTTTTTCAAATGTTGGCAAGCACATAAGAAAAATTTAGAGGGTTTTCTCTTATATATGGGTTGTATAATGCTATATACCGCCAAGTGTGATATATGGAAGCAGTAATATGTCATTGTGTGGGGAGAGGAGGAGTTTGTAGAGTGATGGGCTTCTGAACCGAACTATGCTTCTCTTAATCTATGCATTTTGATCTACATAAAATGCTTTGGCATTCATAAAAAAAAATTGGTGTTCATAACTCTAAGGTAATAAGTTCAATAAGTTTAGATGTCAGAGTTTGGGAAGCTACTCTCATGGACCTGTTTCAAACTTTGGGCAATTCATATTGTAACTATCTAGTACGTATTACATAAGGAGTATTATTTTAAAATATATTGAATTAAACAAAACTTAAAAGGCATTCGAACTTGGATTGTTAGTTGGACAATAAACTAAATATGAATTTCACACCAATTATAATTTTTTTAAAATGTTATATAACTATGTCTTCGCTTATATTTAGAGTAGATATATGATTGGTAAGTAGGATCACTTTCCGGGTTATACATGTTTGACGGGTTTGGACCGATCTGGGCCTGGGTCGTGTTTTACCGGGTTGTCAGGTAAATTTCATCAGTTTAACAATTTAATGCTAAATCGGGCCGGATTGGGGATTGGGTTGCCCGGTTATGAGTCAACCTGTCCGATCCGACTCTTTAAACATAGGTTTTTATACTACTCCATCATGCTCCATTTACTATTTTCTAAGGTGTTTGTGTTCTACGGAGTATAATTAATTAATCAAAAAACCAATTTTCCCGATAATGCATAAGTATTATGTTCCAAAAACAAATAAGTAAATAATACTTATGGTTGATTATTATGTGAAATACTATATGTAGTTCGATACACAATTCTTTCCAAATTAAAAACAAATCCTCTCTTTCTCGCAGTCAATTGTGGAGTGCCTATATTGTACACCCGGGTGTACGTACATCCGGTTTTTTAAAATGGCCAAACTTGTTTTTAGGACCAAATCCGGGCTTCAGGAAAAAAGAAAAAACACCAGCGGGATTCGATCCCTGGACTTCAAATATAGCCTGCAGCACTCCATCCATCTCAGCTACTTGTCTCTTTGAAAATATCCGTCCTTTTTTCTTACTTAGCCTACATGTTTTCATACTCCCTACTACAATTGTTTATTAATAGTAATTATAATATTAACTATTCTTTGTTTTTGCTCATTATTACTATATTAAAACTAATTCAAACTAAGTATTTATTTAATCTATGAATCGTACTATTAATTAATTTATATAAATGTATTTATAATTTTATTATATATTGTTAGGTTTCTAATAAACCCGATGCTCATCAAAAGTGTTTTAATCCTCATAATAGGTCTAATGCACATTATGCTCATTAATGCTCATTATATATTGTTAGGTTTCTAATAAGCCCGTTCTTCGTTTTTGTTATTTTGTACGAAGTACATAGCTCTCATATTTTGAGAAGTGGTGAGACACTAAATAGCTATCATTATCTCTACCTATAGTTAGTTTTTCATGTGCTCTTTGCACAACTCTAACCCCCATTGTACATTTTATTGAAAACAACAAAAGACTCAGAATTAAATAAAAGTACTAGTATAAAACAATTGAAAAATGGTTCAGAAAAATGAGCACTACTGAACTTTTAGTGAGCAACAGACCTATTATGTTGAGTATTAGGAGTCTAATATTTAGAATTGTGATCTCTGCTTCATATTTTCTAATTCACTTTCTTTGTTGTTATTAAATCGTAAGTTGTTAGTTGAACATCATCACATTTTCATTGAACATCAAACCTCCACTATCGAGATAAAATCACCGTTTCGTGTAAATGAGCACTAATGAACCTTTAATTAGCAGCAGACCTCTTATATTGAGTATTAGGAGTCCAATATTTAGAATCGTGATCTCTACTTCATAATTTCTAATTCACTTTCTTTGTTGTTATTTTGTCTTTTATAAAAACTTACTACATTATATTTATGACATTGATATGACATTTACAAAATGAGCATAAGATCAGTACCAGATGAGCATACATAACTTACAAAATGAGTATTAGTGAATTTGTTAGTTGCTTTGTTAGTTGAACATCATGACATTTTAATTGAGAATCAAACCTTGGTTATTGAGATGAAAGTCACCGTTTCTTCTGAATGAGCAATAATGAACGTTTAATGAGCATCAGACCTATTATGTTGAGTATTAGAAGTCTCATATTCAGTATCGTGATCTCTGCCGCATACCTTCTAAGTCACTTTCTTTTTATTACTTTTTCTTTTTATAAAAACTTAATAAATTATATTTATAATCAAATCTTATGAAATTCAATATGTAATTCAATATGTGAATCTAATGTAAAATAGTACTTTAAAAAATGCATTGATATGATTATTAAAACACTTTTAATGAGCATCGAACTTATTCAATTGAGTATTAAGATCTTAACAATGTGAATCCAATGTCATATGCAACTTTTAAAATTTGCATTAAAATTTGCATGAATATGACATTTTAAAAATGAGCATACTATGAGTACAAATTGAACAAACGTAACTTACAAAATGAGTATAAACCGTAAATTTTTTAGTTGAACTTCAATACATTTTTATTGAGCATTAAAACTCCTCTATTGAGTATTGAACAAATGCAATTGAGTCTCATGGTCAGTGCTCATATATCTATAATCAACTCTTGCATATATGAATCAAAAATATAAAACTAAAACAATTAATAATATTTTATATTATACATTTTCATAATAATTGAGTATAACATTAAAGTGGAAGGTTACTAAAAATCGCGGCTTCCGCTAAATGAGCAATAGTGTAATTTTAGTGAGCATCTCGCCTATTTTTATTGAATATTAGGAGGCTAACCATGAGTTTCACGATATTTGCTTCATATATTCTATGAAGCAAATAATGTACTCTTAATGAGCATGATACCTATTGTGTTGAGCATTAGTTACATAAGTATTGATATAACATTTTAAAATGGGCATAACGCTATTCCTGAATGAGTATACATATATTATAAAATGAGCATTGAAATATTCAAAAGCTCATTTAAATTTTCTAGTATGCTCATTTAAATATATTTAATGAGTATCAGACCTATACAAATGAGCATATATAACTTACAAGATGAGCATTGATATGAAAATTGTAAGTTTTGTTCGTTGAGAATCAATACATTTTCAGTGAGCATCAAATCTCTATTATTGGGTATTACAATTTGCGATTGAGTATCATGATTTGTGATCTCGTGTCTATAATCAACTCCTATATAAATTTAATGTTATAGGGACGTTTGAAATATGCATTGCTAAAAGCATTTTAAAAATCAGCATAACGGAGTTACTAAATGAACATACATAATTTACAAAATGAGTATCCAAAAATTCAAAAACTCATTTGTTTATGTTCATTTTTAGGTGTTTTACTCATTTGAGTTTAAGGTATAATAACTCATTTCTAATGTGAAATGCAATCAAGCCTATTGCAATTAAGCCAACAAACAAAGAAACGAAAAAAACAAAAAAGGAAAAAGACAAAACAAAAGAAAATCAAAGCACTAATAAATCCACTAGCTATAAAAGTAACGAACAAAATAAAAGAAGACAAAACATAAAAAGTAAAACGATTTAGCAGGAAACGAAAGTGGATGATATGGCGGCGGAAGAAAAGTACGGAGTAAAGAATAGCGACTGGATTGAGGATGAAGGCGGACGAAGATATAACAACTGGGATGATTAGGCGAGGAAGACGACTTAATTGCAAAAATACCCGGTTGTATGGTGAGAACCATACAACCGGGTGTATGCTATAATTTACCGTCAATTGTGTTCCTATCTGAATTGGAGAAACCCAAATCATACAAAACCACAATCAAGAATGAAGAATGTATATCATGTGATCTATTTTCTATTGGAGTCAATTAAATTTGAATCTAGCAACTAAACAATGGGCATAGTGATTTCTCACTTAATTAATCATAATATTGAAACGACAAGACATGAAGTAAATATATACTCTCGATCGTGAAAAAACATAAAATCTTTTAGATGAAACATCTACTAGTGAGTGGGTTACCCTTATGCCAGAAAATTAATATAAGCATCCAGCTTCAAGTTGATTTTCTATCCTGCACAGGGGAAATTTAAATCACCATGAGAATGAGTATATCACTATCTTTTAAATCTAATAAAATCACATTCATCTTTTAGAATGAGTTGAGTGCATGTGCTATTCTATCATTTTATTTTAGTCTAATGAGTCAAATAAGTCCTTATACTCATCCGGAATGCTCAATTTTCACGCTGCATTAAAAAATCTAATTAACTCCTTAAACTCGATAAACAAATTCAAGATTACTTTTTTGCATGTAATGATCTGACAATTATGTATCTGACATGGAAACATAAGGGGTCAAATTAGCCCTGAACCTGACCAAACCATTAAATTCACCCACTCAACCATTAAATATGTCACAAATATGAAAAATTTTAAAATAAAAAATAAAAAATAAAAAATAAAAAATAATTAAAATACAAGTCAAAAATATAAAAATATAAATTATTAAAGATACATATTTATATTTAGCTGTAAATTCAAAACAAAATATGCTTTATAAACTAAAAGAATTTATTTTAATTTATTTTCAAACATAGAGAAATCATCATGTCAGGCCGGCCTGACCGGGATAGCTGTTCGGCTGAGCCCTTTTGGCGACCTTCCCGGTGGAATTTTTTGATGAAATGTTTTGAGCATGTTCCTCATCAAGTCTAGTTTGTCCATACCAAATGTCAGCTCACAATTCGATCGGGAAGGCATTCAAATCTTTTTTTGAAGTTGACTGCGTTTTTATATGTATATTTTGACGCAGTCAACTTCAAAAAATGATTTGAATGCCTTCCCGATTGAATTTTTAGCTGAAATTTGGTATGAATAAACTAGACTTGATGAAAAACATGCTCAAAAATTTTCATCAAAAAAATTCCACCGGGAAGGTTTTCAATCGGGCTCGGCCGGACGGAGGTTCCTGTCAGGCCGGCCTGACAAGAAGAGTTCCCTTCAAACATATGTGTATTTAAGATACACATATGTGTGTACACCTGTGTCCACACACACATATATTAGTGTATACAGTATAAAAGTATATATACATATACTTCCTCCGTTCTTTTTTAATTGCAACGGTCCACTTTGCACGCTTGCCAACACACAAGTTTGAATATTAATATCTTTCATTCATTATGAGTAAAAAAATTAAAAAATTCATATTTTGAAAATTTAAAATGAGAGGAATTTAAATATACTTTTAAATTTTTTAATTTATAATACATTAATAAATAAAATATAGTCAAAGTAGAACATGTGAATAGGGTGAGACTTTGGAACCAAGAACCGGAGAACCGTTGGAACCGAACTGTTAAAATCCAGTTCGGTTCGGTTCCTACACATGAATTACAAATTGTTAACGGTTCGGTTCTTATTCTTTGATAACGGTTCAGTTCCTGGTTCCTACAAAAAATATGTCTATGGAACCGATATTCAAAAAATAAAAAAAGTTGAATGTAAAACTAATACTCCCTCCGTCCCAATTTGTAAGATACATTACGGTTTACGATGTTTGACTGATGATAAAGCAAATTGATCCCTGACAACACTCAAATTAGTTCTAGAAAATAAAATTTACATATTCATAAACTACATTAAAACCGCTACAAAACCTGCAAAAAATAATTCAAATTTCATAAACTTTTGATATATAAAATAAAAGATTAAGATTGATTTATGTTGACCAAGTGAATAGTAAATGTATTTTACAATTTGGGACTGAGGGAGTAATAATAATATTAATAACATTAGCAATAATGATGATAATAATAATAATAATAATAATAATATAATGATGACCTTTAGTCACACAAAAAATTAAATCAAATTGACACTAGTAAAAAAATGTCTTATAGTGACACTAAAAAAGTGTCACTAAACGATTTAATGACACTCTGAAAGTGTCACAGAAAAGCGGGGCAAGTGACACTAAATTTAGTGTCACTGATTGCTAAACAGATTAGTGTCACAAAATCATGACAATAAAATATCACACAAAATTATGACGTTATAATATCATAACTTTTTTTGACACCCTGGTATCATAAAGATATATGATACATAAGTATCATAAGTATATATATATAAACATCAAAACATACTAAATGTTTTATTAGCAATAAATAATCAATACATCAAACAAATATTTTCATTAAATTTAAATCACCATTCCTTACAATTGTAAATGTACATAATTCACAATGGTAAACCCTAAAACTAAATAAGTAAAAAGGAGAAGTCCAACGACGGCCAGAATAATTAAAAGAAAGTGCTAATACACAAATACTACAAGGCGGACAAAAGCCAAAAATACGTTGCATTCATCTCCTTAACTCTAATTCTTGTTCCCCGACCTGCATATAAGAAAACTAGAGCTCAATAGTCACAAATCTTCAATAGCTTGATCATAATATATCTCTCTATACCCATGATGTGAACTGAAACACCTCCTAACTTTAGATGGTATACTCATCTCACTAATATTAATTGTCCACCCGCTCCTGAAAATTTGCATTTATGAAGGTTAAATAAACTTA
Source organism: Cuscuta epithymum (assembly GCA_945859915.1). Lineage (NCBI taxonomy): Eukaryota > Viridiplantae > Streptophyta > Magnoliopsida > Solanales > Convolvulaceae > Cuscuta > Cuscuta epithymum. The sequence continues at coordinate 1,690,696 of CAMAPF010001079.1, forward strand.
TGAAAGTATGCATTCCTTAAGAACCAAGTAAGTAGTTTGAATCAGTTCTATGATTTTCTGCTCAGAGTGTTCGCTTATGTCACAAAACCCCTATTTCACACTAATTTCAAACTACAGCCCATAGCCCCATACCACCTAAAGTAGGGATAAATGGTTAAGGGGACATGTATCGAAAAGAAGAAGAAAACATATCTTAATCTGGGCACATTTTTAAAAAAGTGCCACCTTAAGAAAACATATCTTACGCTGGGAACTATCATCAACAATTTCAATTTTTTGCAAAATATGTCACCAATTCCTGAGAAATGTGACTAAATAAAGAGAAAAAAATAAGTGTGACCGAACCTAGTTATGGCTCTTTATTTGACGGAGAATCCAAGTGCCACCACTGTCCAATACATGTCAAGGTTCCATCTTCTTCTGTACAATAAAAGGAAGATGATATCTAACTGAAACGATTTACAAGTGTAATGGAAAGTAAGCAGGTTGCGTTCAAGCTTGACTTTAAATCACGAAAATGGAACACTACATTGGCATACAATGTTATATATATATATATATACATATAAATATATGTATAGAAGAGTATTTACCATTGATATATCAGGAAACCAGAGAGAACCTCAGTCAGTGTGTAATTCCTCACTGGAAGTGGAGAATGTATGTTACAATGTATGTATGAATTTTGTTAGGGTGAATTAAGAGTGTAAGATTAAGTGCAAAGCAGTGTGCAGTGTTGCAGTGCTGCAGTTCCATTTTTAAAATCTTACTCCTGATTTAGGAAAACTCAAAGATGACCAATAGCCAGAGCACCTCCATTTACATTGATCTTCTCTAGATCAAGTCTTAGCTGTATTTGACAGTATACACATTGTGATGCAAATGTTACAAAGAGGAACAAAATAATCACTTTAAATTGCAAAAGCAATCACTGTGAATGAAATGGGAAGGCAATAATGTCTATTAACTCACCTAATTGATCTAAAAAAGATCAACATCATCAAGTTGGAGGCCAGCAGATATGACTGCAGCTGGAATTACAACACCAATACTAATGGCCATGATAGTAGGATCTACACCGACAACAGCAAAAGTCTTACAACAAGAGAGGTCGCACATCCATTACTTGAAATGAATGGATATTTTATTTGGAAGTTCTAATATAGGATTTAACATGTATATGCAGACATACTTAAACATAAATATAACTTTAGATAGTTAAAAACTGGAATAAATTTGGTTCCAAATTTCAGACTTAATAATTAGATATACACTCTTGGAAGCAGTTGGAAGAATTAAACCTGAATACACCAAGGACCGGAAATCCTATCTTCATAGCAAGAATTCTTTTTAGCACTACAATGCAGTCCCATCACTAACTTGGCCAGAGTTTCTAATAATTTCAAGGGGAAAAAATCAAGATAATCCAAAAAGTTGATGAAAATTAAATGGGAATAATAATTCAAGTTTCAAATGGATACGATAACTCTATTGAGAAGAATTTAACCTCACTACCCATGTCTTTGAAATCTCTTTGGGCATCATCATCAATTAACCTCACGTTATCAATATGAATGTAATCATTACCATCTTCACAGGGTTCAAGAACATTCTTCACAAATTGAAATGAAGTAAAGTAATACTCCGTACTATGTATAACAAAGTTAACAATTTTATTTTTTAAGTGGTTAGAAATAGTCTTCCATCATTTGCAATGGAGCCAAAGATTCATTATTTTTTGACTTGAGAATATGATGGAATAAAGCAAAATGGCTCACTAAACTGTCTGCGCTTCTTTGTTATGAAGTAGCAGTCAGTCCATGCAATTTTGGACGCGTTTTTCACTATGGGTCATCCGGAAACAGTCTCTCTGTGCTTTAATATAGGGGTAAGACTGCGTACATCCGACCCCCCCCCCCTTACCCCACCGTAGGTGGGAGCCTTTGCGGCACTGGGGTAAATGAAAATGATAAAAAACGAAGTGGTTAGAAATAGTATACCTTAACTAAAATCATCCTGTAAAAAGAGATTAAGTATCAGTTTAATCTCAGCCCATCTATGTCTTCACATAAACACTCTCTTGAATTCCAAATAACCTATAATCTTTGCAAAAGCTCTAACAATATAATCTATCGCAATCTTATTCAATTCATGCAAAATATAAAGGAAGCTAAATAGCTTAAATAAATCTGCTGCTACACCGGAGGTAATATAAGCAATGTCCCTCTATCTCTGCCTTTTAGTGGTGTGATTCTTATGTAAAAACTTGCATACATCACTTTTGCTTTTTTATTCATGTCTTATGATTAAACTGTGCAGGGAATGGGTTGGAGATGTGTCAAGTTTTATAAAGTCAGAAGACTTGCTCTGGTGGACATTGAAGGAATTTATTGTCCAGAAAGTTTCAAGGAAATCCTAATTTTGTGTCTGGTACTAATATTGGAACGGACTTCATCTGCAATAAGAAGCTGTCAACTGTGTAAAACAAAACTGAAACTCACATGTGCAATGACAAAGATGTCACAGTGCAAAAAGTTGAATTAAGCAAGTAGAATAGGCAAATGGAAAATTTCAGATTCCAATTAGTCATTTATTTACTTCAATACAGAGTACAACATCAAAATGAGAAGAAAGGAAGTAAATTATGCATAGAGAAATACCAGGAATTTTAAGAAATAAAAATGTGAGATTTTGAACAAACACGTGAAATAAAATAAAATAAAATAAAATAAGTGAGACTAACTATGACAAATTCACCATCCAAATTGCAGCCCTGTTCAATACTCCTCAAAGTAAATGTATAAATAAGTGAGACGAATTATGACAAAATCACCATCCAAATTGCAGCCCTTTTCAATACTCCTCAAAGTAAATGTATACCAATAAAATAAAATAAAATTGAATCAATTACCTCGATGAAGTTGACTATGGGAATTTAGTTGAAACCTAAATTAAGACTGCCCATCGTCCCTTTTTGCAACACCGAACCTAGCAACCAACGATTGTACTTCTACATCTTCAAATTGAGAAGAGGAAGGGAAAAGACAATTTGCCTTGTCTATTTCATAATATCCGAAGAAAAATCGAACTTGTTTGGCAGAAATCACCACTTGAATCTCAAATCCAAGCTCGAAAATGGAACCAGGAGAAAATTTCGACCAAGCAACACCAAGAAAACCGAAGCAGATGCCACCCAGCCGAAGATCGACGAAGCCAATTCGTTTCACGCGTAAGTCAACACCGTTCCAGAGCTCTGCCTTCTCTCATCTTTTTCAGGCGTCTTCACAGGCGTCCAGAGATGGTCTCTTCTAAAGGATGCCGTGTCATCAGTTTCTTAGTAGCAGAATGGGAGCGATGAGAATCGCTCATGAAATGAAGACTCTGGCTAGGGTTGTGTGAATGAAGAGAGAAAAGTGATGTTAAAGTTGATTAAGAGAAGAAATTTTAGGTGTTAAAATATGACAAAATAATGTTAAAAAAATGTTAAAAGAAAATAAAATAGGGTGTGAATGTCACTACGTGATATTGATACTATTGTGTCAGAAACTAATGACACATATACATCGTAAAAAAAATATGTCGTATTTTAGTGACACTATATTAAAAAGTGTCACTAACAAAGTGTCACTATAAGCTTATTTTCTACTAGTGTGATGGAAACATATGAGGATGAATAAATTAACCTCTTTTTTTACAAATCATATTTTTGTTTCATCACGGAAATTTCATAAGTTTAAAAGTAACCCAAATAAATTCGTGTTGGTTCAATATATTTTTTCTTATATAATACTCAAGATGATTATAATGGTGAGATTTTGTATAAATAATGCTCCTAGGATTTGAAATGTAATGATGTTTATATTTGAACTTGCGTATTCAACATGTTTTTAACATTGTAAGGAACTTGAACTAGACGTCTTATTTTACTATGATGACCCAACTTTTATTGGTACCAAATAACAACGATTTTCATATTTTATTTACAAACAATATTAAAAAATTATTGCATTCTATTAAGCATTGAATAAATTAAGTATGGATTTGCGTTGTAGAAAGTATGTTGCATGTGTTAATATTTTTATGGAAAAAAATATGTTTAGGAACCGATAAAAGTAAGAACCGAACGATTTACTATTGGTTCGATTCCATAACGTACGGTTCCACCAATTTTATGTAAGAACCGAATCGATCTCATGCCTGTATATGAATAGTACAAAAAGTCCAACGTTGCCATTAAAAAAGAACAATATATAGTCGGTAGGTAGTACTGTGCATAGGTTTGTAAATGAATCAAATAATTTGTGCTCGATTCGCGATTTGAATTCGTTTAAGACGATTCGAATTTGGAAAATTGAAATACAAATACAAATAAGAATATTAAATTTGATTCGAATTGTTATCAAATACAAATAAGAATATCAGTGTATTCGATTCGAATATTAATCAAATATATTCGATTAATAATAATGGCAATATTAGTATCATCAATATTAATAATGATGGATGGTGTACCCAAGGGGTAGCTTATCCGAGGGGTTATTGCGGGAAATAACCTAGAGAGAAGTCAGAGCAAACAAGTAGGAGAGAGAGGCGATTATATTTATGAACTCGAGATGTTCTGGTCCTTTACAATGGGAAAATTGGGTGCTATTTATAGTAGTAATAAATGCGATGAGAGTATACGTGGCGATAATCTAACGGCCGAGGGGTCACCTCTCTCGGGTGGCACTGGCATTCGCATGTGCTCCGCATTGAATGCGGTGGGTGGATGTGACGTCACATTAAATGCGGTAGTTGCTTGTCTCTAAAGGGAATCTTCGATGATTGAGTTGTTGGCCGAAGGCTCCCCCTTCGGCCGAGGGCTTTGTGTAGCCGAAGGCATGGGAGTGCCGAAGGCTTCCCTGATGCCGAAGGCTCCTGTTTTGTGCCATTTTCTCCCAGTAGCTTTGCATGCTCGAATCTGGCTACCCTGTGTAATTCGGAGCCCTCGGCCAAGGAGGCCGAAGGCACCCCAGTGTGTATTTTGGGCTTCTTTGAGACTTGGGCCGCTGTATTTGGGCCTGGAATGCTCCTCGGGCTCAATGGGCCTGTGTAGAAGAAGTAGATGTCTATGGGCCGGGGGTCCCCGGGCCATATACTCCATCAAATAATAATAGTAATAACACTAATAACTTTTAAAAGATAGCAATACACTCAAAGTGTAGACCATGTATACCTTTTTACATACAGATTTCAAGCCCATTTGTACGAATATGAATACAAATCAATTTTGTGGTTCAAATATCGCCCAGCAATAACACCAATAAACCAAAACATAAATACGAATACAAATCAATTTTTTGTTGCAAATATCTTTCAATTACAGTACAAATAATTATGCATTCGATTTGAAGAATAAAATTAAAGTTGTTTGACTTTGATATATACAATTATCAACTTATTTTACACATTTTAAGTATGATTTCTAATGTGTGTGTTAGTGTTTATTTCAAAAAGTTTGAAATAGATTTATATTTATTAATCATAAAATTAATTCACTTTAGTATATTGTGCATCATCTAAAAATGCCTTGATCCATTAAATTTAAATTCTAAAAATAATATAAATCATAGCATGCATTTACAACATAAAAATATGGAGTATAAGAAAAGTTATTTTAAAGTGATATTTGACTAATATTTAACCTATACTCAAATCGATTCGATATTCGTATATGATTCGTTAACTATTCGTATGGTTAAACAAATACAAATCGAAATCAATATTCATTTCATATTTGAATTCGAATTCGTATTCGAAAAAATTAAACAAATACAAATACAAAAACAAATTAAACCCTAATGTCTGTGCATGTATATACTAGCTAGTACTTCCTCCGTTCTTAAATAAATGCAACGGTCAACATTTCATATTTGCCGTGAAACAACTTTGACCATTAATATAAATAATTTTGTATTAGTAAAAAAATTAAAAAAAATTACATTATGAAAATTTACAATGAGACAAGTTTAACAATATTTTTTTCATAAAATAATATTATTACATTAATAAATAAAACATAGTCAAAGTAAAACATGTAAATAGTGTAAAAGTAAAAGTATTTTATTTATTTAAGAATGAAGCTACTATATAATAGTCGATGCGTGAAGCACACACCCACACACGCAGAGATGCCGACTCACCCCGCACCCGCACAGATGCACAATTGCGCACACACGCTGAGACGCGCGATCAAGCAATATGGACATCCATAATTTCATACTCCGTATATAATAACGATCCGTCCAGATCAACCAAAATAATAATTACTAGTAATTAAAAGCAAAATGGCAAGCGCCAGATACGTCGTGTTGTCCTTGTTCCTTATCTTGCTGTCGGGTGGGGTCCGAGGACGGCCACATCTCCGCCGCGCGTTGCGTCATCAAACCCAATCATTGGCTCCGCGACCGTCGCCGGACGATTCCGCCGCCTTTGCGCGGTGGCTGGTGTCCCAAAGCTCGTGGGGCGTGCTGAACACGCTCGCCGGAGACTTGGGCGGAGCACCCTTCGGCAACGTGGTGTCGTTCAGTGATGGCCGCGGCGTTCCGTACTTCTATTTGACCAGCCTTGACCCGACCGCGAAGAATGGTCTGAGTGATGGAAGGGCGTCCTTCACGTTAAGCGAATATGCTCTCGGAACATGCGGCGATAAAGATCCTGAGAATCCTACCTGCGCCAAAATCACTCTCACCGGAAAGGTTGTCCTCTCATCTTATCTAATTTGCATGATTAAATTTTCTTCAAATCAGCGAAATTAATTGAATGTGTTGAACTTGCTTAAATATGTGCTGGATCCATTAAATTGACTAAATACTATCATATTGAATTACGAAAGAACAATATATATTAGAAGTAGTCGTATGAAAAGTTAAAAAAAAAGCATATGAAAAGTTACGTAAGTGATTTTTTACAGTAACATTTAAGCTAATTCAATGTAAAATATTGGCTCATAAAATTGATATATTAGCTGAAAATAGTTATTCCCCCTTTTATGCACCATGGGGGAGAATGTGACCGGATTTTTTTACTAATTTTTGTAAGGTGTTAGAGACTGTATAACTAATTTTTATCCATTGATCCAACTTTTTGAAGAACATGTTTTCCGTACAATTCCGTACAAGTGGGCCGTACGGATTTTTCTTTTCCTTTTCGGCCGAGCCTCCTAGTTGGGTTAGTGGTATGTTTTACTCTCTATAAATACAAGCTCTCTCACATTGTAATTGTGTGGATCCGAAAATAGCAATAATATTCCTTGCATGGTAGCACCCCAGACGTAGTTATTCGTGGCGAACTGGGTTACCAAATTTCGCGTGTTCTTCATTATTCTTTTTCGTGTGCGTGAATTAAATTCTTAACCATTAATATATTTGTGTCTATATTTTGCATTTGGTGTTTTCATTTTAGTTGTTTAAATCTGGCATGAGCTTGTTTTATATGGCCTCTTTGGTCTATTTGAGTTTGACCTAGTCTCATCGATTTAAATTTGGTCTGATCAGATAAATGTCTAATCTATATGTAGTGGCGAGGAAGATCCACAAGATAGACTTATTGTGGGTATAAATCAATTCAAAGTCCAGGCTATTTTTATTATTAAGAGGATCAAGAATCTTGCAAAAAAAATTTAAGAGGATCAAGATTTGAGATATGTATCAGTGGTCAAAGTTTTATACTACGTATATGAACTACTTTTATGTGTTCATATATAAAACTGCACAAATTATTCCACGAGAAACTCTAATGATTACAGAATGAGGAGAAACTTTTTAGACATCCAAAATGGAAAATAAGAAAGAAATTATGAGGTATAAGGAGTAAATAATTAAAGACGGTCTGAACCCATCATCATTTTAAATGAATGTTAACATTTGGCATGTCCATTTTAAAATATTTTTTAAAAGTAAAAGATCATTTTCGATATGCTAATGAAGTATCATTTGTAAAAAGTTAAAATTAATTAGTCCCAACAATTTGTAGGTAAAAGTGAAGTTTGAACCGTGATCCCCTTATACGTTAGGTAGATTCTATGATATCCAAAAAGTACCATGCCTTTGTCTACTTTGACCAATCAGAATATTGCAGTTGAATTATTTAATCTAAATTAAAAATGATATAATGATTTGGACCAATTATGTGAGTGGTAGGTACGATACCCTTTTTTTAAATGAGTACCGGAGTTGTCGGGCCATGCGTTATCCAACTCATGCTAGAATCATTAGTTTGACCAATTGCGGAGAAATCATATCCTAAGATAGCTAATCGATCAATACAACAATTCAATACATACGGAGTATCAATTATACGGAGTACTTAATTATACTTGACTATTCGATCATGACCCCATTGACTTCATTGGGAAAACAATCATGTACTTTTTATTGTGAAATTGAAGATATGTAGTCGTATTACTTTTGATGTAATTTTCATATTGTATGATTGATGTAAAAGTTAAATACACCAAGACAAAATTGTAGGTAAACTACATCAAAATAAGTATTTAATAGCCAAAATATAAATTGAATATGATAAAAGTTTGATGTATAAAATTAGCTAGATATTAAAAGTGGGTTTAGTTCATCATAATAGGGGGTTTAATGCACCAAACCGCCTTGTGAAATATAAATTCGACGCATTAACCCTCTAAGATTTAAAAAATGCGTCAAACCCCCTTGTGTTATAATTAATTATGCGCAAAATCCCCTCCAAGAACAAATTTAATTTCCAACAAAATGAAAAATGATGAGTTTTTTGTGCAATTCATAAACTTTGGCAAACTTACTTGCATATTCAACCATATTATTAAGAAAAATAATTTATAAATTATAAAATTTGTTCTTGAAGAGGAGTTTTGCGCAAGATTAATTATAACACATGAGAATTTGACGCATTTTTTAAATCACAGGAGCTAATGCGTCAAATTTATATTTCACGTGGGACTATCATGTAATTCATGTTGGGACAGAGGTAACACTAATTTTCTCTATTCAATTGTTAGGAGTACCAAAATTCACACTCCGCTTAATATGTTGCCATTTATGCACTGTCGTTCTTAGCAAAGCTATAATTTTTTGCTCTCTGATCCATTACAAAGTACGTAAACTTATGATCAAGAAATTGTTCTAACAGTTTGGGTATTTATAATATAAAAATATGCATCTCGTTAGGGTAAACATGGTGAAATACCGAAGTCAATAGAAGCGGAATGTTATTAATATATACTCGGGTCTCGGGGTATTTAATTATTTGGGTTTGAATATTTTGACGAGTACTCATATTGTTTGAATTTTTATACTACAAATTTAGGACTTGTATAAATGTAGAAAGATTTGTTTTTTTGAAAGGATGTAGAACGATATGTTCATTATTGCGTTTGTTTAATTATTAGTTCAAGGGGGTTGACAAAAATTCCGAGGAAGCCAAATTTGCTGAAGATGCTCTGTTCACCAAGCACCCCGAAATGAAAGGTAATTGGATTTTATTTATTTAGTTTTAATTTATAAGAATGACACATAAAAGTTAATTGAGATCATAAAAGTTCACACATGATTTGATATTACTATTATTTTTATTAATCATTAATAAAAGTATTATTATTGCTAGTAATTCTACCGTAACTGCACTATTTTTATTTATTGTTTATATATTTTTATCGTTAATATAGAAAAAAACGTAGGTTGTTATTATGATTATCAATCCTGTTGTTGTTGTTGTCGTCGTCGTCGTCGTCGTCGTCGTCGTCGTCGTCGTCGTCGTCGTCGTCGTCGTCGTCGTCGTCGTCGTCGTCGTCGTCGTCGTCGTCGTCGTCGTCGTCGTCGTCGTCGTCGTCGTCGCATCACCATCACCATCACCATCACCATCACCATCACCATCACCATCACCATCACCATCACCATCACCATCACCATCACCATCACCATCACCATCACCATCACCATCACCATCACCATCACCATCACCATCACCATCACCATCACCATCACCATCACCATCACCATCACCATCATTTTATTATTAGTATGACACTAATGTATGTTGTTTCTTTTTTTATTATCAATATACTAATATTATTACATCATAATTAATTATAATACGCAGTAATAATAACCACTACAACTCTACAATTATTAATGTTACACTTATGGGCGTTGTTATTACAATAATGATAATTGTTATTATTATTATTGAGAGTATTAAATTAGTAGTAGTGTAAATCCTTATTGATACTATTCGATAAGTGGTTGCTATGATATCTTAATATGCGAAAAACAAAATAACAACATTAATAGTAATATCTGTATGCATTGATGCTACCCTACAGACAGTACGATAATGAGTGTGAATTTTCTTGTTTCACTATTGAAGAAAAAGTGGCAAAATGTTAGGTGCATGTATCCAGGGCCGTTTTTTTAGGGGTTCAATAGTTTATCCAGAACAGGGCCCCCAAATTTATGGGGCCCCAAAATTCTAAATTTCTTTTAGTATTATATAGTACGGAGTAATATTATATATTAAAATTGATCTCTAAAATACAATTAATAAGGAAGAAAAATATAAATGCATGATTTTTTCGTTGTTCCTTTGCTCTTTTAGTTCTTTTTAAATAGTATTCAATTGATTTGAGTATAAATATTTGGATTGAGATTTTTTTATAAACAAATATATATTAATTTGGGGCCTCAGTTTTACATTTAGAATTGGGGCCTCCAAATTCATTAGACGGCCCTGCTTGTATCTCAAAACCACCATGGGAAAGCCCGTTCGAGTCTTTTGAGGGCGTTTGGATTTAGAGCTGATAATTTTATTTCCTTGTGCCTGTGAGGCTGTGATAGTATTTACCAAATGTATGTGAATTTTATTTGTTACGTACATAAATTATTATACTCTTAATTAATTCGATCTGTTCCATTATCTGATTGATTCGTTATATGTTGTGGATGGGTAGGGTGGCCTAAGGACCATAATTTCGAGTTTTACACACTGGAAATTGAAGACATATTTCTCATCAATTACTTCGGTGGGCCTAAACCTCTTACCGTGGATCAGTACCTGAAATGGAGAAGCCCCATTTGAAGCCAATTAACAAACCGGTTTCGTTGGTCCGTTATTGGGGTGATTTACCAAAACACGGGAAAGATGGGGTTGGGTTGCCAATATACGGGGAGTTTCCCAAGTTTTGGTATTTATTTATGTGTTTTTGGACCTCTATTTCTTTAGGTTCTGATGTTTTCCAAGAAATATAATTTTGTTAGCTGTTTTTTTGTCATTAATATTGTTTTTCTGTTGTCTATGAAATGGAAGAAAGTTTTGAGTTTATCTGCACGGCATGCAAATGTATGGCAGCCTGGATAAGAAAAGAAAACATGTTTCCCGTCTCCACAGCCAAACTGCCAAAGAATCATTTTACATCTCTGTTTTAGATGTTATCATTTCATTAAATTATTAAAAAAGAGGGGGGGGAGTTGTTTCCTAGGTTTTACCTAAAAACGAAAGTCGGATCACCCAATTCCGACTAGGAGTTAGGGTTTTCTAAAAAAACTCCCCACCCTTGTCAGATCACCCAATTCCGAGTATAACATATTTTTTAAAATGAAAACATTTTCTATTTTTAGTACAAAACATTTGATTGCTTTATATTGTTTTTTAATCTATTTGTATTGTGAATTTTGTTTTAATTGCAATTTTTGTAATTTTGAGTGTAATTTTGATTTAATTCATTCGTCAAATTAGGTACAACTGCGATGGTGTTTGAAGTGCAATTTTTTTAATTTTAATGGAAGTGAACAAAACGAATGTAGTTTTCAATGTAATTTATTAATGAATAGAGAGTACATATAATATTATATTTAATACTACATCTAACGTTGTGCGCTCGGCCCTGCTCCGTCCCCACCGCCAGTGTTCCAAGGCCCCGTTGGGTCTCCATAGTAAAATGACGAACTCAGAAATGACTCGACATAATCATCTGGTTGTGTAGAGAACTGATAAGAATCATAATACGGCGGTAGTTGATCAAATGTGACACCTTGATGCGTTGAGAATTGAGGGGGTGGTTGATCAAATGAGACACCCTGTGTTGAGAATTGAGGGGGTGGTTGATCAAATGAGACACCCTGTGTTGAGAATTGAGGGGGTGGTTGATCAAATGAGACACCATGTGTTGAGAATTAAGGGGGCGATGGTGAGTCCTCACCCCCACCTTCATGTTCATTTGCATCATCCTCTTCGTCACTTCCACCTTCATCTTCATCTTCATAATGGAATATGCCCCGGTGGAGCATCTCTTCATCACCTACGTCCAGGGCCATTTGCCGTAGTCGTTTTTGACAATCCTCATAACTCGCGCGATCGGCTAAGAGCTTATACACCTCGTGAACGCCTTGCTTCTACATAAAATTTTGCAACATGTAAACAATATGACACGATATATGTTAATGAATATGGTATGTATTTAAAAACTTACCACAATACCCCAATCGTGTGCTGTCGGGGTGTAGCCTGTCATGGGCACATTGTGAGAAGGGTTCTGGACACGTGTCATACCATACTTCTTGTACCATTTTCGGTACCTATTAGTTGCTTCGAGGAACATATGTTGAGCGTAATCAAGAAAGTATATGTGATGTTGTATGTTCGCCCACATCGCCAAGGCACCGGTTACTATGTTGGAACGATTTCCGTGATTATCATTACCTGTCAAAGGAGCATTCGGAATATCTTGCCTTATATGGAACTGCCGAAGAAATCGATCGGGGTAATGCATTTCGGCCATATTGCAAAATATGAGCATGACCCTAGCCGACCAAAGCGGAGTTTCATTAAGGACGAGAGGTGGGAGTGTCTCGGACGCGTAGGGAATGAAATCAAACTGTAAAAAGTTTAATTTAAAATTTCAGAACTATAAAACAATGTGTATTGAAAATTGAATAGTACGGTTGAAGTAAAAATTTCAAGTATTACCTGATTCTCACTCATGCGGTCTAGGTCATCCCGGTACAAGCGTATGCAATGTCTTGGGGATCCCTTATATGACTTGGGGACACACCACCTACATATGTTAATTAGCGATATGAAGTTAAAAAATGTAACGTCATATAAAGCATTCTCAATTATTAAGATGTAATTGGCAACATACCTGCACCCATATGGAAGATGGTCATGTTGAATTACCTGAAGTACTGAGGGACGGAACATCGAAATCCTCGACCAAGCCCAAATCTGTAACAAGTGCATACAGCCGCCAACTTGTTTGGTTTCCCACTTGGTGCCGTTGCACAAGTTATGGTAGAGGTACCCGAGAACCGCCGATCCCCAACTCCATCGACGGGCTAAAGCCAAGTCACCCTGCAAGACTTCCAAAAAGTACAATCGTATTCTTGTCCCACTCGTGTCAGGGAACAAAAACCCTCCAAGCAATTGCCATATTAGGGTCCTGCTGTGTTCGGTGACCTCTTCGTCTGTACTGTCAGGTACAATCGGGTGACGGGTAACAGCACTCAAGGTGATATCACTCGTGCGCATATCAGTCTCTAAAGGAGTGAAACCACATGACTGCGTGCACAGGTTGATCCACTGAGCCTTACCCTTAATGGTAGGACCACTAAGGGGCATACCTCGAATGGGCAAACCAAGGATCATCGCCACATCTTGTAGGCTAATGCCAACCTCACCGAATGGAAGATGGAAAGTATGTGTCTCCGGCCTCCATCTCTCCACCAAAGCGCATATTTAACTATGATCCACCTTCATACGGGCAATGTGCTCTACCCCCAAGAACCCAGCATAAGCTAACATATTTGTTACTCTTTCATCTCTCTCCTCATCTCCAAATGCAGCTGAAGGGCAATTCACGCATTTTAAGCACAAGTCTTTGGAATCTGGTTCATACCACACACGGTCAGCACGATGGGCACGCAGTGGCAACGTGAGTAGGGAACAGTTAACAGGCCCTGGGTTCGAAGTGTTTTGGTCCATTTGAAATTCCTGAAATAAGTAGTTATAAATTACTAATTTCGAAATTGAACTCCAATTACTAAATTACTAATTTTTTGGTAAAAGAGTAAAAGTCCAATTATTAAAGTAATTTTTTTTAGTAAAAGTCCAATTTGACATTAAAGGAAATATTTCATAATTATGATGAGAGGTTCTAACAGTTATTAATTACGTATAAAGACAACTTAAAAAATTAACTACTTCTACACTTCTAAATCCAAAATTTAAGACAAATCCTAAATGTAACACACTTTCTAAGTTTCAAGCATTTTATAGCTAAATTTTACTCTAAAAATTTAATTTTCGATAAATTACAATGTAATCTTAAATCACCAAAATTAAACTCAATTCACTTAATTACTAGTTCAAACTAATTGCTATATTATTTATACTAAATTTCAAAAATGTAATTAATATACCCTATTCACTATATAATACTAATCCATCTAAATTTGATTATCTAATTTGATTATCTAAAGTAATCTAAAATAACTTTTGTGTATAACATTAATTTAACTATAAAATATCATCTATTTTAACTAATTAAACTTTTAACTATTAAAATATGTAACACACTTGACTAAAGTTTAACTCAATTCGCGATATAATACTAAACCAACTATGTATAACACTAAAGGTTAACTCAATTTAATTTGCTATATTCCATACCATCTAGAATGTAAATAATTTGTTGTAATCCATATGTGAATTCATTTAAAATAATCTAATACTACGTTTAACTTATTATTACCCTTGTAATTTTCGAAAATAATTTTTTTTTGTCTAAAATCACCAAAGTTTATAATTACTATACCCTTTTCCATATACTACGTATAATACAAATTCATCTAACTTATTTGTGTAATGGTAATTTTTGTAAGCTAAATTTTAATCTAAAAGTCCAATTTCACAATTTAAATTAAAAATTTACAAATTACTAAATTAACTACTTCTACACCCCTAAAACTGAAATTTAAGGCAAATCCTAAATGTAAAACACTTTCTAAGTTTCAAACATTTTATAGCTAAATTATACTCTAAAAGTCCAATTTCACAATCTCAATTAAATATTTACAAATTACTAAATTAACTACTTCTACACCCCTAAAACTTAAACATTAAGGCAAATCCTAAGTTTCAAGTATTTTATAGCTAAATTTTACTCTAAAAGTCCAATTTGACAATATAAATTAAAAATTCACAACTTAAAAAATTAACTACTTCTACAATTCTAAATCCAAAATTTAAGGCAAATCCTAGATGTAACACACTTTCTAAGTTTCAAGTATTTTATAACTAAATTTTACTCTAAAAGTCCAATTTGACAATATAAATTAAAAATTCACAAATTAAAAATTAACTACTTCTACACTTCTAAATCCGAAATTTTAAGGCAAATCCTAAATGTAACACACTTTCTAAGTTTCAAGTATTTTATAACTAAATTTTACTCTAAAAGTCCAATTTGACTATACAAATTAAAAATTCACAAATTAAAAATTTAATTACTTGTACACTTCTCAAACCGAAATTTAACTAACCTCAAAATTTGTGTGATCCCAAAGGGTAGATAACTTGATTTGGTTGTGAGTATGGTTGCTTCGGAATGAAAAAATTGAGATTGATTGAGGGCAGCTAACTTGTGAGGACGGTTGTATGGGAATGAAAATCTGAGAGCGATGGACTAATGATGAACTAATGAGTAATCGAATGAAGATTACAGGAGTATTTATCAAGTCCCGACAGGAGTATTTACCCAGTCGGATTGCATAGTTCCGACTAGAGAGAGCCTAGATTGTGATCCCAAAGCTTCTTCAAACCGTTAGATTGTGATCCGCGTGAATGAATGTGTTTGTTTATGGATGAATGTGTTTGTTTGCCGACAGATAGTTAGGTAGGAGTATTGAAGTTATTAATTGAAGTTATGAAAAAATTTTATCTGCTTGATTTTATGTGATTAAATTTATCTGATAAAATTTTATCTGCTTGATTTTATCTGATTAATTTTATCTGATAAAATTTTCTCAGCTTGATTTTAACTGATTAATTTTATCTCATAAAATTATATCTGTTTGATTTTATCTGATTAATTTTATCTGATAAAATTTTATCAGCTTGATTTTATCTGATTGATTTTATCTTATAAAATTTTATCTGCTTGATTTTATCTAATAAAATTTTATCTGCTTGATTTTATCTAATTGATTTTATCTGATTAATTTTATCTGAATTTATACGGCGTCGTACAAAATTAAATTTATCTGATAGAATTTATGTGAACCAAAATGTCAGATACAATGAAACAGATTCGAAAAAGAGAACAAATATTTCATTACTAATTGGATGCAAAACAAAAAATCCAGAAACGTACACATTACAATATTACTCATTTCCTCTACCCGTAGCACGCAAATCCATTTCGTTAGTAAATCGAGTTCTCTGTGGCCTACCGACTCGAGCCGATCTGTTGTTTGTGGGTGGGAGAAGTGTATGTTGTGTTTCTGCTGGAATGTACGCATTATTAATAGGCATAATATCAGAAGCGTACGTCCGGATGTACGCATTTAACGAATACACATCTGGGATTAGGCCGTCTACGGTTATTTTTAAAAACCGACAAACCGCATATGCGTGAACACATGGCAGTCCATTCTGCTTCCAATACTCGCACCCACATTCCTGCCTTGTCAGATCGATTGTCACTGGATCATGCGAACTAATAGCTACAGAGTAAATCCCCGCTGTTCGATTGTGCGGGACAATTGTTGTGTGATACCTACGCTGTGATCGCTCAAGAACAGCCTTCCATATGTTCTTTGGATACAAGAATCCAGCTTGGTGCCACATTATTCCCGCATTTCGTCGATCGGCAAATAGTTGAACCACTTTATCAAATGTGGCCTTTACTAGTGCGCAGATAGGCAATGTGCGACATCCCTTTAAGACATTGTTAAAGCTTTCTGAAAGGTCTGTCGTCAAAATGCCATATCTTTTCCCATCGTCATAGCTCAGGGCCCACATCTCAACAGGAATCTCATTCAAATACAAAAAGGCACTCTCATTTATGCCTCGTATTTGTTCCATACAGTCATGAAATTCTTGTTCTGTGGGAGTGCTACCAGCTTGCCAACATAATTTCTTCAGTTCCGCGTTTCTAAACTTGGTCATGAAATTACTCCGTATGTGATGGAGACAATAACGCTTTGAAACTTGTGGCGATCTCAACTCTGGCAAGGATCTAAATGCACTTTCAATTCCTGCATGACGATCGGAGATAACGCACACACTACGATGACTTCCAACCACATCACGCATAACCCTTGCAAAGAACCACGACCAACTGTCAGCATTCTCACTCTCAACAATAGCATATGCAAGAGGAAATATCTCACGGTTAGCGTTCATGGCTACCGCTACTAGAAGAACCCCCTTGTATTTGCCATATAAGTGAGTCCCATCAACCGAGACTACGGGTAAGCAAAATCTGAAACCGTCTATAGAAGCTTTGAATGACCAGAACACTCGACGGAATTCAGACGTATCAGGACTGGCGGTGGGGACGGATTGCAAATGAACAACCGTCCCCGGATTTGAAAACTGTATAGCTTCCAACAACATAGGAAGTTCATTATACGAGGCCTCCCAATTGCCGAATTTACGCTCCAGAGCGATCAAGCGTCCATTCCAAGCTTTTTTATATGAAACACGGATATCAAAATTTTCATATATGTCTGACATTATCAGTTTAATGCTGTAGTCCGGGTCGACTTTCACTTTTGGAGCGATTTCACTCGCTATGATCCTGGCCGTTAGGATCCTATCATCCCGAGCCGTGACAGGATCCTCCCTGCAACTGTGATGGGGTTGATATTTTTTTACTTTCCACTTTGTTGAAGTCATACCTTCTGCTGCTTGGATATGCCAAGTGCAAAGGGTCGGGTATATGCAAACCGCCTTCCAGGACCGTACCCTTTTGTCAACCGATTGGAATTGACGAAATTGACGAATGTTTTCTCTCGCCG
This sequence comes from Cuscuta epithymum, assembly GCA_945859915.1. Classification (NCBI taxonomy): domain Eukaryota; kingdom Viridiplantae; phylum Streptophyta; class Magnoliopsida; order Solanales; family Convolvulaceae; genus Cuscuta; species Cuscuta epithymum. Next base: position 1,708,743 of record CAMAPF010001079.1, read on the forward strand.
CCGCTTCTTTCAGTGCATCATATGAAGGGAAAATTGCGCCGACTTCGAGTCTTTCAGGCTCATAATCTAGCTCATATGGTTCTTCTAGCTCTAGATTGGCCCAGGTGGGGTCTACTGTCTCGTCATTGTTATCCCTCGTGGCTGAATCGACATCACTACAAAAACCTTATTCGTAGTCTGGTTCGTCCGACTCTTCCCCTGAGTCTGGATGATTTCATATGACGTAATGGGTTAGATTTTGTTTAAACGCGTTATATTATAAAATGTGAGTTTATCTAATTGAATGAGTTAAAAAATACTAAAATAAATACTTCTAAACAAAATATATTTTTTCTATAAAAATGTAATTTATATAAAATGTAATTTGTATAAAAGTTTTTATAAAAAATGTAATTTATAAAATTTAATATATATAGTTTTCAAAACAAAACAAAAGATTTCTAAAAAACACCCCCTAGTCGGAATTGGGCTATCCGACAGGGGTTTTTTATTTTTTTCCCTGTTTCAATTCGACAGCACTTAAAATAGGCATGTAAAAAATTATATAAAAAAACCCTGGTCGGATTTGTGAATTCCGACAGCATTACATTTCATTTTTTATTTACATTAAAATCTAAATATGTCTTGGTGCCATGTAATGCGGTACGGTTTGCACAGCATAATACTCCATATTATTATTTACATTAAAGGCATTGATGAATTTGTACATATGATTTGGATAGATGCCGTAGATGCGAAATGCTAGATGCGGTACATGCGAAAAAAACAAAGGAAATATAATCACATGTATAGCCAAATTTAACTTTAAAATTCCAATTTAACAATCTAAATTAAAACATTTACAAATTGCTAAATGAACTACGTCTACACTCCTAAAACCAAACTTTAAGGCAAATTCTAAATTTAACACTCTTTCTAACTTTCAAGGCGTTTATAGCTAAATTTAACTCTAAAGTTCAAATTTAACAAATAAATTAAAAAATTTACAAATTACTAAATCTACTACTTCTACACTCCTAAAAAACTAATTAAGTCAAATTATAAGTTAAAGATATATATAGCCTTTTTAATTTAGTGATACTATCTCCGTCTAAATCAATATCGTAAATATATAAATAATAAGTACGGAGTAATATATAAATCACATTTAATTAATTAGATGCGCGTAATATTATTATAAAGATATTAAATTATAAAATAATTAAGTAGATCAATTATAGGCAAATTTAACTCTAAAATTTCAATTTAACAATCTAAAGTAAAACATTTACAAATTACTAAATTAACTACTTCTACACTCTTAAAATGACAACAAATAAAATGAAATCATTGTAAATTCTACTTAACTTGAACTATACATACCGGGAGTTTCGTAGTTCTGAAACGTTTCGCGGTTGTTTCTCCGACTTGATGATGGGCCTTCCACTCCGGGAGTTCTGTGGAACGTCAAATTTTGTGGCGGGGTCACTGAAGCTTCCACGTAAATGTGCAACTCCTCATACTCATTTGTAGCGATCCGGAAAAAATGACGCCATGTCCGCTCATCATGAATGAGCCATAATCTAGAAGCAACATATACCGAATTCTTATATCTCGGAAATTTTCCGTGAATTAATTTAATTTCGGAAAATCCGTCGCCTCTAACATGATTTAGAACATTCTCATGTATAGTAGTATAATCATCTTCTTCACTGATGAATAGTACAACCCTAGGAGGTATGGAGTACTCTATTTCATCATCTTTTTGAGATGTAGAGCCATTCCAATGAACCATCTTTACACAAAATCATAAGACTGAATGGGAGTAAGGTTATTTTTTGTAAAAAAAATTTGTTGGTGGTATATTGAAGCTTAATAGACATGTACATCGTGCTCAAGTAATTGTAACATGATATCGCTTCCTATTTTGCCGTTAATAAACGGCATCTACCATCCCGTTAGTAAGCCTGATCAGCCCCAACCGTCCACCACTTCTTTCTTTTTGTTCCGCATGTCCACACCATTTCACCGGGTTAGTTGGGTTGTTGGGTTAGGCTTGAGGACCCAGTTCATCCGCTGAGGATCACCAACAATGTTTGTTCAGCAACCGGCTCTGCAAGCGACAACTCAAACACCACCACCATGCCAAGTCCGTCAATCCGCCACCGCGTCAAGCCGCCTGCCTCCAGACTCGAGACCTTGTGTCCTCACTCCTCAGTCATCTGAATCGCTCTATGCTCTCAAGAGTCGCAGCGCTTGCCGAGTCTCTCAAGTGATGAGTTGCTGCTGAAGTGCTACACGCAGTGCGAGAGTGAACGATTGAACCAACCAGGTAAGGTTTTCTCTAATTTCTTTTTAAATTATTAATTATTAATCTTATTAATTTCTTATATCTTGTTATTTGTTAATCTTTATGGTTTTTATGTGATTGAGTTTGACTATTTTAGCTATTTATTAGGTTTGAATAATTCATAATAAAAAACTACGTAGTAATAAATTAGGTTGTTATTTATTTAATTATGTAATTAAACTAATTATATTTACAAATTGGCATCGATATCAATGGAATCTGAAACACTCAAAGAATGTTTGGTAGATGAGTTTTGCATCTAAATATGCTCTAAGAATGTCTCTGTTTAAATGAATTGTATCTTACTAATTAATGAATACTTTTACTTTTACTCTTTTGTTCATTAGTGACCTGTATTTTAACATAGATTATCACACTATTATGATCTTTATCTATGTTTTTTTTGTACTTGTGTAGGAAAGAAAGACTCTTTTTTTTTTATTGCACAGGGTCTGCATTTTCTCGAGACCTGCCTTAATCTTCACTCTAAGTTGTTTCAATCTCATCTGAAGCACAAATAATGGAAATTGAAGAGACCCTTTCACCTTCAATTGTCCCACCTATTACCCTTATCTAAAAACCTATAAGTCTCAATGAGGGTTATATCCTTTTAGGATTCAAAAAAATGTTGGTGTAACACATTGCTACAAGTGTTTGAACATTATTATCTATTATTTGTACAACAAACTCATACCCTTTCGTTATCGTCATCTTCTCCCGTTACCCTCAGCGCCTATCTATTTGTGTGCGCCACATGATACACTCGACCTAAATTCATCTCCAAACGCAATCTCCTAATGTGTGGCAGGGAGGAAATATTTCTATCTGAAGTTTGAAGTCTCTTCCAATGCAAACAACAAACTAGAGTTCCGATTTCTGTGGATGAGCTATGCTACTCTTCTAGGTAGTTTGAGGAGAACTTCGGCACCCTGGAAACGAACTAGACAGAAGAACTAAAAAATAAGAATGGAGGCAAAAATCGCTTGATACCTTGGCTTCATTTCTTCTTGACATTGGCACTACCTTCACTTTTTCTCATTTTGGGGCATATGCTCTGTCACAGATGCTTCCAGTGCTTGAACCAAGATGCATTGCTGGTTCCAATACACACCGGTCAACAAATAATAGAGCATTTAGGAAAGTAAAACACGCTTTTGCTTAGTGATAACAACATTTTAGTTTTCCTTTTTGCTCCCAGCTCAATCAATAGAGACATATCTCCCTCACTTCTTCCGCATTCAATGATATATGGATTAACCATGAGTGTGGATAACAATATGAAGGATAACAATATTAACGTTAACTTTGATAATAGGCGGAATAATATATGCATTGCCCAATAGTATCGTAGATATCACGTTCCATATTTTTTCACTTTCTAAAAATGTTTCTATGCTTTGACTGCTAAGAAACATTATGAAATGCAAAAGGAAATTAATCACTTAATCGTATTACATTTCCTTTCTATTTCATGAGGTTTAACAAAGCATGTGAAAATAGCTTTAATATAAAACATTAAAAATTAAACCGTTGTTTTCTCTTGGGGGCAAGAAACTGGTGTATTGAGTCATTGAATCTTTAACTGGCTGAGCTTGTTTTTTGAGCAAGAAATTTTGATCCTTTGATAGTCACTACATATTTCCTTTAATATTTCAGACTTATGATATTTTTCCCTTTTAGTTTTTTTTTTTTGGGGGGGGGGGGGGTGGGGGGGGGGGGGGTGGGGGTGGAAATTGGTGTAATGACTCTTTAACTGGGTGAGCTTGTTTCTTAAACAGGAAGTTTTGAACCTTTGATAGTCGCCACTACATATTTCCTTTAATATTTTAGACTTATGAGTTATGATATTTCATCCTTTGAAGTTGGTGTGGTTCCTACCATCCTAGGCCTCCTAAGCACCCATTTTTAAATCAATGTTTAGGTGTCAACTCTTAGATAATTAGGGTCATCATTAACACATGCGGTTACTGGAGGCATATTAGCACTGTGATGTAATTACAAAACTAATAAGTAATCTTTCACTTACCTCCCTATCTTTATAAACTAATATGCAACCATTCTTTTTACATACATACACTTGCTGATATTTTCTCACCTTTGTTTGCACCATCAATATATTTTACTCTTTTATTTTCCTAGCTATAATATCCATGACTCGCGCTTTGAAAAAATAACTAAAAGAGGTAACTAATTGACTATATACGTCCAGGTGACAAGCTGCATTTAAGGCTATAAATGAGATTAGGGTATGTCATACAGAGTATACAGTAAAGTGGTATGGCATTGCTTCAGTCCGAAGTCCCAACAAACTCAATGTCTTGGGGTAAAATGAGAATATGTACCACATAAATGGATTGCCACCATTAACGTTTCCAACTTCCTATAGAACTGTTATAAATCTTGTATACTGCACTTTCTTTAGACACATTGTATCAAATATCAACATCATTTGTATTACTTGATTCTGTAGGCCGGAAAAGACGAAGGTCATCTGTTTCGCATAGCTTAATAGTGAAGAGTGAATTCAAGGAAGTGTTGTAATGTGTAGTTCAGAACACAAAATCATAATTGGGAAAACTAATCCTTAGATCACAAGTTTAGACTACTTTGTGAAGCATGGATATATAAGAACTAAGATATTAGAGAGTGAGATTACACTAAATAGCTTAAGTGCAAAGTATGCGGTAAGAACTGGATTAAATATTTCGTAGTCAAAGGTAATGAATACTACATTACTGGGTCAAAAATAGTCAGCCAAACAATGCCTTAGTCTCTAATCTGTGAAGCAATATGAAAATCTATACAAATTGACGTGATAAACACAAATCATCTGCGGTGGTTGCTTATACATACTTCCTTTACTCATCATGTGTTTATGTTTCTGTCTCCTGAAATTTTTCAGTCATGCCTTCTTTTGAAGCTAATGGGTCTACCACAAAAAATTCTTCAATTATACCAGAAACATTGTTGATTTTTGAAAGCTTCTCCAGCTTCATTTCCATAACCAGATACTGTTTTTGCGGATTAGAAGCAACTTTTTCCATTTCATTGATAGATATTAGAATGAACTTTGTTGTTTTCTATAGAAAACAACAAAGAATAAACATGGCCCGACTCGCCTACCTGACATCCTATTCAAGTGACTAAAATCAGTATTTTCTTAGGGTAGTGCTTCAAGAGAAATATTCCCATTCCGGATAATTTGTATAAATTCCAGCTTCATATGCCTGCTATTTGTTATCTTTTTTTAACACAGATCCCAGACTAAGATCTTTTATAGCTAAAATTTGGAAATATTTCTCTGCCATTTTGGATGTTGATTGGCAGGTGGACAACTCTTTCAAACAAAGTTGTTTCAACTATCGGCTTGCTGCTAAAAACTACTCTCAGGATGGTCAATTGTGGTTCTTCATGGTGTTATGGACTGGTATACTAGGAAGACATATTGCAAAGCTCAATGGACTAATGGAAGATACACAGCTGAGATAGTTATCAAACAAATAGCATTTCACATGGTACATTGGTGTTTGGGTGTGAAGGATAAAATATCATCCTTCAAACAAAGTAGGTTGAAAGCCATCGTACCGTTGCCAATCACAGTACTTCCATTTAGAGTGTGCAAAGTAATCATTCCCTATTTCCCTAGACAAGCATCATATTTCCCTAGACAAGCATCAGCATGCAACCTTAAATGGAGGCCATTTCTAGGCAGCTACCAAGTACCAACCTTCCCATGCAAGATGAGTCATAGGTTCATATCTACAATGCAATTATTAAATCGCTTTTATGGTGCATGGAAAGAGGTTACACTAAAGTTCAAGTAGAGGTTAACTCTAGACTAATTTATCAGACTATTCTTTAATGCTTGAGATACACAAAATGTGTACACAAAATGTGTACACATGTCTGTCCTTCACATAAATTTTGTCTGTGACAGACAAAATTTATGTGAAGGACAGACATGTGTACACATTTTGTGTACCCCTAGCAAAACTCATTCTTTTCTATACGGAGTACTTTTCTTTGTATCTACTCTTTGATGTCATGTTTCCCCAATTTTTTTCTATCCTTTTCTTTGTGTGATTTCTATTTTATATTTAATTTTTCTATTTAATTGGTTGCCTCTTCTAGGTCCACTTAAAACTACAATGGCTTATTGGTCATCTCAGCACACAAATTCCACCGAAGTCCCACTAAAGACATTACAGTATCACACAACATAGCTCAACATATTTTTATTCTAATAGTAACTATGTAAAATTTTTGTCTCTTCATCTTTGTATTGCAGAAAATCACAATTTTAAATTCTTTTTCGGACAGGTTACTTACTAAAAAACATCAATCAATAACAAATCACACATTTTTTTGTTGTAATATTACATGCTGCCCTTATCTTGATCACATATCTTGATGTTATCATACAACAACTGGGCATTATCTTTTCGCGCAACGCGCGTCGTATAACTAGTAACAACAATATTACCCTCACTAGACATTTTTATATGTGGTATATATTATAAATATAATATGAGAGCAGAGTGCTAAACAAAAAAATAATGAATATATTACTTTAAGAAAGAAAGAAGTGTCGTCGGAGTGTGTAAATTTTGAGAACAAATGAATGGATTTTATAGGGATATTAGTGTAGGAGTTTGGTAAAATAATCGATCCACATTTAAACACCTCACCCATCCGGAACATTAAAAAAAAATATCATAATACCCTAGTCGGATTCCCCAATTCCGACTAGGTGTTTCAAATTATTTTCCAAGCAATTAAACCCCTCACCTTTCGAAACATATAAAAAAAATAAAAATTTCACAATGCCCTAGTCGGATTCCCCAATTCCGACTAGGTGTTTCAAATTATTTTCCAAAAACTTAAACACCTCACCTTTCGAAACATATAAAAAAAAATTAAAAATTTCACAATGCCCCCTAGTCGGATTCCCCAATTCCGACTAGGTGTTTCAAATTATTTTCCAAAAGCTTAAACACCTCACCTTTCGAAACATATGGAGTATAAAAAAAAATTAAAAATTTCACAATGCCCTAGTCGGATTCCCCAATTCCGACTAGGTGATTCAAATTATTTTGAAACCCTAATCTCTAGTCGGAACAACCAATTCCGACTCCCGTGTTTTGGTAACCTAATTCACTTTCCCGTGTTTTAGCATGTCAGACGCGATACTCCCGTCTTTTGGTAATTTCTTCCCGTTATTGCCGCAGTTGAAAAAAAGGATTATGTTAATTATGATAATTGCTTCTCAGAATGAGTATCTGTACGTGTATGTGTAACCACCAATATAAATATTTGATGTACTCAACAACAAGCTTTTGAAAATTATGAATGATGTTTCAAGAAGTTAAACTTTTTGGAGTGTTTTGTATTTATGGACTTATGGAGTATACCAGTCTTTAGTGTCCGCACTTAATTTGCGACCATTGAACCTAGATAAATGATACACTTGTAATTTCCGTATTTATGTTTGCAGTTTTAGTACTTTTTGTAGTTTAGCATTTCGGAAATTACACACTTTTGGTGTAATAGTTTAGTTTATTTAAATTCTTGTAAAATGTTTAGATTAGGTTTATTCTGGGCTCAAACAGGTCTGCCATCACTCAAAGGATAGTTGGTAAACCCCAAAAGTGGAAAGAAGGTGCAAAAATCACAAGACATCAAAGGAAATCCTAATTTTGGTCTATACTCGGTCGAGTATATACATATACTCGATCAGGTATCTGGTTGAAATTTCAAATCGGATCGGATCCGAAAACAAAGGAACATGCAGAAGAAGATTTTCCACGATCGAGTGTCTATACCCGATCGGGTACACCGACATACTCGATCGGGTATAGCTATAAATTATACCCGAATATCGATCGAGTATGGATCGAGTTCGAAGTTCTACACATACTCGATCGAGTATATGTACATACTCGATCGAGTACTCGACCTGCACCTCAAAAAGCCTATAAATACACCTCCTTTCCTCCACTTTTAGACACCAATTCCTTTATACTCTTAAGCTCAGTCTAGAATAGAAATTTCTCTATATTTCTTTTAGCATGTTTAGTCTCCAAATGAGGAGCTAAACTTCCATTTCTTGGTTTTGCTCTTGAAGCTTGATTGATTATTAAAGTTGTGAGTTATTTTCTTACTTTCTCCTCTTGATTATTAATTCTTCCCTTAATCTCATTCTATATCATTGTTGGAGAGTGGCTAAGTGACGATTAGTTAACGTTCCAACATTGATTATTACTAGAAACGTTCAACAAACCGATGGTTAAACGTTGAAGGTTTCATAAGTAAGTAACTTCGGTTTATTAATGCACGGTCGTGGTTAATAAACTTAAGAGGGATTAATTTTGTTGGTTAAACCAAAACCGTTGCGTTGAGGTTATCAATCTTAATTGATTTCATCAAGGAGTTAAAGAGGTTAAAAGCTACTGTTATATCGGTATACGGCGTTGTTCTATATTTGATAAATAGTAAGGGTTATTAATGAACGGTCGTTGTTAATAACTACCCTCGATGAATTGGATATACTCCTCGATTGAGTATTCGAGAGGGGATAAGTTATAGATATAACAATGATCGACTAAAATATATCGACAAGTGGAAAGTAGCAAAACCAAGTCCCTTTTATTCTTGAATTTAATCCCATATAACTCGTTCATCTTCGTGTTTAATTTAATTAAATCACTCAACAAACAAAACCCCCCTTTATTTACTAGTTCATAAAAAGAGAATTATTCCTTTCCCTGTGGATACGAACTCTACTTCACCTATACTACGTATAAGTGTTAGTATCGATTTATTTTGAGTGCACTCACGACAAAGAGCACGTCAATAAATTATTCTAAACAAGGGTAAACACATTTGTATATTTTAATATTGGACTATCAAGTTCTTATTTATACTAAATAAGAGTAATTACTATGTTTTGGTAGTACCAGACTTTATACATGATAAGAGTAGTATTTATTTTCTTCCTCTATATTAATGTTGGGGAGTGTTACTAAAATGACAATTAGTTAACATCTTGACATTAGTTATAGTAGGATTTATATTTTCTTTAATATTCTTCCTTGAATATTAATTAATTCCTATTCATATTTCATTTTAATATTTTGAGCATTACTTAAAGGATCAACTAGTTTTGTCTCATATATTAATTATTACTAGAATCGATCGACGAATACGCTTGTTAATCGTTCGATCTTTTCACGGTAGTAAACTTGGATTATTAATGCATGCGTCTCATTGTTAATAATCTAAGAGGAATTAATTATATTGATTAAACCAATAAATCGCTTGTGTTGAGGTTATCAATTTCAATCGTTTTCATCTTGAATTTATTGCTACTATCGAATAAATATACGGCGCGTGTTCTATATTAATTCGGTAGTAAATTTTATTAATGAATGCGTCTCGTTAAGTGGATAAAAGCAAAACCAAGACTAATTATCTTTGATATTTTATTTCACTCATTTAAGTATTTTATTTGCTTTCTCAATTATCAAAATATCGAATTCCCCCTTCCGTTTACTTTTATTTATTACGCTTACACATACACGAAAAGCTTCTTTCCCTGTGAATACGAACTCTACTACGTTATACTACGATATTAGCCCTTAGTAGTGAATTTAATTTGAGGCACACTACGACAAAGTGCTCGTCATATATCTACTTATTAACTGATTTTTCTGTGACATTTTAAAAAGTCAATAACTCAATATAATTGCTTGTTTATATAAGACTGTTTAGGTAGTCAACAAAATAGTCTGTAATATGTAAACTACTCATATACAACGAGTAAAAGTGTTGTAGAAGAGCACTGCAAAGTTCAAAATTAAGGCATAATTATATTACATTTAGTGTTTACATTGGTACAAAGTTAAAACATTCACTTACAAATAAGTTCATTTTCAGCGGCTTGTTTGACAGTTTGAAGTTGAAATGGTTGGAAGTTATATTGTCGTAGGAAAATCAATCATCAATTAATTCAACCATGGTTGTCCAATGTTCAAAGGTGATTTTGAACATGAAAGGCGTTGTCTTGCCATCAATGTAACAGGAATATTTTTTAAATTTTTACTTGTGGTAAATGTACCCCTCAATATATAAAAACCTTAGAACGTAGTATTAAATATAGTCATCTAATCAACTTGTAACCTAATACTTACATCAGAACATGTATAGTATCTCATCATCTTGAAAATGCTCTCCATTGTACTTGCGACACTGTTGTTCCTGAATGTTGGACAACCACTCACCTGCCTCAATTGTATCATCCATTTTATCGTGGAAGTAGTAAACTCTTGAATACTCAACATCTTCACAACTCCAAAACATACTGCAACAGTAAGTTAGAAATGTCAAGTATTGGTTATGAAAGAATCAACGTACGAAAAGCCAAACGTTGAGAAAGGATATATGGAATTGAAGTTCAAATTTCAAAACACGTTTTCCAGTATTTCTGTTTGTGAATTACTTCACATATGTTCCAGGTAATTATAATTTATTATGTCGTGGTCGTTTTGTTTACATGATCTGAAATTTATTCAAAGTTAAAAAATAAAAAGAAAGGTGTTGAAATATACAGATGTTCTGCCATGCATGCTCCAATTTTTATAGCTTAATTTCTTCGATGTCACGACATATAAATAATGATTGGAGTGGGATGAAACTGCATTGAAGAACTGCCCTGCGAGGGACGTGCATGTGGACGTAGGCATACAATAATGTAAAATGCTAAAGGTACACCAAAATGGGGTACCCCATTTTTACTCCACCCTAATGGGTGACCATAAATAGGGCAACTCATTTAAGTGGGGCACAATTTAATGAGTTGTTTCATTTATGGCCACCCATTAGGGTGGAGTAAGAATGGGGTACCCCATTTTGGGGTACCTTTAGCAAAGCTCAACAATAATTGTAAGGTTACTATCTTTTTTATTGAAAAGGTCCCAACCCGACACTTGTATACTTCTGACATTGATTAGTTTTTCTTTGCATTATCTTTGTCTTAAGTTTGAGATACACAAACATATGGGGATTAATTTCCCTACCTTTCATTGATCATTAGAAGAGTATATATACATAATATGGTAGCCCTAAGTTACTCGGCCCATACAAGGTAAATTAGAGCTAAATACACAACTAATGACTAAATACAAAATTATACAAGCCCACATTGATTTAACACCCCCCTCAAGTTGGAGCATGCAGGTCACAAATGCCCAACTTGCGAAGAAGATAAAGGAATTGATTCTTTCCAAGTGCCTTGGTAAATATGTCGGCGAGCTAATCATGGGTAGAGACATGATGAGTGGTGAGTAGTCCTTCCTGCAAAGCGTCACGAACATAATGACAGTCAACTTCAATATGTTTTGTCCGTTCATGGAATACCGGGTTATTTGCAATATGCATAGCAGACTTGCTATCACACATAAGAGGCATGGGACGAGGATGAGCAACACCGAGACAAAGAAGAAGACCTTTAAGCCACTTGAGTTCTGCAGTGATAGATGCCATGGAGCGGTATTCGGCCTCGACAGAAGATCGAGACACAGTGTGTTGTTTCTTAGTCTTCCAGGAAATAGGGGAATTACCAAGAAAAATGACCCATCCGGAAAGAGAACGTCGCATAAGAGGACAACTAGCCCAATCAGAGTCACACCAGCCGGAAAGAAGTAAGTCACACGATGAAGAGAGAAGAATACCCTGCCCAGGACAGCCCTTAAGATACCGAACTACACGAAGAGCCGCTTGCCAATGCTCTTGTCATGGTGCCTGCATAAATTGGGATAAAATATGAACAACATAGGCTACATCAGGTCGAGTAAAGGACAGGTAAATGAGCCTCCCAACTAGCCGCCTGTATGGCTCGACATTAGCCAAAAATTCCCCATTGGCAAGAGCAAGTCCATGATGTTGTTCCATAGGGAACAAAGCGGGTTTAGCCCCAAGAAGACCAGCCTCCGAAATGATATACAGAGTGTACTTGCGTTGACACAAATATATGCCCTCAGCATTAAGTGCAACTTCAACGCCAAGGAAATACTTGAGATGCCCCAAATCCTTCATATGAAAACACATGTGCAGATAATGCTTAAATTCGGTGATACCATCCGTGTCATTACCCGCAATAATCAGATCATCCACATAGACAAGTGCATGCAAGTTAACAGTGTCCCGGCACCAGGTGAAGAGGGAATAATCGGAGTAAGACTGAACATACCCGTATCGGCGGAGTGAGGCAGCAAGTTTCGCAAACCAGCCCGGGGAGGTTGTCCCTGCCCATATAGAGATTTTCGAAGACGACAAACCATACCAGGCTGAGAAGGCAAAAATCCAGGTGGGAGTTTCATGTATACTTCCTCCTGTAAATCCCCATGTAAAAAAGAATTATGAACATCCATTTGGTGTAGCTCCCAATTCCGAGCCGCAGCTACTGCAAGAAAAACCCGCATGGTCACCATCTTCGCAACAGGAGCGAAGGTCTCCGTATAATCAATGCCTTCCTCCTGATGGTTACCAAAGACAACAAGGCGGGCTTTGAGACGTTCTACCGTACCATCAGAATGATATTTAATTTTATACACCCACTTGCTCCCAAGCGCCTTCTTGCCAGGAGGTAATGGCTGCATATCCCATGTATGCTTGTCCTCTAAAGCCTTGATTTCACTTTGCATGGCAGCACGCCATCCGGAGTCTGTCATAGCCTCCCGAAATGATCGGGGCTCCATGCCTGCAGTAATAGCACCCAGAAACGCCCGATGACGGGCAGAAAAACGATCACATGAGACAAAATGAGCTATAGGGAAGGACATACCTGAGGAACCGAGTGAAACAGGTGAAGACGGAGATGGGCTCAAGTGCTGTACATGATGTGTAACAAAGTCTCGAAGCAAGACGAACATGCATTTTTCGCGCAGACCGCGGCCTAGTGCAATAGGAGGCTCGGCTTGACTAGCCTCATGCGATGTAGAGGATGCCGCGGCAGTAGAGACGTTCGGCTCAATGGGTGGAGATGGTAAATCCTCATCAAGCAAAGGTTCCGTAGGAATAACTTCAGAGTCGGTCGAGCCAGTAGCAACTTCGGCAAAAGGGAACTCATGTTCATGGAATAACACATCTCTAAAAACAAAAATATCACCTGTAGCATAATCATACATTTTCCAACCCTTCTTCCCATGAGGATAACCAACAAAAACACACTTTCTACTTCGCGGGGCAAATTTATCATGCTTGGATTTGTGATCATAAGCAAAACATAAACAACCGAATACTCGTAAATGAGAGTGATCCGGAGCATGTCCAGTCAACACCTCATAAGGTGTCTTTCCCCCAAGCAAGCCAGATGGTGTACGATTAATTACATGAACAGCAGTCAGAACACATTCACCCCACAAAAATATAGGAATATTGGCCTGAAACATCAATGCACGTGCCACATTTAAAATATGTCGGTGTTTCCTTTCTACCCTTCCATTTTGTTGAGGTGTGTACACACAAGAGGTCTGGAAAAGAATACCCTTATCATCGAAATATGGAATTAAACCTTTGAATTCAGTCCCGTTGTCACTACGTACAATTTTCATAGAGCGACTAAATTGTTTTTCAATCATAGCCACAAAGGACATAAAAGATTGACACATCTCCTTTTTGTCACGTAATAAATATACCCAGACAGATCGGGAAAAATCATCAACCAAAATTAAAAAATAAACAGCATCACAAGTAAAAGGCGTGTTGTAAGGTCCCCATAAATCACAGTGAATTAATTCCAAAATACTACTAGCTTTATTGTCACTATGAGGAAAAGAATCACGAACTTGTTTAGCTTGTGGACACACCTCACAAGCTTTATTCAGTTGCTTAATAGCAGAACTAGCACTAATAACAGGAAGTAACTTGATAACACGATCTGAAGGATGGCCCAACCTTCGATGCCACAATTCAAACTCTGTCACAGACTTCACAGTAACAGCATGCACAATAGAAGATCCACGGAAATAAAAGAGCCCATCTCTTCGTTCACCTGCTCCAATCAGGTTCCTCGAGCGTGGGTCCTGTATAGCACAGATTGAATCAGTAAAAGTAACCACACATTTTAACTGGTCAGTTAATTGTGAGATAGAAATAAGATGACACCGTAAACCAGGCACATATAAAACATGATCAAGTGTAAAATATTTGGAGATAGGCACACGCCCTTCCAAATGAGCAACTACATTTCTGCCATCAGGCAGTCGCACCGAACAGTCCCGAATAGAAGTAATCTCGGTGAGCCTAGCCAATTCACCGGTAACATAATGGGATGCCCCGGTGTCAAGTATCCAGTCCAAATAAATATTCTTACCAGTCATACGATCAGTGGCACTAGTGTCGGAGGTAAGAATATTTAAAATGGCCTGCACCTGATCTTTATTCAAACCCCGCAAGCCGCCTGCCTCACTCCCCGAGCTACTACTGCTCGAGTCAGCCGGCACCAGAAATGGTGCTACCGCATGTGCCCGTGCTCCTCCTCCGCGCCCAGCAGACGTCCCAGGATTGTTCTTTGTCTTGGTGCGTTCTTCCCACCACTCGGGATAACCATGAAGCTTGAAACAGTTTCCTACTTCGTGTCTACGTTGCTTGCAATGAGAGCATTGCAGTTTGCTTTTCTCGGCCTTACCCTTAGGTAGGCATGGCAATGGGTCGGGGCGGGGCGGGTATTGCAAGACCCAGACCCGCCCCGTGACTTGGCGGGGCGGGTCCGCCCTGCCCCGTGACCTGCACGGGTCCAAACTTGTTGACCCATGACCCGCCCCATGCGGGGCGGGGCGGGTCCGGCCCTCCTCTACCTAATTAGCTAGTTTTTATTTTTATTTGTAGGAAGTTGTTACCACGAGCCACAGCCCTAGACCTCTCTTCCTGGAGAAAACATTGGTGCGCCTTACTGATATCTGGCAGCGGGTTTTGGGACAATAAATTAGACCGCACAGTGCCGTACACCTCGTCATCTACCCCAATCAAAAACTGGTGCATTTGTTCTTCTTCTCGGTCTGCAGCAAATTTTCCCACGACATTGCAAGTGCACAAGCCACACGTACAAGCGTGAAGTGGTTTTAATCGATAGAGTTCATCATAGAGAGCCATCAACTGAGTATAGTATTCATCAATTGACATCGACTTGGACTGCCTACAGTCAGAAATCGAGGCCTTGAGTTGCTGCAACCTTGGTCCGTTAGCTTCACTGAATCGTTTTTGAAGGTACTCCCACAAGGTTTTAGCTTCTTCATGGAACGGAATTGAAGCTACGATAGTCGAATCCATACTGCGAAGTAGCCAGGATACGATCATCGAGTTCACCATTTCCCAGTGCATCAACCCTGCTGCTGATTTCGGTTTAGACTCTGTCCCATCTACGAAGATGAATTTCCGACGTGCTTTCAGCGATAAAGTTATCGCCCTAGACCAGTTGACATAGTTATCTCCTTTGAGGATGACATGTGTAATCAAGTTCCCAGGTTGATCCCCAGAACTCAGGTAATAAGGCGAGCTACGCTCGATTTTATCAAAATTCGTATCTCCCATCGTTGGCCTTGCCTTTCACGCTGGTGAAGCCTTTGGCCGAGGAAGATGAGGTTGACGCAGAGTGGTATACGATCGGTATTACCACAGCAGCTCTGATACCATCTTAAGTTTGAGATACACAAACATATGGGGATTAATTTCCCTACCTTTCATTGATCATTAGAAGAGTATATATACATAATATGGTAGCCCTAAGTTACTCGGCCCATACAAGGTAAATTAGAGCTAAATACACAACTAATGACTAAATACAAAATTATACAAGCCCATATTGATTTAACACTTTGAACAAATCAAAGCTCAATTGGAGCGATTTTGTTCGAGAACAGATGTTACAGTTCAGAGAACTACATTTGCCTATAAATTGAGATTACAAATTCAGCTCAGTACCAGAAAATTGCCCCAGAAAGTAGTGTGCAAAAAAAAGAAAAAATCTAACAGCATTTTTCAGAACTACTTTTTTTTCCCAGATAGTGTGCAGAATATACAAATCAAACAGCATGCACTGATGTCCCTTAATAATATTGTGGACGCCAGCTCGGGTTGGGTTTACAGACTGAACAGCCTTCTTATCATGTGAATATCTGTTCTACAAAATGGACATGTCTTGGCTTCCCCTTCACTAATCCTGCTCACACAAATTAATAACATGATTAGCGACCCATAAATACATCTAAATTTGGATCAAAGTATATCTGAATTATTAAGATTTGAGATTCATTTCCAAAAGGGGATTTTAAAACTTGACATTCCATTCTAAAAAATGTTTGAATCGAGTAGTATCAGTGTGAAATAAATAACTGAATAGGTGAGTTGAATATAATAAGAAGACTATAAGACACTTTAAGACAATCCTTGTTGGATAGACTCAATAAATTGTTGGAAAAGCAAACATGGAGATTTAGAAAAAATGAAATGTAAGAATGACATACAAAGTATTTTTTTTTCATTAAAAGCGAACATGGAAATAATTTTGGGAGGATCTGAAAAGAATAGAATGTGTAAAACTTTTCAGATTGGAATAGTTTACAAAATTCAGTTTATTTAAGAATAGCATAACTAAATCTTTTCATATTAAAAAAATGATAATGAACATCAGAAAATTGGATTCAAAACAAAAATTGGAAGAGTATAACATAATTATGGAGTGTTTGTCATTGCTTCTACTTTAAACAAGTGATTTTTTAAAGTGATTTTGGAAATGCACTTAATAGTTAATGTTGAAAAAAAAATCTAAAAAAGTAAAAATTGATAATGTTTGAGAAAATAAATATTTTTGTATAATAGATGCACTTCACAACACCCATTCACCCACTTCCTGTTTTTAGCTCTCGTTTGAAAACACACAATCATCTTTTCAACCCAAAAGATAAAAAAACATGTCTTTTTAACTTTACAAACACTCCCCTTAATGCTTCTTAAAAGTCAAGTAAGGTAAGGGGCATACCTTTTGGAACATTCATAACAAGAAGCAAAGTGACCGCACGGGACAAAAAAACAGCACCGGTTATGATCATAGCAAATGGCACATATCTTTCTGCTGTAAAACTCCTCGCCGCCTTCCCCCGACGAATTGCTCCGGCTGCAGTTGCTGGACTCTTCATCTTCTTCCCCGCAAGCTCCATAAAGGATCGGAATCGCCGCCTTTGGCAGCAGCGGGCTACTCTCCGTCGAACCTCCTCCTCCCTCACAATCCAAGTAGCCAATCAATTTCAGCACCAATGCCGCCACCATCACCAGTATCACTGAAAACTCACCCAAAGATTAATTTTCGAACATGAAACGGGAATATGAACAGAAATTGACATAAATAGGAGTAAAATTTTCAAAATAGGACTGTCGTGTTTTTTGCGGTATCAAACTGCAAAGTTGACAGTAATTACTGATATGTAATTACTCAAACTTGACGGTATAATTTCTCAAATTCTTTTACTCCTGTTTCGGGAATTCTCCCAAAAAATAAAACCCCGCATCCAAGTGATATACTGACCAAGAACACAAGTGTAAACAAACACACAAATCGCGAATCCATATGGAACCGTTTCATCGTCCTGTAAAACACGACCATGTCTCGTTATTAGTTTGCTCCAACGAGTCACCATCTCGATAAGAAACAGAGGAAACTACTTTGATCTTCATTACCTCTAGCTTAAAAGAACCAAGCGGGAACGCCATTTTGTAACGCCGTTCGGAGGTGAATCTGTTATTGTAGTTTTTTACTTCAGAGCTGCTACTTTGACTGATAAAAAATAAAGAAAGCAGTGCATTTTAAAATACCCTTCACTACCAAAGGGAAGAGAAAGATTTCATGGTAATTTAATAAACGTGTATAGAAGGTCAAACCACTGCATTACTCCGTGTAATGTGAGACTAATTTATTTATGGAGAATTGAATATGAGAGATGGTTCTGATTTCTGAGGACAGTGGCCATAAGAAATCGCAGTATCGGATTATGACTAATTTATTACGTGGTAAGGAATAAAATTGTATCAGGTTCACTTGCAAATTGCAATATGACTGCTAAATTTAATGCGAAAACTAATTTTTTTATTTTTTTTTTTGCTAAATTTAATGCGAAAAAACGTTAACTTAAAAAGTGAGGAAATAAGAGTACACACAATGTAAAATTTCAAAATACTTTGCTTCCTTTTTTTCTCTTTAAATAGGAACAACTTGTCACGTTTTTGTCATTTTGTAAAAATGGTGACATTTTTTAAAATTGGCTTTAATTTAGTACCGAGTAATATTTAAGAGAAACCTCGTTTTCCCATTGTTGCTACGTTTTTTCATTTTTCTCATTTTTTTGTTATTTAGCAGCCGAGTTATTTGTTCAGATGATATTTTTTTGAGTTAGAAGAAAATACACAGGATTTCCACAATAATTTTGTCTCCCCTTTGAACAAAATGTAATTACAATCAAAATGTATCAAATTAATTGATTTCATATGACCTTATCATATGTAATTTTATATGGAAGATTACAAAACTTTAGAACTTATTCAATCAAAATTTCATTAATTTGAGCAAGATCAGCCGATTTATCAAACGGACCCTTGTTTAATTTAATATTTTTTGTAAAATTGGAACACAATTGAAAAGGTCATTACAATTTCAAAGAAATGCATTGACATTGGGAGTGGTGAACAAAATGGTTCTTTCCCATTTGACTTTCCTCCATTGAGGAAAGAATTCTAGACTTCTGTTCCCCCATTTGGGTTATAAAGTACAAACCTTCTTGCCCGGTGAGACATTTTAGGGCCCCTCTAACCCTCTTTCTTTGACACACAAATTTTATTTACCAATCTTTAGCATGCTCACGGGATAGAATTTTATGCTCAGTGTTCCCCCATTTAGGAAACAAACAAACTTCACACCCATATCAACATGTTTATCGATGAACTATTATTTTCCAAAGTGGTTAAAGCACTTTACAAAAATAATAATTACGGAGTAATAAAATATTCTATTAATGTATTCTTTCATGACTACCAAAATTTTATTTTAAATGCATCTTACATTTTTAATGCAAATAAATGTCTAATGCGAAAAATGCAATCTAGGTAAACTTGAGAGATAATAGAAAATTTGAATTGAATTTCTAAAACAGAAAATTGTTTTATAACACTTTCTTAAAACTACAATGTCAATTGTAGTTTAACAAACATACACACAAACATTCCTGCAGAAATTTTCATTTTATTCATCAAAACACCACCACAATTTTGATACATTATTAACAAGCATCCAACATTATTTAACAACCAACAACAGGGATAGATGTGTGTCTATTATTACCCTATGGCCTATGTAGATTGGTTTTGTGACTTTTGTCTTAAATCAGAATATACGGAGTAGTAATTTGTTCATACTAAATAGATTAGATTAGCCTATGAAGATTGTACTAGTATAATATACTATATCGTATTCCGTACATAATATCAAGTCTTATTAGTCGATATTATATTAGACTTAAATAGATAAAATAAGTAGAGACTCCAAATTTCTCACATAAATTTGGAGTTGAACTTTAATTTAACACTCCATGGTACTAATTAATGAACAACGTGAACTGTTTAATTAATTAATTTTGGCATGGGGAAAACATAACTGAGTTGATTCTAATATTGGATATACATATTTAATTGTGTTGAAATATTCATAAAACAATAGGAAATTGTAAACTACTGTCCGTCTCAAATTACAATTTCATTTTTGTTTTATTAGAAAATACTGTGACAATATTTATCTCACATTTGATAATGTTTTTCATGATACCAATAATTACAACGGAGTAATATTTTGGAGATAATAAAACAATTCCAACTCTTGTATAGAGCAATTTCCTTTAGTTATACGGAGTATATAGTTCCAACTAAACTAGTCACCGTTGTCGGTGTTCTAAAAGGGAAGCGTGCAATGCATCAAGGCCAAGTCTCAAGTCTTTGAAATCAAGGCGAGAATAGACAAAATTGAAGGCTCTTTAAATTTCTATTGATGATTACTATTTATTAGTGTTATATGTAGAAAGAAGATTAAATCATTCAAGAAATATTATACATGATTGAGCCTAATTTATACTTTATTCAATATCTATGATTTTTAATATGTATAAGAAGTGAAAATACAAAATAATATATTGTTTATTTTTGCCAATTTATACTTTATTCAATATCTATGATTTCTTTCCACTGAGGATGTTTTTACTTGGATTGTAATTTACTGATCTAGTCTGGTCTGGTCTGATAATGTCTGGTCTCTTTGTATTTTTATAATTATCCAAGTCTGGTCTGATCTGGTCTGAACTGGTCTGGTCTGATCTGGTCTTGTCTGATCTGGGACGAAATACAGTCCAAGCAAAAACATGCTAATGTGATGATCAACTATCCAATTGAGCACCTTTTCCACATCTTACACTCTGGTACGTACCAGCCCACAATGTTCATGGCCCCTAAATGGCTAAATGCATCCCGAAACTCCTCAACTGAATGACCGATTAAGTAGCCGGTAAAGGAAGGGCCGAAGGGTTTAGACTGTCGAAGCCTAATGGGCTAAAATGAAGAAGAAAGAAAAACAATTCTCTGTGTCAAAACCCTCAGTCTTCTGCAATTTGAAATTAAAACGAAACTGATCCGAATTACACTCTCCCAAGAACTGAATGAAAGCATTACCTTAAACAGTAAACGGAGGAAAATGATTGAAGGGCAGAGCCTGTCCTCGTTTTTCCTTGACCATAAAAATGTCGAAGTGGCGTGATAGGATATTTATTATGTACACAGACCACTGACCAGACGGGCAGAGGGCGTTAGTTTCAGAACGAAAACAGGGGTGGGGAATACATACACAACTAACCCAACCACATATATACACACACATACAACACAATGATTGTATCAGTCAGGCTTGATAGGATCCGTCGTGCCGCCGCCTTATTTGATTATGAGATTCCGACACGAATGTTTTGATTAAGTTTTATGAGCATATTCTCGATGAAGTATAGTTATCTTCACAAGATTATAGACGCACGATGACATTTTGGTAATAAAAATAAACTTTTTCAAGTGCAACGCCATGAACGTTAATTATATTCAACTACTTGTTTCATTGCTAAATAGTATGCAATACTTTGAACGTTAATGTACTGTACAAATAACGTAAAGATTCATGATGCATATATTCGCATAATAAGCATTATTTGTACCTTATCTCTCCTAAAGTGCACTATGGACAAGTAAAAATACATAATTTTGCATGGGAAAACTTTTAAATACATACTACAGAAGTATATCAGTTGCATTTCATTTTTTGCCCCAAAAATTACTAAACTGCCAGGATTTGGCCAATTTAACATCATCTATTAATGTTAACTTTTACATGATCTGGAAAATTCAATCGAATAGAAAAGCACAGAACTCTAAAGGATTTCTCAATATAAAATTGACTTTTGCACCCCCACTTTTTAGGTGATATTGGACTTTGCACCGCATTTTAAAAAAACCTTTTGACTTTGCACTTTATCATATAACATTTGTGAAGGAAATTTTCTAAATGGGGTGCAAAGTCAAAGCATTTTGAAATGAAATGGAGTGCAAAATCAAAGTTTTTTTTAAAATGGGGTGCAAAGTCCAATATCAACCAAAAAGTGAGGTGCAAAATTAAATTCCCCTATAAGTTTTGTTAAATCACAAAAGTCGAATTAAAATGTTATGAGAAATAACATATACGGAGTAAAAAATAAAGAATAAAGAAAAGTTAAATTGAATATTTGAATGTGTCAACCTCTTAAGTTCTAAACCTTAAACTTGGACATGTAGCCATGTATGCGAGTCATGAGTGAGTGGGTAATACGAGTAAAATACCAGCAGATCCTGTTATGAGCAAGGGCAAGGGAAAGAGAGTCGTTAACCAGAGTAAAACACTATAGAGCCTCTTATAGAGCAACGACAATAAGGGTGTTTGGAACTGATTCTGCTTCTTTTTTAAAGTAGACGCAGAATCAGAATCAGTTTTTAGAAGCTAGTCTTCCTCTGCTTCTAAAAAAACTGATTGTAGGAGTAAATTAAGGCACCAGAATCACTTCTGCACTTTCACTCAAGTACTCCAACTTCTACTTCTGCTCCTTGAAGGAGTAGAAACAGTTTTAAGAATTAGATCCAAACATCCCCTAAAACATGCATGTCGTGTGTCCCATTGGTCTATTATGGCCCCATCATACTATTAAGCTTATATAAATATTTGAGCATAATTTACATTCTAAGTAATTGTCCTATGTAGGACTAAAGTTTAACTT